>LR749804.1:558269-604153 GCA_902729485.2 Mus minutoides | reverse complement strand
CTACAGCAAACCAGTGGCCAACATCAAAATAAATGGAGAGAAACTGGAAGCAATCCCACTAAAATCAGGGACTAGACAAGGCTACCCACTTTCTCCCTACCTATTCAATATAGTACTTAAAGTCCTAGCCAGAGCAATTCGACAACAAAAGGAGGTCAAGGGGATACAAATTGGAAAGGAAGAAGTCAAATTGTCACTATTTGCAGATGATATGATAGTATATATAAGTGACCCCCAAAACTCCAGCAGAGAACTCCTAAACCTGATAAACAGCTTTAGTGCAGTAGCTGGATATAGAATTAACTCAAACAAATCGATGGCCTTTCTCTATACAAAGGATAAATGGGCTGAGAAAGAGATCAGGGAAACATCACCCTTCACAATAGTCACTAACAATATAAACTATCTTGGTGTGACTCTAACAAAGGAAGTGAAAGATTTGTATGATAAGAACTTCAAGTCTCTCAAGAAAGAAATTGAGGAAGATCTCAGAAGATGGAAGGATCTCCCATGCTCGTGGATTGGCAGAATCAATATAGTAAAAATGGCTATCATGCCTAAAGCAATCTACAGATTCAATGCAATCCCCATCAAAATTCCAACTCAATTCTTCAAGGATCTAGAAAAGACAATTTGCAAGTTCATCTGGAATAACAAAATCCCTAGACTAGCAAAAACTCTTCTCAACAATAAAAGAACCTCTGGTGGAATCACCATGCCTGACCTCAAGCTGTACTACAGAGCAATTGTAATAAAAACTCCATGGTACTGGTACAGCAACAGCCAGGTAAGGTAGATCAATGGAATAGGATTGAACACCCAGAAATGAATCCACATACCTATAGTCACCTGATCTTTGACAAGGGAGCTAAAACTATCCAGTGGAAAAAAGACAGCATTTTCAAAAAAAAAAATGGTGCTGGCACAACTGGTGGTTATCATGGAGAAGACTGGGAATTGATCCATTCTTATCTCCTTGTACTAAGGTCACATCTAAGTGGTTTAAAGATCTCCACATAAAACCAGAGACACTGAAACTTATAGAGGAGAAAGTGGGGAAAAACCTCGAAGATATGGGCACAGGGGAAAAATTCCTGAATAGAACAGCAAAGGCTTGTGCTGTAAGATCAAGAATTGACAAATGGGACTTCATAAAGTTGCAAAGCTTCTGTAAGGCAAAGGATACTGTCAACAAAACAAAAGGGCCACCAACAGATTGGGAAAGGATCTTTACCAATCCTAAATCAGATAGGGGACTGATATCCAATATATATTAAGAACTCAAGAAGGTGGACACCAGAAAATCAAATATCCTCATTAAAACTGGGGCACAGAGTTAAACAAAGAATTCTCAATTGAGGAACACCAAATGGCTGAGAAGCACCTGAAAAAATATTCAACATCCTTAATCATCAGGGAAATGCAAATCAAAACAACCCTGAGATTCCACCTCACACCAGTAAGAATGGCTAAGATCAAAAATTCAGGTGACAGCAGATGCTGCCGAGGATGTGGAGAAAGAAGAACACTCCTCCATTGTTGTTGGGACTTCAAGCTGGTTCAACCACACTGGAAATCAGTCTGGTGGCTCCTCAGAAAATTGAACAACCGGAAGATCCTGCAATACCCCTACTGGGCATATATCCAGAACATGTTCCATCTGGTAATAAGAACACATGTTCCACTATGTTCACAGCAGCCTTATTCATAATAGCCAGAAGCTGGAAAGAACCCAGATGTCCCTCAACAGAGGAATGGATACAAAAAATTTAGTATATTTACACAGTGGAGTACTACTCAGCTATTAGAAACAATGAATATATGAAATTCCTAGGCAAATGGATGGATCTGGAGGGTATCATCCTGAGTGAGTAACCCAATCACAAAAGAACTCACATAACATGTATTCACTGATAAGTGGATATTAGCCCAGATACCTAGTCTACCCAAGATACAATTTACTAAACACATGAAACTCAAGAAGAATGAAGATCAGAATGTGGACACTTTGCCCCTTCCTAGAATTAAGAACAAAGCACACATTGAAGGAGTTAAAGCGATCAAATGTGGAACTGAATCAAAAGGATGGACCAACCAGTGACTGCTGCAGCCAGGGATCCACCCCATCATCAGCCACAAAACATAGATACTACTGCATGCGCCAGCAGGATAGTGCTGAAAGGGCTCTCATATAGCTGTCTCGTGTGAGGCTATACCAGTGCCTGGCAAACACAGAAGTGGATGCTCACGGTCAGCTATTAGATGGAACATAGTGTTCCCAAGGAAGGAGCTAGAGAAAGTACCCAAGGAGCTGAAGGGGTCTTCAATCCTATAGGTGGAAGAATAACATGAACTAACTAGTTCCCCCCAATGCTCATGTCTCTAGCTGCATATATAGAAGAGGATGGCCTAGTTGGCCATCATTGGGAAGAGAGGCCCCTTGGTCATGCAAACTTTATATGCCCCAGTACAGGGGAACCCCAGGGCCAATATGTGGGAGTGGGTGGGTAGGGGAGCAGGGCGGGGGATGGGGGAGGGTTTAGGGGACTTTCGGGATAACATGTGAAATGTAAATGAAGAAAATATCTAATAAAAAAAAAGAAAAAATAATATAAAGAAAGCAGTGCTCTCCAGGTACAACAGAGCAGTTGTAGGTATGAACGCACACTGATTGTGCAGCATATACAAAACTTGCACAAGTTTAGTACAAAGTCAACTGTAAACAAAATCTCCATAAAAGCTAATAAAGGCAAATTCAATATAGTTCCTCTAAGATTGTCATTTACTTAGTATGGAAATTGTACAGAGAATGACACTACTATTTCTCTCTCTCTCTCTCTCTCTCTCTCTCTCTCTCTCTCTCTGTCTCTCTCTCTCACCACTTGTTACACAATGGTGGTCAATGGAATAAGTAGGAGAGATCAAGACTGCTTTCCTTACGCCAATGCTCTTCTGAGGTAAGGCCTCTGCATCACAAAAAAGCACAAAACATGCTGGCTATAAGCCTGTATCAGTGACAAGCTGCTTGTACATTCTTGCTAGACTCCCTTAGTTGACAGTATATGACTATCACTTTAATGCACATAAAGAATAAAGTAATGTGGCACATGGTGGCTGTTGAACTTTTGCCTGGGGGAGGGGGGTTGTTTATGTGTTTGCGGGGGTTATCCCTTGAAAGTCAAGTTAACATTTTGCTTTTCTTTGATAAGTATTGAAAAGACTCGAGAAACAAGGGGTTACACTGAAGGATGTATCCGCTGCCTAATGAAATTAAAGACCAGTACAACACTGTCGATTTAGAAGACATATGAAAAAGTAATATTTTTTAGCTTAAACTTTATAAGGGTTCTAAGATATTTAACTATTTGTTTAAAGAATAGAGACCAAGAAACACATTATTAGTAATCACATAGTCATACATAAAATCTTACATAAAATATAGAAAACTGATATTAACATTTTTAGGTCACTACGCAGAATGAATTGTTTCAGCTGCTAGTTTAACCTTGATCTCTCCAGAATTAAATAATCTGGGGGAAATATTATATTAGAATCTGAATATTGTATACATTCACAGGAAAGAGGTAAAAATTGATTTTTAAAAAAATGTTTCAAGAATTGAACCACAAATCATCTAGAAGTCTGTCAGACACAAACAGGAAAACCTTCTCTGCTATCCTATTCAAATCTGTATTAGCAGCAAAGCTAACACAAATGAGGACAAGTGTGCACTGCTTCATCCTTCAACTAATATCACTATCTGAGTTGGTGACTAAAAACACCAACACGCCATTATCTCCTAGAATATGACCTTTCTCTCTCTAATGTACAAGATAAGTAGAGATGAAGGCCCATTTCCTACATACCAATTGAAAAGAAAGAATGAACTGTGACAAGCCCAGATCCCATGCTGGCACACTTTACACTAAGCTCAGCATCATCTAGAAGCAGCCTGCTTCTCCCTGCCAATCAGGGCAGGGGGAGTTGTCTAACTAACACAGTGTTGATAAATAGTACCAAAGGTCTTATGGCTCCTTCTGCCTGCATAGCTCCACTAGATCAGTTGTTAAACAAAGACCAGTAGCTGTCACAGAAATAGCCAAGAACTAAAAGCAGTTACCTCAAATGTCATATGTGGAGGCATGGAATATTTACCATCTGAGCCTATGTAATTTCCAACAAAATGATCCCCTACCCAGTTTTGTTCATAACCACAAAATCTGACAGCAACTACTGATATATTGTATGAAACGGTGGCAAGGGAATAAAACATGGAGAAGAAACCAAAGAATAGCCATGCTTCTCACAACTCAGACTGCTGCATAGGCATGATACTATAGGAGGACAGCTAAGCTAGTGGGTTCTGGGACAATGGTTTGCTTGGTGGCATGGTATGTCTATCGTGTTAATAAAGACCATATTAACCTGCTCCTCCGTTTCTTCTGCACTTGTCTTTCTCTCCTCTAGCTCACATGGGTGCTGCCATTTACTGTGTGGGACACTGACAACTGAAGGCCAGGCACTCAAGCCCTGCCAACATGGTCCAAATAATGATATGTGACTAGCTTTAGTTCAACTAGGAATATGTCAAAACTAAAAGGCTAAAAGAATAAAAGGTATAAAAGAAACCAGGAAATAAGCCAAGTTTTGTCTGCTCATTCATGGTATAGATGAAATTGGGGGGAGGAGGAGGGATTCCTACAAAAAAGCAGCTACGCTAATTGAATCATAAAGAAAGTTATAAGAAGTTAAATGTGTATTATTTAGCTGACAATCAATAAACAATATGAGAGCTGTCCACAAATCTCCAAAATCATAAGCAAGGAACTTTTATCTACTATAGATGTTTGATTATATGAAATAATAATGATATTAAACAAAAAAACAGAAAAGATGACCTCAAGAAGCAGAGAAAGGCTGAGACATAGGGGAACATTCCTTTAATCCCCACACTCAGGAGGCAGAGACAGATAGGTATCTATGAGTTTGAGCCATCCTGGTCTACATAGCAAGTTTCAGGACAAACAGGACTTCAAAGAGAAACCCTGGTGGGGACTGGAGTTGGAGAAGAAGGGAGGAAAAGGGAAGAAAGGGGAAGGAGGAGGAGAGAGGAGAAAGAAGCTAGTAAAACAGAAAAGGTACTTCTCTTACAAATATTGATCATTCTATTAGGCACACTACAGTAAACAGATGACAGGGAATGCTACACACTGCCAAAGGCCTGGAATGAGTGAGATCTGTTCAAATGAGAGACAGAACAAACGTCTGTTAGCCCCAAAGTGGGCACCAAGGTCAAACAAAGAAATAATTCCCCCAAACTGCAGCTGGGTGAGCCAGTGAGTCTACCTTGGAATATTGATTGGAGCATAGTTAAAGGGTAGAAATGCAGGGAAGCTACAAGCAGATACATGGGTAACACAAGAACAGTCTGCTACCATCGCCAAGTATCTTCAAAGAGAGAAAGAGCCTAGTGTGCCACCTATGAAGCACTCCTGAGTGCTCCTGCCCACTCCGTATGTATGGCCTGTCTCTGACACACCCTGAGCCTGCTGGGGACCACTCACAGTGTTGCTGCCACTTTGTTTCCTGCTTCCAAGAGAAAATCATGGTAATGTCTCCCGTGGAGCATCATGGCTGCTCAGATTTCAGAACAGCCATGGCCATGCCATTTTCTTCCAGGAAGACAGTGTTCTATGGCATAGTCCCATTTGCTCACCTTCTGATCCAGATGAACTGATATCCGATCTGGTATCTGCAAGATCACAAAAGGCATAGTTAAGACTGTTGCCTTCAAATTAAACCCAATGTGATTTCTGAATGCTGACAAGGACAAAATGCATGCATATAAAGTAAATCCAACTCTTGGACACTCTTACAATAGCAAATGCTTTGTGAGCTTTAGGTTATTTTTAATTAATAAGAACTTACTTGTTCAGCATCCTTAAGGATTTTCTAATTCAACTATTAATATAATAATTTACATTGTGGGTCATTAGCTTTACTGAAGTTTATATACAACTGAATATATAAAATTTGTTGGTTTATATAAATAGATATCTCTTTAGAGAGAAAGTCAGGTTTGAGAGGTTTATAAGCAGTTTCATAATTTAAAAAAAAAAAAAAAAAAAACTAAACAACAAGAACAATAAAAAGTGTCAAGAACTTCTGCTGAGAACTGCAAAGCCCATAGGTAAATTGGAAGGTAAACGGACAGTTCAAGTTTCATATCTCCAACCAATGAAAACACCAGAGTACACAGAGACTGGCAGATAGTGAGTGAACACCTTAACACTATTCTTTGGGAAATGTAAAGCATCACTGCAATAAGATGACTATTTGTTCCCTATAAGCTATGTACAATCTTAAGGAGAACGAAAATTTTTCCACATACCCAAGTGGGCACCATAACTGTTTCTCTTATGACTACATTTTAGTTAGGATCCTTAGGTTTTCCAATAGTGACAGTGGCAGAATAACAGTTGTAGGAAGCCGGCGGCGCTGAGCGGTGAAGGGGCCGCGGCGGCGCTGAGCGGCGAAGGGGCCCGCCACGGCGGTGCTCTGACTGGCAGGGGGGGCCCACCGTGGCGGTGCTCTGACCGGCGGGGGGGCCGCAGCGACGCTCTGACCAGCGAAGGGCCGCCCGAGCTCTGACCGGCGAAGGGCCGCCGGAGCTCCGGGAAGACCGTCCGGCTCCGGGAAGGCCTTTGGCTCCGCCCCATTACAAGATGGCGCGGGACCGGCAGGCTGCCAGGCAGGAGAGCCTAGTGCACATGTGCAGCTCTCTCCTCAGACCCTCCTCAAGCAGTAGCCCCTCCCGAAGGGAAAATATGCTAATGAGGCACTGCTTGTAGTACCAATGAAGGGAAAATATGCTAATGGGTGTGGCTTGTGGCACCAATGAACGGGCCACATGCAAATGAGGTGTGGCTTAGTGCACCAATCCGCATCCACTATGACAACCCCTCCCCTTCCCTGAAAGAGTATAAAAGCAGCAGCTCTGCTGCTGTCCTGGGTCCTGGGAATCTACAAGCAAGGCACTCCAGAATAAAGCTGACTGAAAAGATCCCGGTGGTGGCGTGTCTTTCTTGCTGGTCGACGGAGGCGCGCCGCAAACAGTAACTCACCAAGAAAGACCATATGACAAATGTGCATATAGCATAAAAAAGACAGTCAACGCAATAGGAAACCTACTTGTTCAACACAAAATTATAGCAGTAGCTGAACATAACTATTAAAAGAATAATCTTAAATATTAATCAAAGTTGGAATAACCTAAATTAAAAAAAAATAGGCTATAGAATCCGCAAAGCATCTACTTTGAACAAAACAGCAAAATATTTACAGCCACATAGACTTTTCTGAACTGGAACATAAGAAAAGGAAGGAGGGAGGGAAGGAAGGAGGGGAAGAGAAAGGAAGTCTTAAAAGACAAAAATACAAATAGGAGGAAACATACACTTTTTAGAAAAGCTTGTTTCAATGATCGTGTAGTATATTCTCTAAAAAGAAAGTAGGTTTTGACATTCTCATACTGACTATGAATTACACCTGGTACTTAAAATTCAACATAAATAAATAATTTAGGTGAGCAGAGGAAGAATAAAGAAAAACAAACTGTTATTAGAAAGATCATTTCAATTTGTGATGCATAGTATGAAAAAAACAAACAAAATGATGTAATCAAGACATGAGAGAATAGCCCATATTTTTATCTGGTATACCTTAGAGATCCCCAACCCAATTCCCAGTTGGTTGGGATCTTAGAAAATTAAAACCAAGAAGTAACTAGGGGGAAGTTGGTCAGAAATCTGCACTTCCACTAACAAAATAGGTACTCTAGAAGACAAAATATCATGTTCTATACTAATCCTCTTCAAACTTCACTTTACAAGTCATGATTTTGTGATACTCAACCTCTAGATGATAATAAGTGAGAGCATTTCTATATACTTTAAAGTAGGTGAAAGTACTATGTTAATAAAAGAATTATTCTATCCAAATTCTTGTCAATCTCAATTCAAATTTTTAAAAAGTGGTTTTGTTCCTACAGACAAACTTGATCAATTCCAGCAGTCAGAGTAAGGAAGAGTATGGTAGCCTGTTTCCCAAAGGGATTACATACATGTGTGCCTTTATGTGTTATCCTCCTCAATAGAAGGGGTGGTCTAAGTAACCATCAAATGACTGTGTAGGCCACTAAAGATACTGCAACTTCTTTTCCTTTCTTTTTTCCCACTATCAGGCCACTAATTTTGAATGATCATACCTTTTATGTAAAGACATTCAAGCAGCCCCTGGAATGATCCATGTAACCATTCAATAAACCCAAGTAAACAACATCCATGTGAATGAATTAGGTTCCAAGTCATCAAGGCCAGTCAAACCTTGAGGTAACTATTTCCACAGCTGACACCTTGACTGCAACTCTGGAGAGCCTAAAACTAGTGGTTTGAAAGGTAAAAATTACATTTCCAATATGCTAAGTAAACTCAAGTTCAAACAAATCCATATACAATTTACAAAGCAGAAATGAGCAAATCAAAGTAGTAGACAATGATAAGATTAAATCTTATTATTAAGGTAATCTGCTCTTGTGACAGAACCATATTGAAAATTTCCATACTACCTAGGTTCAAAGTAATAAATAGCAAGTTTGGTATTAAAATAGTATCACATGACTCTCTTGGCTTGCATTGTTCCCAGATTCTGAAAGGTAAACAATGTAACATATACCATAAGTCTGCCTACCTCATTAGACCTTTCTGCAATGCAAACCAGTTTTTTTCCTGATACTACTAACATATTCTAACATAGAAAAAAGCTGTCCCTGTTTTATAACACCTTCACTTTTACATCATGAGTGACATCTTTTTTTCCACAATTAATTCTTCTATCTGTATGCAGAATCCTATTTATGGATGCCATCTCTGAGAACTTGCTCCACCAGTTTCTTTCCTTTAACTCCAACCTTTATCTACCCACAGTTTGCTTTTACTTCATCAATAGCACACTTTTTTCAAACCTACCAAACTTATCCATAAAAATGCTCATAAAATATTAACATATGCTCTATAAATATATGTATATATATATGAAATATATGTATGAAAAATAAATATGAAATATATATTTCAGCCTATATTCAATGCTCAAATTACTACAACCTAATGTTATTAGGTATCACTTTACTAAAGTATCTACCATTAAGTCTGGCAAAAAGCCAATCACTCTGCCTAGTTTCATTTCTCACTCTAGTAGGCAATGGCTACTTCTACTCATCACGTCTATGAAACTCCTTTCCATTGGTTTCCAGAACACCACAATCGCACAGCTCCCTTCTAGCTGGTATTTTCTGCCCATTACAATGGGCACCTTCTCTAAAGAATCCCCTGGGATTTTACCATTCAGGTTATATTTTCAATCTGCTCCTGACTTCAGAACTTTAACTCTACAATTTTATCCATTAATCACTCCAAAATCCCATTTCCCAATATATTTTCATAATATGAATTCATTTCTATTTAATATTTATCTCTTTACCAACTGTGTCAAAATACTAGTAGAGAGTATATACCTCCCTAGAGAGGGCCTTGGTCTTGTGAAGATTATATGCCCCAGTACAGAGGAACGCCAGGGCCAGGAAGTGGGAATGGGTGGGTTGGGGAGCAGGGCGGGGGGAGGGTATAGGAGACTTTCAGATAGAATTTGAAATGTAAGTGAAGAAAATATCTAATAAAATAAAATTGAAAATAAAATAAAAAATAAAAGAAAATAAAAATCCTCCCTAACTTAAAAGTACCTTTATAGCTGTGTTGTGCAATATCACTAGTTCCATATGCCTACTGAGCACCTGAAATAGAGCTGCCCTGGACTGAGAATACACTAAGAGGGAAGTGCACAATGATTTCAAAGACAAAACAAAAGAATGTAAACAGTTGTAATCATTTTATATTGATTACATGCTGAAGTAATATAGATATATTAAGTTAAGTAAAATAGGAAGATTAATTAAACTCATTTCTTTTTACTCTTTAATGTGGGTATTAAAATTTTTTAATTATTTGGCTTATGTTATAATTTTATAGAATGATACTACTCTACACATTAAAATGAAAATAGGAATACAGTAATCCTAAAAAATAAAACTAAAGAAGAGAGACAATTGATATTCTTCTATACTGCAGTCTATCTTACCTTGAAAGTTTTATGATTTTATCTTGAAGACTTATAGAATCACTACTGAATGATGAACAGTAGTAAGAAGAACTGCTATCATAGGGAATGTTACACATTCCTAATATACATATATTAGGAGCTGTAATCCACCACAAGTGAGCGTCCAAGCAGTTCCTTTATACTAATGCAAAGCATTCAAAACATAGAGTGTTAAAGTACTAAATCATATCCAATAAAAACAATTTATTCAAAGCTAGTTCATAAAATGCAAATAAATAATCTCTGATCTCCTATATGGCATTAGCTTTCCTGTCATCCTCTTTAACAAAGAGGCCGAAATGAATAGAAAGTAAGTAAACCCGCATGGTCATGTGCACAGTAACAACAGAGCTCAGTGGTAAAACCAGGCAACATGACTACAAACACCATCCCTACCACTACTTTTTTTTTTGGCTGAACAAAAGAACTAGCCTGTTCTACTACTTTCCAAATTCTTAAACTAAGAAACCAAAACTAAGACTTAAAAGAAAAAAGGTCAGATTATAAATAAAGCTTCCACTAAGCATAAATACAAATATAAAAGTACAGAAATTTTATATTTCAAAGCAAGACTGTGTAACTAGAAAAGAGTCTTAGGAGAAACAGTGGATGAAAACACATAGGTGGCTTAACTCTTCAAAGGAAACATGCATGCCACCTGGGTCAATAGAAGAGAATGGGCATTCATACTATGAAACCTTTTGGAGATCTACATGTACTCTGTTTCATAGAATTTCATGGGAACTACATATGTGATTCCAACACTCAGGAAAAAAGCAGCAGAAAAAACAGGAGTTCACAGTTAAATAGCAAACTTCAGGTCAGCCAGGGCTAAATGAGATTCAGTATAAAAAAAACAAAGACAAAAACAAAAACAAAAAAAAGAAAAACAAACAAACATGTTGTGTGGGGGCTAGGGAGTAGGGAATCAGTTCTTGAATTAATTTCCTGTATTAAAAAAAAAGTGTGGAAATAATTCATATGTGAATGACAATACTTATGCCCTGTATGCAGTTTATCTAGGACAAGAAGGTATGCTTTTAGAAGATGGAATCATTGAGAAGAGGAAGGGGATCAGCAGGAGTAGGACAAGAACAAGGGATTGTAGTGGGCTGAATAGCATCAAAATAAACTGTGCATGTTATGGTTTTAATTACAGTGTGTCTTAGTCAGGGTTTCTATTCTTGCACAAACGTCATGACCAAGAAGCAA
This sequence comes from Mus minutoides, assembly GCA_902729485.2. Classification (NCBI taxonomy): domain Eukaryota; kingdom Metazoa; phylum Chordata; class Mammalia; order Rodentia; family Muridae; genus Mus; species Mus minutoides. Next base: position 592,726 of record LR749804.1, on the reverse strand, counting down.
GTTGGGGAGGAAAGGGTTTTATTCAGCTTATATTTCCACATTGCTGTTCATCACCAAAAGAAGTCAGGACTAGAACTTACACAGGGCAGGAACCTGCAGGCAGGAGCTGATGCACAGGACATGGAGGGATGTTACTTACTGCTTTGCTTCCCCTGGGTTGCTCAGCTTGCTTTCTCATAGAATCCAAGACTACCAGTCCAGGGATGGCACCACCCACAATGGGCCCTCCTACCCTTGATCACTAATTAAGAAAACTTACAATTGGATCTCATGGAAGCATTTCCTCAAGGGAGTCTCCTTTCTCTGTGATAACTCCAGCTTGTGTCAAGCTGACACACAAAACCAGCCAGTACACAGTGATACCATGACCAAAAGGACCTGGGTGAGGAAAGAGTTTATATTTCAGCTTATACTTCCAAGTGAAGAGTCCATCATTGAGGGAAGTCAGGACAGGAACTTGGAGGCAAAAACTGAAGCAGAGGCCATGGAGGACTGTTGCTTACTGGTTTGCACCTCAAGGCTTTCTCAGCTTAGTTTTTTCAAAACACCCAGGACCACCAGCCCAGCAGTGTTACCACTTACCACGAGCTTAGCCCATATCAATTATCAATTAAGAACATTTACCATTCTCTTTCCCACAGACCAATCTGATGGGGGCATTTTTTTCTTCAGGCTCCTTCTTCCCAACTGTGTATATATTTTTATATGTGTGTAAATGTACATATTTTATCATATATTATATTATATACTATAATATACAATAAAGAATTCATGCATATCTCTAGAAGTATACTCAAAAAAACATTGTAGTTGTATGTATATTGAGTCAATAGATCAGAATATAAGAATGCAAGTCCACATGTCCAAGACTGATTGTAGAATTTTGACCATATAAACAGAATTGTTCAACTTTTTAAAATAATCCTTAAGTATAAAAATAAGTAAAATAATACTGAATATCAAATTATAGAAATCTTTTTACTCACTCCTATAAATATGGATAAAGAGTATTGTTGTCAACAAATCTATCCAACCATCAGAAAAGAATCAAGGGCTGGTGAGATGACTCAGTGGTTAAGAGTGCTGACTGCTATTCCAAAGGTCCCGAGTTCAGATCCTGGCAACCACATGGTGGCTCACAACCATCCATAACAAAAATCTGATGCCCTCTTCTGGAGTGTCTGAGGACAGATACAGTGTACTTACAAATAATAAATAAATAAATCTTAAAAAAAAAAAAAGAAAAGAAAAAGAAAAAGAAAAGAATCAAGGCCAGGTATAGCAGCTCAAATATGTAATCCCAGCACTTGGGAAGATGAGGCGGGAAAATGCAAAGTTGGAAGATAGACTGGAACCATAAGATCCTATCCAAAAATACACCTTCAAAAGTCTAGTACTTTGCACAATCATCAAACCTGCTTAAAACTTTAAGTGACATATATAAGCACTTAAACAGTAGAGCTGTCAATACGGTATTATATTTAATAAGCTTTTAATTATTTAGGAAAAAAGAAATCATTCAAAAGTCAAAATTAGTAATTCTAAATACACAGTGATCCAAATAGATATAAGACCTCTGTCATGGTTTAACATTGAACCTTTTATCCAAGCTCATGTTTTAAACCATTGTTCTTTAGCTGGTTGCATTATTTAGGGAAGACAATGGAACCTTTAAGAGATATAACAAACTAGGAAATATAGGCCTTTGAAGGTTATGGTCCACAGGCCTCTTTCTTGATATCTCATATCTACTAGGATATGAACAACTGCCTCTTCATGACCTTCCCACCTTGAGCTGTTTGCCATGATATACTAAGTCCCCAAGCCCCTGAGCTGAAATAAATCTTCCTTTCCTTGGTTTTGTACCAAGATTGTTGTTGTTGTTATTTTGTTTTTGTTTTTGTTTTTCATTTTTGGGTGTTTTGGGTTTTTTTGTTTTGTTTTCTTTCAGTTTTTCAAGACAATGTTTCCCTGGGTAGCCCTTGGTATCCTAGAACTAGCTCTGTCTGTGGGAACAGGACCAAGAAGGATAGGTAGTGAGAGATGATGAATCCTGGGAATCAGACTCCAGAGACCAGCATCACAGTGCAGATCTGAGTTTATTGTACAGATCCTTGTAAGCTTCCATTCAGTGTTTAAGGAGATCCAAAGGCCCTAAAACCAAGGACAATCCAATTTTTCCACACTGTCACCATGTCCCAATGAAAGCCCCGCCTGATGATGGTAGCTCAAAAGGGAAGCTGGGAGGGCAGAAGTAGCTACTGCCCTGACTTCAGTTCCTTTTTGTTGTCTCACCAGTGTTGTGGGAGCTATCTTAGATCTAATGTCAGGTATGACAAATCAAGACTCTTGGAGCATTCACAGGAGTACTTTGCTCTCCATCCCACATTTTCCTTCACAAGTTTGACCTCCACATCCCTGTCTGCATCTGTACACCAGGGTGGCCTCAAACTCAGGGATATGCCTGCCTCTGCCTCTGCCTCTGCCTCTGCCTCTGCCTCTGCCTCTGCCTCTGCCTCTGCCTCTGCCTCTGCCTCTGCCTCTGCCTCTGCCTCTGCCTCTGCCTCTGCCTCTGCCTCTGCCTCTGCCTCTGCCTCTGCCTCTGCCTCTGCCTCTGCCTCTTCAGTACCAGGATTAAAGTTGTACACCAAGCATAGCTTATATCAAGTATTTTTAAATATTTAAATTAATTTTATTAGTTAAAAAATGGGGTGGGGATCTAGGGATGAGAACACAAGAGATCAGGTGGGGGAAGACAGAAGGAGAGAGTACTGAGACACATGGAATTGTGAGAGGGACATCTCTGTGACAAGTTAGAAATCTAATGCGATGAAATCTCCCAAGATTCAAGGAGAGTGACCCTACCTAAGATTTCTAATAGTGAGGGAAGCAGAGCCTGAACCAGCCAACTCCTGTAACAAGGCAAGACTTCTAGTGGAAGGATTGGGACACTAACCCAGCCACAAAACCTTCAACCTACAATTTGTCCTGCGAAAAGATGTACTGGAATAATGGTGGTCCAGAAATTGTAGGAGTGGCCAAACAATGAGTAGTTCACATTGAGACTCATGCCAGGAGAGAGAGCCCACCCATGCCACTACCTGGAGAGGCTGTATAGTCCAGAGACCCAAGTTAGAATCAAAGGTGACTAGCAATCAATCAATAAGTAAATAAATAAATAAATAAATAAATAAAATCGATGAAATGATTCCTAATGATATTCTGCTAAATTCACAGATTGGTGCCTAGCCCAATTATATATATCAGTGAGGCTTCACTCAGAAACTGATGGAAAGACCTGCAGAGTCCCACAGCCGAACATTAGGTGGTGCCCCGGAATACTTCAGAAGAGGGGGAGGAAGAATTATAGGAAGCAGACTGGTCAAAGATACCCTAGAAACCCCCCCCCCAAATCAACTAACCTGGGCACATAGGTGCTCACAGAGACTTAAATGACAACCAGGGAGCCTGCCTGCATGGGACTGACCAAGACCCTCTGCACATATATTATAGTTGTGTGGCTTGTAGTCTTCTTGTGGGATGCTAACAGTGGGAGCAGGGGCTGTTTCTGACTCTGGTGCATACCTTTGGGACCCTTTCCTCTTACTGAGTTGCCTCATCTAGCCTTAATAGGAGTAGGTACCTAGTCTTACTGGAACATTGTTTGGTTGCTATCCATGGGAAGCCTGCCTTTTACTGAAGAGAAATAAGAGGAGTGAGGTCTGTGAGAGGAGGATGGAGGGGAAACTGCTACCAGGATGTAATAAATAAACAAATTTAAAAATAAAAACCATCATATACCTAAATTTAGCAAATCAAAAGTATACACATCTCAAAAAACTTCTGTACAGTTAGCAGAGCCATGCTTAAGCTGTAGAGTTTCACGGTGACTTCTGTACTACCAAATTATTTTATGCACTTATCCACAACCCAAAATGAAAGTTGTAGGACAGAGCTAGAAAAACAATTAGCTTTATATCCTCTTTCATAACTCCTGGCCATTACTTACGTCATCCATTCCTCTTCTCCTAATATTTAGTCTTTTTTATTCACTTTTCTACATATAATACTATACTTACATATTAATTTTTTTAATACACACACACACACACATACACACACACACACACACACACATATATATATATATGTTAGGTTTCACAAAAGAGGGAGCCCATGATGTTTTACTTTCTGTGAATGTATGACCTTGCTTAACAGAATATATTATAAATCCTTTTTCTGCAGGTTTTATACATTTTTCTTTAGAACTAAAATACCCATTTATATATGCTAAATTTTCATTTTCATGTTTTACATATATATAATGATATATTTTATATATATGTAATTTTTACTATATGTATATATAGTGTTTATAATATATATATATATATGTAATACATACATAAATATGAAATATACAAGTCCATATATGAAAACATGAGACAATGATACAATCTCTCAGGTGTGGAAGTTGGTAGGATTTATTTTGTGAAAATAGCCTCAGTATGTCTTCATGATAAATGTTCTCGAAACCTCAGGAATAGATGGAACATACCTCAAAATAATAAAGATTATATTCAAGAAAACTACAGCCAATATTATCTTAAATGGAGACAAACTAAGACCATTTCCTCTAAAATCAAACTGTCCACCTACTGCTCTCTGGTTTGACAAAGTGCAAGAGGTCTTAGCTATAGCAATTAGACAAGAGAAAGGCATAAACGTGATGACTTTTTTTCTTTTATTAGATAATTTCTTTATTTAAATTTCAAATGCTATCCCGAAAGTTCCCTATACCCTCCTCCCACCCTGATCCCCCCCCCCCGCCCACTCCCACTTCCTGGCCCTGGCATTATTCCCTGTACTGGGGCATATAAAGTTTGTAAGACCAAGGGGCCTCTCTTCCCAATGATGGCAGACTAGGCCATCTTCTGCTACATGAAGAAGTCAAAATACTCAGATTTACAGATGACATGATTCTTTACTGAAAGCGAGAAAAAGGGCTGAGTGGTTGACTGCGCTTGCAGTTCTTCTAGAAGACCTGAGATTGATTTCCAGCACCTCTATTTGGAGGCTCGCAGCTGCCTGGAACCCCAGCTCTGGGAGGATCTGATGTCACCAAGCACTGAGAACACCTGTACTTCGTCACTAGGTATAAGGACAGTATAAAATATTTATTAAAAATAAATCTTTTAAAACATGTACAGACCCTATTGAGTATACTAGAAAACTCAGGGACCTAATAAATGCTTAAAGCAGAATTGTAAGATATAAAATCAGTATTAAAGAAAATAAAACAAGAGCCTTCATTTATACTAATAGTATACTCTTAGAAAAAGAAATTAGAAAAAAAAAATCCATTTAAAAAATTCCAAAAAAGGAACAATAAAAAAAGGAACCAGAAACAAAACAACAAAGCTTTGATCACTTAATTCTTTACAATGGTAGCAAAACAAACACTAGAAAATAGCCTCTCCAATAAATAGTGCTTGCAAAAAAATGGATTTCTACCTACAGAAGACAGAATTTAGATTCATCTTTTACCTTGCACAAAAATCAAATTCAAAAGGGATCCAAATTTAATTTAAACTCTAAAACATTAAAGCTTCTAGAAGAAAACAAAGAGTACACTCTTGAACATGCTGGGGTAGGCAACAATGGTTTTCATAAAACACCAATAAATAGCACAGGATTAACCCCAATGTCAACAGATGAGTCACTGTGAAACTACAAGGGGTTTTTACAGTAGAGGAAACAAGCAGTAGGACAACCAGCCCACGAGAAGGGAGAAATCTTTACCAGCTACCCTTAATACATGTGACTAATAAGCATAATTTACAATGAACTGAACAAATTAAATACCAAGCAGGCAAAACTGCCAATCAAAAAGTGGGGTAATGAACTAAACAGACACTTTTTAAACAAAGAAGCACAAATGGCCAATAACTATTTTTAATAGTGTTCTATATCTCTAGATACCAAGAAAATACAAATTAAAACCAAATCTGACAATAAGTACTAAGAACCCTTATTCTCAGTTGGGAGGGGTGGAAGTTAAGAATGTAGTAAGTCTTTTTGTTTAAGTTTTCATGAGTACAATCTTTCTACAATATCCTCAGAAAACGATGTCTTGTTTTTATTAATTTACATCCTGTCACTATTGTTTGTTGTCTCTTTTTCTTCAGTTATGTCACATAGTTACCCAATTAAATAAGATTAGTTTTCCTCAATCTTTCATAGCTTTGCACTTCATCTTTTGACACCCAGTTCAAGATCTTTTGACAACTATTCCTTTCACACCAAGCTAAATGTCTCCCTAAAGGCTACCAATCTATCCTGTAGGCATATTTCTTTAAAAGCTCAAAATCTTTGTTAACCTAAAATTTGCATTCTAAAGGAACAAATTAAGGATCAAAAGCAGTTGCTCACCTCCAAGAGTTTAAAATACATACAGTTATTGACTTTTTTTTTCCAAAATACTGTAATGGTCCTACTTAGAGGTGAGAGTGTGAAAACAAGGCTTGAAATTGGTCAATTCTAAACCTTTAATAAAAGCATATTTCACAAATTTTAGAACCACTCAGCATGAAAGGAAGAATTAGTTGTAGGGTTTCGGGGGTGATAGGCAGTGATAACCTTAGTCATCTGCAGGAGGTCTTATAACTTTATTTCATAAAGGTTAAAAAAATTATGTAGTATATTCTTAGGCAGTAGATGACTTCATATGTTGGTATGTATACATTTACTGACTAAATAAAACAACAAAGACATGACTTCTTTAGTCAATCAATCCAGTAATTTTCACTTATAGCCTCCTAAGATACAAAAGAACTAACAAACATTAGGTGATCTAACCAATAACAGCAGCCTTAAAACAAAAAGTTCCCAATTGCCTCTTAGGAAAAAGAATGACATCACAGCCAAAACTTTTAAACTGCAGTAAGTAGTTAATGTGGTTGTTTGTGTTAAATTGTTAAAAGGTTTCTTCATTTAGTTAATATTTCAAGTCCACCACTGGTACATTATTCTTTCTGTCAAGTAGGAACATAAAATCTATCCTGGACAGTGAGAAATTCATCAAGACACCCTGATTGATACTGAAGATGGATTTATAAACATAAATAAAACACATTCTGTGCCTCTTCCCCCAAAGGATATTAAAAAATATGATCTTATATTAACTTTATATTCTTTCTTCATAAATTTTGCCTTAAACATTGTGCCTTGTTTTATTCAACTGCTTTATGAGAATTCAGTTCTGGCTTTTGTAAAAACATTTTACTCTAAACAGACATTTACTTAAAAAAAAATCCTCTGTATTTGGTATATCACCGCTTATCTGTTTATTGAATTTATTGAATACACAACTTCAAAAAACAATTAAATAGATAAATCTCATCATGCAATGATTATTTTAAAGCAGGTAAAATACTTATAAAAACAGGGAGGGGAGAATCAGCTTAGTACTGAGTTCAAATAGAATACTGCAGAAGCCTAGTTTAAAACATATTATTGCTTCCTACATTGGCTGCACATAGGAATCACTTGGCGAATTTAAAACTAAAAGAAAAGAAACAAATCCTGTCTGCCACATTCGGCCCCAAAGGCTGTGCCTCATCAATACTTTTCAGATGTTCATCTGATGGTTTTCTTATGTGTACCCAAGGATGAGAAACACGCTGTGGAGGACTGGTACTCATTCTCAGTGGTAGCATCTAGACACCAATAGCAACTGAGAACTTGTTACATCAGTTTCTCAGTTCCCACCTTTCCTGCAACTCTCAAAAAACTAAAAACTTTGGAATGGAGCCCAGTGTTTTAAAAAAGCCTTTCAAACAATTGTGAAGTATACTGTTTGAAAGACACTGCTATAGAATAAGAAAGACCTCCCTGTCTCAATTCACTCTCCAAAATTCACTAGCTCCATGACCCTCAGCATTCTAAGCTTCACCTTCTCCTCCTGGCAGAGTAGCAGTTACCATTTGTTAATCATCTAGTAAGAGGCAAAGAATGTGAGGAAAACACTTTATATATACATTAAACTGAACCGGTTCTAGTTTGTTTCTGTTGCTGTGATAAGGACCATTACATACATACATACATACATACATACATACATACATACATACATACATATATATATATATATATATATATATATATATATATATATATATATACCTCAGAGAGGAAAGGGTTCACCTTACAACTTCCGGTCCACCATGAAGAGAAATAAGGGCAGTAGCTTGAACAGACCCTGCAGGCGGGAACTGAAATCTAGGCTAATTAATGGAGGAGTGCTGCTTACTGATTTGCTCCTCGGGTTTATTCACCCTGGTTTCTTATACAAGCAAGGACCACCTACCCAAGGGTATCACCACTCCCTCTCAGGTGAGTGCTCCCACATTAATGATTAGTTAAGAAACGCGCACGCGCGCGCACACACACACACACACACACACACACACACAGACTACAACCTGATGGAGGCAAGTCCTCAATTGAGAGCCCCTCTTTCCAGATATGTCTAGGCTTATGTTAAGTTGACAAAAACTAACTAACCAGTAAAATCTCTTACCAAAAGTCTGCCAGTTAAACACTATTAAATATCTTATAGTCAATGATTATAAACAAGATCAGACTTACTATAAATTCATTTTTTAAATTTTCAAGATCATTGCTCTATCCTTCTTTAAAATTCAAAACCATCATTCTTGTCCTGTTGCCCGCCACACACACACCCCCAAAAGAAAAATTGTGCTTTTTCCTTTCGGCCTTTCCATTTTTCCTTGCTCTCTATCTTTCCCAGCCTCTCTTTTCTCTCATCTATTTTGCATATCTGTCTTCTGTAATAAAAAATAATGTTTCTTTCTAATACAAAACCAGAGCTTTTTCTAGCATTTATAGTAATTTTACTGTATAAAGCAATGTAGTGTGGTCAAGAAATATCTTGAATTCTACAATGTGCAAGGAAACAGCAGGATTTAAAAATCAAAGAAATGAAAGGACACTATGGAAAATAACCATAGTGGTGAAGTTCCAAGTCAGTAGAAAAGAGGCCCATTTTTGTAACAAATATATAATACATAATAGAGGTCAAAAGCCCTGATGGAAGCTCAAAGCCACCTTATCAGGATGAAATACAGTTTGTCCCAAACTGGAAATACAAATCTCTTCTACACAGGCTGGAAAGGCAGATAAAGAATCATAGAAATCAGGTCCCAGAGAAAGTGCTTCCCTGAGAATCTGAATCAATCTCTGTAACCCACATAACAGCCAGGTAACATGGCCCACATTAATAATCGTAACAATATGGTACTCAGAGGTTCTAGACGTTCCCCCAAGTTCAGACCCACTAAGCCTGAAGTGAATAACGTAACAGCAGAAACAAAAGACCATGACCAAAACTGCACTATCTTTATATACACATGTAATTAACCAATCAATCAATAAAGTAGAAGTCACAGAGATCTGCCTGCCTCTGCCTCCTGAGTACTAGGATTAAAGGTATCAGCCAACACCACTTAGAATTTAAGGACACTGTGATCTATAGAACATAGTTCCAGGACAGCCAGTACTACACAAAGAAACCCTGTCTCAAAAAAAGAAAAAACAAAACAAAACAAAACAACAGAGTAGAAAAATCTATGCACATTAAACACAGTAAAATAAGAAATATTTCTTGCCCATATTCTTGATGCAACAAAGTAAACTTTTAAAAAAATAGTAGCTATTATAAAAAAAATCAGCTCAGTATTACACTAAAAATAAGGGAGAAAAGTCATTAATGTTACTATTTGTGTTGCTACTTCCATAAGCTATGTATATTCTTTACACAATATTTTTCAACCCAGCCAGTGCTGATACAATGTGTTAAACTAGACAGCTAGAATATTAATAAATAAACAAATAAATTAAATAAATAAATACTGATGAGGAGCAAATGAAACAATTTATGAATGAAATAAGCTATCAAATATTTTGTTTGAACATTAAGGTAATGGGGCTTCTAAAGTGCATTATACACAGATAGATTCTTAAGAATGACTTTTATGACCTTCCTGAAAGTCAATGAGTTAATTATAAACTAACCAAAATCTTCTATATATAGCACACAAAAGTGCTTTGTCTATGTTAGCATCATAATCATCAAGTCCAAAGTGGGGCATCCAGATCATCCACATTTAGACTGACATATGAGAAAGGACAAGCAACCAAAAACCTAGATGGAAGCTCTTCATATTCACATCATTCATTCATTGTTTTTCTTTCCAAAGAGCTAATGAATAACTTCATTCAGAAATCCATTAGAAGATGCTACTGACATATTAATGAGGCAAATTTGTGAGGGTCAATAGGATGACTAAGTCCATTAGTATCTAAGGCTTCTAGTCCTGTCACTGACTACCCAAATGATATATAACATTCATCAGTTCTGCTATGATCTGACTAGAATTCTATAATGTCAATTTTAAGAGCATATTTATCTACAAAACAATGCTGAAATGGTAAGTCACGAAGGTTATTTTTCTCCTAATATATTTTAAAGTAATCTGATATACTAGGAATAATAGTATCTTTATAAATACAAATATAAAATAAATATAAATACAATAATGAGACTGTGGCTGGCAAAACAGGTAGAATAATACCAGATCTTCACCTCTCCCTCAGCTACTCCAAATCCAACCCCCAGTCTCATCCTCTGCAGCAGACTACTTGCTAACATCTCCCCCTCCTGCCCCCATCTCTCTAGTGGACTACATACATCTTCCCCTTCTAACTCCCTACCCCCCACACACATATTGCTTTATCCTAGACCCCAACTCCAGCAGGCACTCCCTAGAACCCACAGGCCACTCTAACCAGGGAAGCAAGTCCACTAATTGCAGATCTTCATCTCTCCCTCCAGTTCTCCAAGTTCAATTCCCCAATCTCACCCACAGCTCTATAACAAACCTATGGCTATGGCCTCTTCTCACTCTCTGCCCCCATTCCTAGGGGACTACCAAAGCACCCTGTTTTCATTCCTCATGTAAACCTCCCTAGCACCTTCCTTCCCTCCCATATCAAGCCAACTTCACTCCTACAAGTGAGCTCCCCAGTACCCAGAAACACATTGTGGTGGTTTGAATGAGAACTGTCTACATTAGCTCATATATTTGAATGCTTAGGAATTTGCATTAGGAGGTGTGATCTTGCTGGGGTAGGTGTGGCCTTGTTGGGGTAGGTGTAGCCTTAAAGGAAGTGTTTCATCAAGGATGAGCTTTGGGGTTTCAAATGCACTAACCAGGACAAGTGTGCTCTCTTCTTGCTGTCTGTGGATCCAGATATAAAAGAACTCTCAGCTACTCTACAGCACTATGTCTGTGGGCAAACTACCAGGATTTCCACCATGATGATAACAGACTAAACCTCTGACCTGTAAGGTCATATTTAAATGTTTTCTTTTGTAAGAGTTACCATGGTCATGATGACTCTTCACAGTAATAGAACACTGACTAAGACACACATTTTACTTAGAGCTCCAGTGCCCACACCTCTCAAGAACTCAGATTTTCCTACCAAGCAACACACACACACCATACTCCTAAAAATCAGAGGGGAAGGAGAAACCCAGGAACAAAACACCCATCCAACAAAGACAACACCAGATATCAGCACCCAGAATTACAATATTTCCAATCTCAGATTGAAAACGAGAGGAAAAACATAATCAAGAAGAGCCAGGACAGTATGTTCCCACTAGAGCTGAGGAACCCTACCACAGCTGTCCTTGAATATTTCACCATATTGGAAGCACAAGGAAAAAAAAAAAAGATCTTGAAACAGCTTTATGAATATAATAGAGGTCCTTAAAGAGGAAACAAATCTCTTAAAAAAAAAAAAAAAAAAAAAAAAAAAAAAAAAAAAAAAAAAAAAAAAAAAAAAAAAAAAAAAAAAAAAAAAAAAAAAAAAAAAAAAAAAAAAAAAAAAAAAAAAAAAAAAAAAAAAAAAAAAAAAAAAAAAACCTATGAAAATACAAACAGTGAAAGGAAAGAAATAAAGAAGTTCAAAACTTGAAAGTGGAAATAGAATTATCAAATAAGACCCAAATTGAGGGAAATTTGGAAATGAAAAATTTAAGAACATGAACAGGAACCACAGAAGATATACTAAAAAAAGACAGACTATAAGAAATGGATACATTGTTCAAAGAAAGGTTAAACCTAAAAATTCCTGGCACAAAACATCCAGGAAAGTATCTAAGTATCTAAGACCAAATCTAAAAATAATAGAAAAAGAAAAAGGAAAATATCCAGGTCAACAGCCCCCCAAAAATATATTCGAAAAAAAAAATCATAGCAGAAAACTTCCTTAGAGAAAGAGATACATATAAAGAATAACAAATAAGACTGGAACAGAAAAAAAAAAGTCCTCTCAGCACACAATAACAAGAAAGAAAGAAAGAAAGAAAGAAAGAAAGAAAGAAAGAAAGAAAGAAAGAAAGAAAGAAAGAAAGAAAGAGGAAGGGAGGGAGGGAGGGAGGGAAGGAGGAAGGAAGGAAGGAAGGAAGGAAGGAAGGAAGGAAGGAAGGAAGGAAGAAAGAAAGAAAGAAAGAAAGAAAGAAAGAAAGAAAGAAAGAAAGAAAGAAAGAATATTAAAAGCTACAAGCAGAAAAGCTTATAAAGGCAGGCCTGAGTTCTCAGTGGGGACTCTAAAAGTCAGAAGGTAGATCCTGGATAAATGTGCTGCAGACTCTAAGAGACCATCATCACCAGCCCAAACTATAATACCCAGCAAAAGTTTCATTCAGCATAGATGGAGAAAATACAACATTCATGAAATAACCAAATTTAAGTCATATCTACCTATAAATCCAGCCCTAAAGAAGATGCTAGAAGGAATATCCAACTTAAACAGGTTGACTATATCCAAGAAAACAGGGAGTAAATAATCCGAGGAAAGCAAAGAAGGGAAGCAAACACAGAGAAACACATGTATATACCAACAACAATAAAATGACAAGAATCAATAGGGTCTCAATACCCCAGAAAAATTTACAATGACTAACAGAACAGATCTGAAAACAAGATACATCCTACTACTGCATCTTAACACATCAAGAAGAAACATTATCTCAGAGTATGGATTATAAAAAACACATTCCAAGTAAATAGATATAAAAAGGGTGGACATTGTAATAGCTTACAAAAATAAACTTCAAACCAAAAACTCATCAAAAGAGAGAAGGATACTACATACTCAAAGGAAATTTCAGTTCTTAACATCTATGCCCCCAAAATGAGGGCAGCTAAGTTTGTTTTAAAAACAAAACAATAACAAACACCACTACAGTTTAAAACCACATATTGACCCTCACAGGCTGATAATGGGATACTTCAATAACCAATTCTCACCAGATGACAGATCATCTAGACAAAAACTAAACAGAAAAAAGCTGGTGTTAATCAGATGTTATAAACCAAGTGATCTTATAGATATTTACAGAACATTTCATCCAAACACGAAAGAATATACCTTCTCTGCATCTCATGGAACATTCTCTAAAACTGGCCATATACTCAGACACAAAACAAGGCTCAAGAGATAGAAGAAAATTGAAATAAACTCCTGCATTCTATCAGACTACCAGCATATTAAAGCTGGATTTCAAAAACATCAGAAACAATGGAAAGTTTATAAACTCATAGAATCTGAACAACTCCCTACTAAATCATAAAAACTTCAAGTCATTAAAAAAATAAATTGAAGAAATAAATTGAAATAATTGAAGAAGATATCAGATGATGGAAAGATTGCTGGGAGCTAGAGAGATGGCTCAGCAGTTAAGAGCACTGACTGCTCTTGCGAAAGTCCTGAGTTCAAATCCCAGCAACCACATGGGATTTGAACCATCTGACACTCTCTTCTGGTGTGTCTGAAGACAGCTACAGTGTACTTAGATATAATAATAAACAAATCTTTGGGCCAGAACGAGCAGAGCTGAAGCAAGCAGAGGTCCTAAGGTCAATTCCCAGCAACCACATGATGGCTCACAACCATCTGTTCTCATTGGACTCATATACATAAAATAAATAAATAAATCTTAAAAATAAAATAAAATAAAATAAAATAAAATAAAATAAAAAGATCTCCTATGCTCAGGGATCAGTAAAATTACATAGTAAAGATGACCATCTTACCAAAAGCAATCTATAAATTCAAAAAAATATGTAAACACAAAAAAACTCAGGATAGCTTTAAAAAATGCTGGAAATATCACCATTCCTTAAATTTTAGCATCTTTAGTACAGAGCTGTAGGCTATAAAAAAAGAGAATGTTAACAACAAGCTAGCCACAAATTCTCTAATCTACAATGGTGTCCTACCTGCAAGATATGCTAGAGCAACAGTGGCACAAACCGTGAAGAAGTAACCAACTAGTAACTTATTTGACTGAAAGCCCATTCCAGGAAATGGAACCCACACCTTATACTGATTTGGTAACCAAAAACCTGAAAGGGATCTAGTATAAAACCAAATATGTATGTATGTATGCATATATGTGTGTGTGTCTATGTATATGTACACACATTCACACTCACAGATACATATACATATTCATATGAATATGAAAAGAAAAAATAAAACAGTAATAAAATGACTTCTAATGATATTCTGCTATACTTATACATCAGTACCTTGTGCAGCAATCATCAGAGAATCTACCTCTTGCAGCAGACAAGAACAAATACAGTGATGCACAGCCACACACTATGCAGAGGGACCTCGGAACACTCAACTTTAAGTAACATATTTCCATCAAATCCTTCCTCTCCAAGTTCATGGAACCCCTGGGAAGAGGCGGTGAAAGGAGTATAAAAGCCAGAGGGGATGGAGGACACCAAGAAAACAAGGGCCTCTAAATCAACATGAGCAGACCTCACATGAACTCACTGAGACAAAATCACTATGCACAGGGCCTGCAGAGCTTGTACCAGGTCTTCTGCATATATACTATAGTTTTGAGTTTTTATGGGATTCCTAGTGTATAAACAAGTTGGTCTGAGTTTTGTGCCTTCTCTTGGGATCTTTTTTTTTCTGTTAGTTTTTCTTGTCCAACTTCAATGTGACAATTTTTGTTCCAGATTATTATATTTTATTTCATTATATTTTATTATTATTTCTTAGAAACTTATGCTTTTCAAATTAGAAACAGAAAGGGAGTGGAAATGGATAAAAAGGGATGGGGAGAGAAACTGGGAGATATAAAGGGAGGAGAAATGGTAATCAGGGTATATTATGTGAGAAAAAGAATTTATTTTCTATAAAACGGAGGAAAAAATAATGAATCTTTACTGATGGTGGGTATTTAGAACTGATACAAACGTGATCAAGAAATTGAGTCTTAGCATTAAAAACAAGTTGAAAAGTCACCTATTAAAAGACTAGCCTTATCCCACAGGTATAAGACCAAATTCAGTGTTAAAATTAAAACAATAAGATACATAATTTTCTGAGTAATAAAGTGATTTGTTCAAATATATCTGCTATTGTACTTTATTAAAAGTCAATCATCTATTGTCTCATTTTAAATACAAATTGCACATGCCACTGTGACAGAACTACAAGTTGGTATTCAATGGTGATTGAATTTAAATAAAATCGTAGGTATAAAATAATGTTTTAAAAACATGCATACCATGATATCTAGCTAGTCACAAGTACTTGGATCTCAAAGCCTTAAGGGGTTTGTTTAGATTTACTGAAGCTATACCTGCTGTCAAGAAACAAAACACTGTGAAGGTTGATCAAACACATCTTTGCCTCAAGTACCTTGTTAATGTCTTCCACTAGCACTGTCCAAAATATTAAGAGTCAAAGTAAGACAAAGGTTTCCTTCATTTCTATATTTAAATCATCATAAGCTTGATCAAGCATGCAAATCCCTTTGGGCTTGAGGTTCCGATCAAAATGTCTTATAGGAACATTAAAAATTGAGTGGGCATAAACAAGCCCAAACCCAAAAGCACAGAGCTTGTGACAGCATTGCTGTGATCTGTGCAATTTATGTGCAACGATCCTGGGGAAGTTTGTGAGGGAATATGAGCACCTAATTATTGTCTTTTGCTGGAGGGTAGGTATGCTGATCTCTACAGGTGTCTCTGTGGTACTCAGCCTCAGACACTGCCTACTGAAAGCATTCATAACACCAACTTGATAAAGCCCTGCTAAACATCTGACAGACTACCAGATTGTAGGGTGTTTGGGGTGGGGGGTGGGGCTGGTAGATGTTCAGTGGGGGATTTACACATATAACTACTTCTTAAAGTTACCACTAAGAATAAAAGCAGCTGGGAAGACTCCATCTAGTTTGTAACAGAATACTATTAAGACAAGACAAAAAGGAAATTTAACACAAAGCTGATCCTATCCGTCATACACACATTAAACACTAATGATACCAATAACACTAATGATACTTATGACCATAATACACAAATTTCAAAAATTGCTATTTTTAATCACAAAAACAACATAGTATTTAATTAAAACACTTTTTATTGATAAAATCCTAATATCCAGTATTACTTCTGCAATTCTATGAAAGCCAGAACAAAAAGTGATGGATCCATAGTTAAGAGCACTGGCTGCTCTTACAAAGGACCCAAATTCAATTCCCAACACCCACATGGCAGTTGAAAATCCTCTGTAATTCCAGTTTCAGGGGATGTGAAGCCCTTTTCTGTGCTCTTCTGACACCAGACATGTAGTATATAGGCAAAACACCCAAACATAATAAAATACAACAAAACTTCTTTAAAAGCCAAAACCAAAATACCAAAACAAAATGCCCAAGGAAAATATGTATATATGCAGGTTAAATACACATGCAGATATACATGCACAATAGCCAGAAGAAATAAATAAAAAGGATTTCAAAGGACTGTCTATAAGGAAAGGGATAAAAAGCATGAGCATGTTAACTACTGTGTTTTCTAATTGATCTGTTATAACTGTTAGAATTTTATAAGAGATGAGTGTATTATTTGGTGAGTGTATTACTGTTACAAACTAAGAATTAAATGAATCAGCCATGTTCATGAGGATGTTGTTGACAATGTTTTTAATAACAACAAATGCAGAAAAACCCACTACACAGCACTAAATTATTAATAAATTCTTTCTGATCACTACAATTATATAATAATTTTAAATGATGCACACATTACTTAATGGTACAGAGATATGCCCATAATTATGAGATTAAAAGCTAATAATTAAAAAATATATGAAGAACCAAAACCATAATACATCAATAACATTAAAATGTATTTTTCTTTGGACTTCTCTTAATACAAGTGAAAGAAATATTTATTACAGCTCACAGTTCCGTGATAACAAGCTGTCCATAATGTAAAAAATCATGGTGGCCGGACTTGAGGCAGCTGATCACACAGCATAAGCAATCAGAAAACAGAGGAAGAGAAGCTCACGTTCATTCAGCTCTAGCTCTTTTTAATGAAGTCCAGGACTGCAGCCCACAGATTGGTACCATTCAGATTTAGGATGGGTCTAGATCATTCCTCAGACATGTCCACGATGATCTTAATTTTTATCAAGCTGACAATGAAGATTCATCATCACAAAATATGTGTGGTCACACAAGCCTATAATCTCAACACTTAGTAATTAAAGCAGGAGGATCTTCTAGAAGTTTAAGACTAGTCTCAGATATGAGTGGAGTTCAAGGCCAGCCTAGGCTATACAAAACCCTTAATCAATGAAGGAAGAGTGGCGGGGAAGCAGAACAGGAGCAGGAATAGAGAGGCAATCACAAGAAGAAACGATCACATTCTACAGCTTCAATTTTGGGTGGCAAATCATTAAG
This sequence comes from Mus minutoides, assembly GCA_902729485.2. Taxonomy (NCBI): domain Eukaryota; kingdom Metazoa; phylum Chordata; class Mammalia; order Rodentia; family Muridae; genus Mus; species Mus minutoides. The sequence goes on along the minus strand of LR749804.1, from coordinate 574,848 downwards.
AGACCATGTAAATGAATGTGAGAGTCATGAGAAGTGTGACAATAGTAAAAATAAAAAACTTCAGAACATGAAACAACCTAAAAATAATTCAAATTAAGAATCTGAGATTTTNTTAAACATGTCTCTTGCCATTTGTACTACACATGAATGTGAAACAGCAACTCGATGTGTATATAACCAAAATATTCATCAACCCATGTACCTGGGTACACATAAAAATTTCCTGGGCAAAAGGGAGTCTCAAATAGGGAAAGTTTAAGAAGCCCTGCTCAGTGGTATACTATGCTGGTAAGCTAGGATGGTCGGCATTTTAGGTGTAGTACTGGATGTATTTTCAACTCACAAGGGGCTTATTGAGAAATAACTTCATCTTAATCATCATGAGCTAAATGTAGTATGTCTGTGCTTCTGAAGAATGCCTACCAAATCAGTAAATTACAAGAAACAGTCTAGCACAAGTTTGTGAAAGCCCACAAAGCCTCAATCCTACACAAAGTTCTATGGGCCACTGAGGACATCTTAGCACACTTGATAGGTACTCTTCCCCAGGGAAGAGCACTGTACTTGATTTTCCAGAATTCAATGGTCAGCCCCCAAAACATATATACAATTAACATTATACCAACTGAACAGGTTATATTCAGAAATATGCATTTATATACATATATGTATATACTAGCAATTAGTGAAATACAGAGGCAATGAATTAAAAGAAGAGTGAAAATGGGTACATTCGAGTGTTTGGAGGGAAAAAAGGGAGAAAGGTCATACTTAGATTATAATCTTACTTTTTTTAATAAATGAAGTAAACAAAAGTGGAGTATCCACTGGCTAGTTTTGAAAAGAATAATAATCCTATAAAAGAAAGATATGTACCTGGATTGTTTTCACCAGGTAGTTCATACTCATTGTGTGTAGTGTGTGTATTGTGTCTGTCTGTGTCTGCTCTCTGTGGTCTGTGTGTGTTTGTGTCCTTCTGCCAGTCTCAGTGCACCTGTGGAGGTCAGAAGACTCTATGCAGAAGTAGCTTCTTTCATTCTAACACTAGGGTCTGTAACACTGAACTAAACTCCATCCCATAGATCAGACAGCAGCAGTAGGAAATATCAAAGAAAGATATCGAAATAAAGCAAATGAGAGACTAAGAAGGGAAAAGTTGGAGACTAGAAAACCACGTTACCGTCATAAATGAGGCAACAAAACAAAAAAAAAAAAAAAAAAAAAAAAAAAAAAAAAAAAAAAAAAAAAAAAAAAAAAAAAAAAAAAAAAAAAAAAAAAAAAAAAAAAAAAAAAAAAAAAAAAAAAAGAAAAAAGAAAAAACAAAATGAAATGGAAAAAAGAAAAGATGTACAAGAGATGAGATGAGATGAGATGAGATGGTTATACTGAGAAATGAATCCAGAGCTTTGAACATGCTAAGCATATTCTTGTACAATAAAACAGAATAAAACAGAAAAATGGATGAAAGATGTTAACAGAAGAAATGTTTTCTTTGAAGGGCGATGCTCTAAAAGGACTATCTTCTACAAAAACAAGATTAAAAACAATTAAGACTAGGGCATATTGAGGTTATGGGATTTAAGAGAAAGTGAAAATAATGTAGGTATCCAGGAAGGACAAAAACTGAAATTTGGTGTTATATTTTCCTAATGCAGTAGTAATCTCTATCCAGACATGATAGAGAAATGTATTCAGCATGTATTCAGAAAAGATAGAATCTAGTTATTAAACAGCCAATGCTGGGCAGTGGTGGCACATGCCTTTAATCCCAGCACTTGGGAGGCAGAGGCAGGCGGATTTCTGAGTTTAAGGCCAGCCTGGTCTACAGAGTGAGTTCTAGGACAACCGGGGCTACACAGAAAAACCCTGTCTTAAGATACTAAAAAGCAGCCAGCCAGATTAAGTACAGTCTCAAAGCAATCTACAATGCCTTGTTTAAAACTATTTATTAACTCTTTGTGAGTTTCAAATCATGCACCCCAGTCTTGTTCATCTCTCCATACCCACATATCCACCCATAGTTCTTGCAACCTCCCACCAAAATAAAACAAACAAACAAACAAACTCTTATTGTGGAAGTTGCTGTGTATCACAGTGTGTCCCGCAGTGTTCCCTCCCCTCTGCCCAGTCACTGGAAATAAGCTGAAAAATCACAAAGATTCATACGCACACCTAACTAATCATTTCCAAGAACATGCATGGTCTACTTATGAGAAGGGCTCAGTTGCAGAAGGTCCAGCACATCAGGTATCTAAAAGGTGTAAAGTGAAACACCAGACTCTGAACAGGGATGACTCAACCAAAGAAAGGTCAGTCACTAACATCAACAGGCAGCCACACACATGTCACTTTGCACAGCATTGTAAAACATGCCTTTAATGGTCATACCACAATGTATAGCATATAATTTGTGACTTCATTCTTTCATATAGACAGTATTTCTTCTCCTGGAATGCCCTCCACCTACTCTTCTCAGTCTTTAGACCTCCCCCCACTTCCTTCTTTAAGGCTACAGCTTAAATGTCAATTACTGTCCTATCTTTTCCAATCATTCAGGTAAAATTAATCATATCCTGAGCACTGCCATAGCTATTTGTGTACACCTACCCAAGTACTCTGAATAAGAGTAGGGAAACTCATAAACTGTTTAGCTCCCAACCAAGCCTATTTATTCACCTACATCAACTCCTTCAAAGCATGCTACATGCTCTAAGTATGTACAAAGAATGAGATAAAGTGATGGTTGGGTTTGAGTAAAGAAACTAAAGTGAAATAATTCAATAGAGGGCAAAACACCCTAAATTAAGAAGAGAATTCTAGAAAAGGCCTGTGTGAAATGGAAACAAGATCAAAAGCAATGAGCTCGCTGGAAGAAGTAGCAGGGGGAAAGTAATGAGGGTCCTAAGAAGATAGTAATAAAGGCAAACAGAAACCACAATCAGTTCTTAGAAGAGGAACACAAAAAATTTGATAAGAGACAGGTTATGGTTGTAAAATAACCATTGCTAACAGCTAAGTTTGAATATTCACTTCAATTCCTTTTCTAAAAAATGTCCTTACCTATAGAAATAGCTCAGTAGTCATTTGAGGAATAAACAGTATCAGATGCTGTCCTGGAACTCTTGTAGGCGAGGATGGCCTTACATTTAGAGATCTGCATGGCCCTCCTCCTAGGTGCTAGGATTAAGGATGTGTACCACCACTGCCAGGCCCATGTTGCTTTCTTAATCACTATTACCTAAATATCAAGCACTTGTACTTACTGATATTATTTTATCAATTTACAGAGGAGTTCACTGTCATCTGAGGATTATAATGGTTAATCTTAACATCAAGTTGACTGGATTAAAAAGCAGTATGTGAGTCTGGCAGTGGTGGTACACGCCTTTAATCCCAGCATTTGGGAGGCAGAGGCAGGCAGATTTCTGAGTTTGAGGCCAGCATGGTCTACAGAGTGAGTTACAGGACAGCCAGGGCTACACAGAGAAACCAATAAATTAATTAATTAATTAATTAATAACAGTATGTGAAAGCAGAGCAGTTCCAGCAGGATTAAATGAAGGGAAGACCAGCCCGGAGTGTAAAAGTACTATTCTATGTCAAGGGACTTCACATAACAAAACAAAAACAAAAACAAAAACAAAATAGGAAAAAGAAGGCCAGGTTAAATACACAAAATCTCCTTCTATTTCCTGATTAGCCACAAATTGATCAGCTGTAGTTAGACATATGTTCTTATCATTGCTATATCCTGCCCAAGTACACAGATCCAAACAACCATGAGGCAAACTTCCTGAAATCATGGGCCAAAATAAGGAATTCCTCATTTTCATTCCTTCTCAGTATTCTGATCAGAGCAATTCAAAAGTTAATACAGTCCAGTGGTTGGATGTAAGTATCTGTATCTCAGACACTGAGTCACCAACCAGGAAGCATACATGAGCTGGTCTGAGGCCCCCCAACACATATATAGATAGCAGAGGACTGCCTGGTCTGGCCTCAGTAGGAAAAGACATGCCTAACCCTCGAGAGACTTGAGGTCCCAGAGAGTGGCAAGGCCTCTCCTTTGGTGATGGAGGAGGAGGAATGGGATGAAGAACTGTGGGAGCGGGGAGACCAAGAGCTGGGCGATGACTGACTGCAAAAAAAAAAAGTAATAGTAATAAATGAAAAGTAAATACAGAAATAAAACAGTTGAAAATAAAAGAATATGGTAATCAATAAACATATATCATAGCTACATTAACACAAACCTGTGACATTAAATATGGTGACATAAGCTAAAAATAACCAAGTTAGTAGCATATTAGTATGCTAAATTACTTACCATAAGGTAACTGAACAAAGTTCTTCAGAACTTTTACAATGCTTAAAAGTTAAGCTCAACTCAATATATTTTTTCTGTAATACAGTTCTTACTTCCTATCCACATTGCTGTACTGACATTTCGTTTTCATTTCTTCAAGTTGTCATCTTTTAAGTAGCCAGTTCAGTATGTCTTCTACCTTCTTCCATTCAGAAAGCATTAGCAGAGCCAAATTTGTTCTCAATACCCACCCAGCCCCACTCTAGTATGTCAAATAGCATAGCTAGAAAAATTCAAAGTGTACTTTAGCTAGTACCCTTGCAACTTAGGATCTGCATGCTACCTATGTTTCACAAACAGAAACAATCCTAAAAGACAAGAGGAAAAAAACAAGGAAGATAGAAGCCAAACAGATCTATGGATGGTGGTGAACTAAGTAATGACTCCTGTGGGACCAGCAACAAAAGCCCAAGTTCTTTATTCCTCAGTTCCAGCTTCCAGACTAAAGTGGTCTGGTTCAGAGAACTGTTCTGGTTGCAGCTTCCTTAGTATACAGACTAGAAAGTAATGGTTTTAAGACTTGTTCTATTCTTTCTGGTCCCTAAATGATTACATAAGCTGTCTCTCCTTAATAAAGTCCCTTCTGCTTAAACTAGCTCTCATGTTTCTACTGTCTACCACGAGGATTTTTGCTGTATATGGGCAAGTGCACAAAAATATGAATGAATTTCCAAATACTATATCAAAGGTTAAAGAACATTACAGATATACCACATGAACATACCTAAAACACTGAGCTGTATATTCATAATAACTAAAATAATAATTTTATGTGTATTTTATCATAGTAAAAAATACAGTCTTCGTAAACACATTAAAAAGTCTGCAAACACAGACCTTAGAATCACAAACTGTAATTAATCTTGCTCCTTTTCCAATGGTATCACTTGAGTAAGTCACTTGGTTTCTTGGTTTACTAGTATAACTAGTAAAAGAAAAGTCAGGACTAAAAGACAGACTGTCCTAGTTGGTTTTGTGTCACCTTGACACAAGCCAGAGTTATCTAAGAAAGAGCCTCAATTGAGAAAAATGGTTAAATCCAACTGACCTATGGGAAGTTTTCAGGGGCGTGTCCTTAATTAGTAATCCATGTGGGAAGGCCCAGGTCACTCTAGTTAATGCTAACCCTAGAGAAGATGATCCTGGATGGTCTAACAAAGCTGAGCAAGCCATAGAGAGCAATCCTGTAAGAAGCTTTCCTCCAAGGTTTCAACCTCAGTTCCTGCCTCCAAGTTCCTTAAAGTCAGACCATAAACTGTAAGTCAAACTAAACCCCTTTCTTCACATTGTGTTATAAATCACCATTTTCCTATGGGCCAAGTCTGTCTCCTCTATCCGGAGGCAATCCTTTATCTCCTTTGGGAACAAATACCCCTTCCCTCTATCTCTTGCTCACTTACCTCTTCTCCCTCATTCTCTATCTCCTGTCTTTGTCTCCTATCATTATCCCTCTGGAGCAAATAAATCTCCTTTGTACTGAGAACTTGGTCTTGAAGGTCGTAAGCAGATACCTTTTATATGGTATGTACTTCCTTAAATGTAGATGCTAGCTTTTAAATCTTATATAACTAGGTACTGTATTACAACACTTTTCTTGGCAAGATGCAACACACATGTCTACTCCCATAAGTTAGGGAACCCAAGTACAGATACCACCAAAGTCCAATTTGTTGAGCCCTGAGTTTTAATGGAATCAGTTAAATGAATATGGGTTAGGGGTTACTTATAGGAGCAGAAATGACTCAAAGAGCACCCAGCATGGGTAAAAGTTCACAAACATAGCAACCTGGAGCTCACTGAACAGCCTGCAGGCAGCTCAAGAGGTCGCCGTGTGCTCTTTTAAGGTACTTCAATTGGTCTAAAACTCTTCCAAAGAGCTCCGCTGGTTTCTGCTTCTTCCAGGCAGCTGACCTGGCTTTGTCTCAGTCTTCTTTGCAGCACATCCTTTCAAAGTCTTCTGTGCAGCTCAGTTCTGTTAGTCTCAGAGGGACTCAAATTTTATTGCTTAGTGAATATGGTCAGTTTGGGGGACTTCCTGAAGTTATTTCGAGGTGTTTACCTTCCTGCTTAAGGACCTTCCCTTCAGGATAAAATGTTCCAATCTCTGAGGAAACTGGTACCCAACAGTTAGCTACACATGGTGCCGCAGCCCTTAAATACAGTTGTGGTGACCTCAACCATAAAATTATTTTCAATGCTTCTTCATAAGTGTAATTTTGCTACTGATATGAACCACAATGCAAATACCTGTGTTTTCTGATGGTCTTAAGTGACCCTGTGAAAGTGTCATTAGACTCCCCAAAGGGCTACCACCCACAAGTTGAGAAACACTGGTATAGAGTAAGGAACTAGAAAAGGAAGACTCTCCCTAGGAAGGGGAAGGAAAAGAAAATTAGAGAAGGAGGGGAGAATCTTGCAGGGAACAATAAAATGCGGTAAGGAGAAGATAAGGAAGGAAATATTGAGAGGGAAAGCTAAAACTAAGAGCTATTTGAGGGGTCATATCAAAACCTAATAGAATGTCCAAATAACAGTGTCCCAACTAGACACCTCTAATCTCCTTTCACCAAAGGAAATCTCCAGTGCCAAGAATGAGTTACACCCAATCAAGTTGTTGGTCAAGATGCCACATGAAAATTCTCAAACAACCCAGGCTATTGCCAAGACTATTAGATGTTCTCCACAAACTATTACTAAAGGCAAAACCTACATAATTTGCTGAACACATAGAAGTCCAGTTGATGCATGACAAGACCCTTCATTGACTACTGTTTATGTAGAGGAAGGTATTCTATCTGCTACCAGAAGAGAAAGCTAAACACCAGCTACAAATCTTTAGATCTACAATAGTGACTTGAATGCAAGATACACTGAGGCCATAGTGGCACAAAAGATGTGGGAGTAACCATCCACCAGCTGGTTGTAATTAAAGCCCTCCAAGAACTGGACCAGTGCCCAACACTACCCACATGGCCAAGAACCTGATGCTATAAAGATCATGGACCTTGGGGAAAATCAAGTGTTACTATTCTTCTAAAGGAACACAGGAATAAAATGACTCCTAATAACATCCTGCTATATTAAAAGATCAGTGTCTTCTTCAGCCATCTTCAGAGATACTTCCTTCTGTAGCAGATGGAAACTAATGCAGACACAACTGGACAATGTACAGAGAGTGCAACACTCAATTCTAAATGATATGTCTCCATCAAACCTTCCTTTCAGAGCTCTAGGAACTCTGCAAGGAGTAGGAAAGAATGTTAAGAGCATGGGAATGGACACCAGGAACCTTGTCCTCCTAGACACAACAGAACCAATGCACATGTAAAGTTACAGAGACTGAAGGAGCACACATGGAACTTACACAAGTCTAAGTGATGGGGTCAGAGTCCTGAGAGGAAAAGCAGACACAAGGCCTATCCTAAGCCAGAAGCTATCTCCACTTAATCACTCACAAGGAAAACTCATTTTCTCCAGTGGAGTATCACTGGGTATACAAACCACATTTAAGGCAGGTCTTATGCTCAACTCCTACTTAAAATGCTCATCGCCTATGGCCAATACAAAATGAACTCGGTGGCATTCTTGGAGATTTTCCATATTACAATGTATTTTCTAAGCTTTTTTATTTTTTAACTTTACAAATCTTTTCCTTATATGTTTTTAATTTTGTTTTTATGGGTTTTCAGTGTGTGTGTGTGAACATGTATGCCTCAGCATTCTGTATGTGTTTCTTGTGCTTTTTCTCTGACTTTTTTTTCCTGTTTCTTTGTTGTCCTGATTTGTTTGCTTTCATTTTATCTTGTTATTATTTTTAGATACCTGTTTGTTTTCTAATAAAAGAGAGAAAGAAAGATTAGGTGGGAAAAATGGGAGAGATCTGATCAGAACTGGAGAAGAGAGAACTGTAATCAGAATACATTATTTTTAAAAATCTATTTTTAATCAATAAATAATGAACAAAAGCTAAGTGAATGCCACTCCACTATGCTTGTATGCCTGGTTTAGACTGTTGTACATCTTTCTGTGAAAGTAAAATCCCTCTCAAGAAATTTTCATTTTGTTCTGTGTCTCTTTTGCAGTACAAGAATACTTTTCCTACACTTTCACATTAAGATGTGTGACTCTAGGGGCAGTTCACTAATGTACCCATAAGCATTACAGGAAACTATGACACTTAAAATTCTATTTACAAGATTTATTCCAAATATTGTATGTAGTCACCTGCCTTGGTTATATGTTCATAACAAAAAATGGGTTAAAATGTTCAATAAACCAGAACATGTCTAAAAAGAAAGATGGCTTACTTAAATTACATGACTGCAACACACACACACACACACACACACACACACACACACACACACAAATAGGACTTTTTAAAATCTGTTTTATATAGAATATAATTTTTACCAAAACTTAGATCCTATCAATTTCAAATGATAAATTTTGTCATTTTATTTAATTTTAAAACAATAATTTTCACAAATCATCAAATAGTTGTATTCCAAAAACACTATCTAATAGTTGTATTCCAAAAACACTCAAATATAGCAAATGGTTAAATACATCATCAAAATGGAAGCAAATGCTGCAGACCGATGGAATTTTTCCATATTACTTTATAAAAACTAATAAAACTTTATTATTTGCTAGGCTATGCTCTATTTGTTGTTCTTAAATAATAAAATAATAAACAAATCATATATAAAAGGAATGAACGAAGAGTTAAATATAGTGTTAATAAACAAGATGACATTCTGAATGAATAAAAATATGTACATTCTGACTCTGTTACACATCCATTTCAAATATAAAAAAACTGGTGATATATATACAGTACATAGATGTAAACAGGTAAAAAAGTCAATGAGAAGCTGAAATGAGCAAGAAATATGCATTATTATGTGTGCACATGTACCCTATCCTCTCATAAAGGTGGACTGAAGCATATTACATGGGTTCCAAAATTCAGGATCGTTCTAATCACCTGTCTCTCCTTAGTAAAGCTCTACAAATAACAACAAGCTGGAACATAACTCTACACACTCTAATTTCCCTTGTATTTATGAAAGATAAACATTTCAAACTAGAACAAGAAAGGATGATAGTGCTGCCTGATATCTAATTTTCTATCTATATACAATAGCAAAGATTGCTTACACACAAACTGATTGAGCATTTTTCTCTTGATATTTTATCCCCTAACAGAGTTAGAACTGAACATTAAGAATTACTTAATTGGACCAGCAGGCTATTTCATCAAGTAAAGGTATTTGCCACCAAACCTTATAACCTGAATTCAATTCCCAAGACTCACAAAATGGAAAGAAATGACTCCCTGAGGTTGTCCTAGGACCTCCACTTGCCTGTCACGGGCACACATGTTTAGAAAATAAATCAAAATATAATTTAAACCACACACACACACAAAAGAAAATAGCAACTATACTAGGAATGTAACTTATTCAGGACCCAAGATTATAGATGCAAATTCCAATACTACATAAATGATAGGTAGGTAGGTAGGTAGGTAGGTAGGTAGGTAGGTAGGCAGGCAGGCAGGCAGATAGACAGAGAATAAAACAACTATGAGCAGCTTTAACAGGCCTAAATCCTATTGTTTCATCTATTATAATGGACTATATGATGGTCCTGCTTTGCATCATGAACCTCTTTGAGAGTCAACTAGACTAAACTTCCTCCCATAGAAACTCTAGCTAATGGGAAAGTGCACATTTTACATACCAATAGACAGGTTTCATTTTACAAGCATTTTTAATGTCTGAAGAACCTGTTTAATCTGGTCTTGCTTTCTCAGAGTCACTGGAAGTATTTTGAGAATATGTTTATACACTAGTTTCTATTACTTATTGTCAAGAAACATGTCTTTCCAGTACCTTACCATATAAATTTGCATACAAATAAAATGATTATATGCATTATATTTTATTATTTTATTTTCTTACTTCCACTGGAAAGAAATGTCTTTAAAAGAATAACTTTATCAGAGAACCCTTTCTATAATTTTAGCAAGTAGTGTAAGATCTAATGCAAAGAAGGTATTCATTAAGTATTTATCAATTAAACAAAGCCATGGAGTGATAGTCCCAGAGGTGAAGCAATGAATGAATGCATGCAGACTAGAGGAGGAAACCTGCTTCATTCTACTATGCATCTTCTCTCACATGTATTTAAATTCTTTCTGATTGTGGGGAGGAGGGAAAAGACACTTATAGCTAATTATCAGTAATCACAGATAGAAATTTAAAAACACATTGGCACTGGACTTGCTCAGTTTTGTCAAAAATTACAAGTATTGCTGAAGAGAAAGTAAACATTTAACTTTATTCAATAAAGAAATCTTAATAGATTAAGGACACCTAGAAATTAATCCATTTCCAGGAAAAAAACAAAGGCTCTGACACTGGACTAATTCAAGAACCTGGGCAATCATAGGGGATTACTACTGAAAGGATTAAAGTATCAAGTGAGAAAAATAAAAGTGAGTTCTACAGGAACTTTAAATCTTTTAAATAAGTAAAAACAATGTTTATTATTTTACAACAGGTAATTCAGCATTTAAAAATGTATACAAGTCTATGTTAAAAACTACTGATTCTGTTTTTCCTCCCTCAGGCCTAGAGATGGAACTAGGAATGAATGTACTAGGCATATACTCTACCACTAAGCAGCATGCTAAACAAGTTCTCTTCCATTAAGACACACAGTCTTACCCCTGATCTCTCTTATAAACCACCTAAAAAGAATGGCCGCCAACTTCCTTGAATGCCTTAAATTTCATGTTTTCACTCATTGTTGCTTGGCTTCTTCCTGTCATGTGGTCTTCACTTATCTGCCCTTACTAGAACTCAACAGCATCTATAGCCTAAACTTCTTCAGAGAAGTTTTTTCTTACGTGATGACATCAAATTCTTTTTCACAACCATACTTCTTTCCTAGAAAGCAGAGATCCCATAATTTGACTTAACATGAAACTATAAAACGGCTATCACAGTATGGGACCAGTGCTCAGTCAACATGTGTTGAACGGATGGATGAAAATAGCATTCCCCATAGCCTAGCATTTTTATAAATTATGACTTCAAGTGAATACAAGTCAACTTTTCAAAATTATAGCCAAGCTATTTCTTTATCAAAAGTGATTAAACCATATCCCTAGAGGCAGAGGACAGTAAAAAAATATTTAGCCAGTTCCCATAGCAGAATTTTTATACTCATTTTATTATGAAAACGTAACACATTTTCAGTAAGTTTTAGCTTCACAATACACTGACAAAATTTGTTTCCCAGAATCCCTTTTAGATTCTGACAAGCCAAATGATTCTCAAGTCAAAAATGTGGGTTATTAAACTGAGAGGATGCATTTCTTGAATGTAAAGTTTAATTAGCATGTTTAGGTAATAAGAGAGAGAGCTTCCAGACAAGCACCAAGTCATACAAAATATTTCCAAATATGTCTTTAAAGAAAGATATGAAAATGCCCAAAACAGAGATAATTTGTGTTGCTAAGAAACATTAAAATTGATAAGCAAATTGTCATTCAAAGACCAAGAAAAAAATCATCTCATTTATTAGTGCAATTCTTTTTTTTTTTCTTTTTTTTTTTTTNAAAAAAAAAAAAAAAAAACAGCAGAATGGTACTTCTTAAAGATTCTCCTTGAAACACAGCAGAGTAAGGTTGTGTTTCCTATCACATAGCTTTTAAACGTTCCTTTGCATTTTAAGCCCTTCTTGTAAATACAATTACACAAAAATTTAAAAATTATCTCATATCACTATCTACAAAGCCCTAGAACAAAATATTTAAGTGCCTGTAACCAAGTCACAACAAAGAAACTCTCCATATTTTAAGGAACTAAGGAAATAGTTAATTTGAAAGAAAAATAGTTCTAAATTACTCAAAATAGCATGCAAAATCCACACCTTTGGTCCATCACAAATCTTGATATACCAATGCCTCTCAAACATACCCAAAAATATAATGCAAACACCCTGAGACTAGAACCCCGAGCCTGTCTTTACAAGGAGCTAGGGATAACAGCTTAGAGGCTCTTTTTGTGCTAGTTTGAGGACTGAAGCTGGACTGCAAGCACCCATATAAAATAAATGGTGGGTGTCAGCCTGCAATTCTATCACTTAGATTTGTCCAGAGAGGTTCCCCAGAGGAAGCTGGCTAGACTAGCTGGCACTGCCAAACTCTAGGTTAAGTGAGAGAGATCTTACTTCAGTATAAAAAACAGTGATTAAAAAACACCAAATGCCCTTCTGATTAGATATTATTATATCACCACAAATGTGCATTTCAATATTGGAAACATACACTCAGAAACACTTCTCTGGTCCACACATTTTGCATAGTGATACAGTGTACAATCTTTTAACAAAATCTCAGTAAAATAGAAACCAAGCAGTATAACTTCTCACCCAAGTCTTGCCTGTGGTTTCAGGAAAGCTAAATGTGAGGAAGAAAGCAACCCAAACAGACACCACGTTTTTCAAAAGGAGCTCTGGCAAAGTTTTATTAAAGGAAAACCTTCTTGTTTACTTCTCACCAGTCTGTTCTGGCATGCTTCTAATAATATCAGAATCACCTGGGTCAATGATAGCCAGTGTGCACACTCTGTAGTATTTTCCACACGCTGTGCCCAGTTCAATGTTATTGCCACTGTAGTGATGGACCCCAGTTTTAGCCAACATGGCATAGTACTCTATTTCAGATTTCCTCAAAGCTGGACAGTTGTTGGCAAGGATAACCAACTTCGCTTTGCCTTGTCTGATCATCTTCAGAGTCTGTTTGTATCCCAGCACGTACTTCCCACTTTTCATAACAAGTTGGAGCCTAGAGTTGATCGACTCCAGAGACTTTTTCATCTTCTTTGCGGCCACCATCTTCCTGCCTTAGGTGCGGGACAACCCCCAACCAACACCAGCCACCAAGATGGCCGGGGAGCGAGAAAGGCAGTGCAATTCTTTTAACGATTATTCAATCATAAAACCTTTGTAATATAGAACCCAAATGGCAAAATTCAGAAGGCAGTGAGGTACAGTTCCAGGGAGCACTACAATAGCATTTTATTGCTGTCTACCAGATGTGAGTTTGGTCAGACATGATGGTGAACACCTACAACTCAGTACTCAGAGGCTGAGAGAAGATTCTGAGTGTAAGGATAAATTCAGCTACATAATGAGTCACTGTCTCAAAAGAAGAAAGTTGACAAAAAAAATGGTTTTGAGGAACAACTATGTATAATAAAAATATGCCTTCAATTATCAAAAGGTACTACAAAATTTAACCATAATTACCTATTACTGTGGTGTCCCTTCCCCACCAACATAGTTGGTTCTATGACCAGAGCCATGCCGCACCCAATGGCATCCATTGTGTTGTTAATTAGGCTGAGAGAGCCTGGTACCCCTGCAGCCAAGTTCTGCATGCCACCTAAGTCACCCAGCTCTGCCCAGCTTACCAGAGGCCCACCTGCGACCAGCCCACCTGCGCAACCTGAGAGATGTCAGGAGACTTCAGGGTTCCTGCCAAACTCCAGAACGCCTGCGCAGAAGACTGGGGGCGGGGTTTCCCTTCCTTTATCCCCAAATGCTTGTCCACCATTAAAGAGTCGTTCTAAGCAGAAGCAACCATGTAGCCTCGGAGACCTTCTTTCTTCCCCCACTCCCTTAGTTTCATTTCAGCTTCGGGCCAATCCTCCAGGAACCCAGTCCACAGCGGGCAGTGGACCCCAACATATTACTATCAGTAATATATAATATTTCAAAATCTAAAATAAAAATCCTAAGGAAGTTGAACAGTTATACTTTATTTTTATCTTTCTCTCAGCATTCGTTAAGGCCAGAAAGACAGGTCAGCAGGGAAGAACACACTGCTCTTCTATGGAACCCAAGCTCATATCCTATCAATTGGCTCACAAATGCCTGTAACGCCAACTCCAAGGGACTCTCTGGCCTCCACAGACACTGCACATCACATACATAGACACACACACACATAATAAAATTAATTAAATAAATAAAAACAAATCTTATACAAATCATTTACTCCATCTTACCCAAATTTTCTTGTCTAGTAAAATCAAGTTAGAATGATAACATGAGCCCTGCACCACCATGTGAAGTCAATACTGAAGGCTCAATCATAACTTTCATATTCTCCACCTTTACTATAGACCCAACAACAACTGTCACCCAGACTTCAAGTTTTGACCGCAGTACCTTCACCATGCTTCACACCAACTGTGCACTATGTCTCTCTTTCATATCAGAGACAAACAACAAACCTTGGGAAAGATAAATAACAGCCCTCCATGAAAGGAGTTACAAAGACAAAGTTTGGAGCTAAGACTAAAGGATGGACTATCCAGAGACTACCCCAACCGGAGATCCATCCCATAATCAGTCACCAAACTCAGAAACTATTGCATAGGACAGCAATAGTGCCTGGCAAATACAGAAGTGGATGCTCACAGTCATCTATAGGATGGAACACAGGGCTCCCAATGGAGGAGCTAGAGAAAGTACCCCAGGAGCTGAAGGGGTCTGCAACCCTATAAGAGGAACAATAATATGAACTAACCAGAACCCACAGATCTTGTGTCTCTAGCTGCATATGTAGCAGAAGATGGCCTAGTCGGCCATCATTGGGAAGAGAGCCCCCTTGGTACTACAATCTTTATATGCCCCAGTACAGGGGAACGCCAGGGCCAAGAAGTGGGAGCAGGGCAGGGGGAGGGGAGAGGGAACTTTCGGGATAATATTTGAAATGTAAATTAAGAAAATATCTAGGAGTCTGCAGCCGGGAGATAGACAGGCGGGGAGGGGACCCCTTCCCTTCCGGTCCACACCTCTCCGCTCCAGCGCAGGGCGCAAGGCCTGGGTGCCTCGCACTCACCCAAGTTTCCAGAGGGACTCTCCTAGCAATCTAAGGACCACTGGTGAGCAGCCGAACTCAGCATCTGTTCTGGCCCAATCGCAAGCGACCTGAGACACCAGCAGGAGATTGAGAAAAGCCCAGGAAAAGACAGACGCTCCCTTCTGGTCTGTACCAACACCAGGTCTCCTTGGGCAGGGATGGCAGGAGGTAAGCTTAAGAACAGAAGCAACAGAATCCAAGGGTACTTGGCATCACCAGATCCAAACTCACCCACCACTTCAAGTCCTAGATACAACAGCACTCCAGAAAAACAGGACATGGATATAAAATCAATCGTCATGATGATGATGGAGGACTATAAGACAGAAATGCAGGAAAGCACAGTTAAAAATCTAGAAGCAGTTATAGAGGAAAAATTTAGAGAGTTATAGGAAAACAATACCAAACAGGTGATGGAAACGAACAAAGCCATCCAGGACCTAAAAATGGAAGTAGAATCAATTAAGAAAAACCAAAAGGAGATAACCCTGGAGATAGAAACCATAGGAAAAAAATCAGGAACCATAGATCCGAGCATCAGCAACAGAATACAAGAGATGGAAGAGAGAATCTCAGGCACAGAAGATTCTATAGGGAGCATAGACAAGACAAGCAAAGAAAATGCTAAATGCAAAAAGACCCTAACACAAAATATCCAGGAAATCCAGGACACAATGAGAAGACCAAACTTAAGGATAATAGGAGTAGATGAGAAGGAAGACTGTCAAACCAAAGGGCCAGCAAATATCTTCAACAAAATAATAGAAGAAAACTTTTCATACCTAAAAAATGAGATGCCCATAAACATACAAGAAGCCTACAGAACTCCAAATAGGCTGGACCAGAAAAGAAACTCCTCCCGACACATAATAATCAGAACAACAAATGCACTAAATAAAACAGAATATTAAAGGCAGCAAGGGAAAATGGTCAAGTAACATATAAGGTCAGGCCTATCAGAATTACTCCAGAGTTCTCATCAGAGACTATGAAAGCCAGAAGATCATGGACAGAGATTATACAGACACTAAGAGAGCACAAGTGCCAGCCCAGGCTACTATACCCAGCAAAACTCTCATTTACCATAGACGGAGAAACCAAAATATTCCATGACAAATTCAAATTCACACAATATCTTTCCACGAATCCAGCCCTTCAAAGGATAATAACAGAAAAACACCAACACAAGGACGGAAACTCTGCCCTAGAGAAAGCAAGAAAGTAATCCTTCAACAAACCTCAAAGAAGACAGCCACAAGAACAGA
>LR749804.1:456471-542593 GCA_902729485.2 Mus minutoides | reverse complement strand
CTTCCTACAAAGCACACATTGAAGGAGTTACAGAGATCAAGTGTGAAGCTGAATCCAAAGGTTGGACCCAATGACTGCGGCTGCCAGGGATCCATCCCACAATCAGCCACCAATCATAGACACTATAGCATATGCCAGCAAGATAGTGCTGAAAGTCCCGGATATAGCTGTCTCGTGGGAGACTATACCAATGCCTGGCCAACATGGAGGTGGAAGCTTACAGTCAGGTATTAGATGGAACACAGGGTTCCCAAGGAGGAAGGAGCTAGAGAAAGTACCCAAGGAGCTGAAGGGGTCTTCAACCCTATAGGTGGAAGAAGAACATGAAGTAACTAGTACCCCTGAACTCATGTCTGTAGCTGCATATATAGAAGAGGATGGCCTAGTTGGCCATCATTGGGAAGAGAGGCCCCTTGGTCATGCAAACTTTTCATGCCCCAGTACAGGGGAACACCAGGGCCAAGATGTGGGAGCGGGTGGGTAGGGGAGCAGGGCTGGGAGGGGGGAGGGTATAGGGAACTTTCTGGATAACACTTGAAATGTAAATGAAGAAATTATCTAATAAATGTTGAAAAAAAAAGAAAAATATCTAATTAAAAAAAAAGAAAAACAAACAAACAAGCAATAAATAAATAAATAATGAACTCCCAAACAATGATTTTTAATAAAATTAATAAGTTATCCTGAGAAGTCTGCACATAGAAAAGACTACTAAGCCCTACATATGTCAGATATTTCAAAGGCGAAAAGTTACTACTTTGTGTAAATAGATTTCTTCTTATAGTAACAGTTATTACTTAACAATGTTCTCAATCTATACATTTGACAGATGTAAAAAAATCTTCCAACTTTTTATTACTACTGTGTTGAAACTGTTATGATAGCAGGGAGGAGAGTCTAATGAATCACTCTCACACAGGTTCAACAATGATCATCAGTCCATCAGCTCTAACCACAAAAGTGGCTACATAACTAGCATGTTAACCAAAACAGAAAATACGGGTTCTAGGCAAAATACATTACTTTTTATCTCTTGCTATTAAATAATAATAAAACAACCTCAGTTACCAAAGTAAAAATTCACAAAACTTTCCTAGTCCCTCACAAGTTAAGTGAAAATCATATGGTACCTTTTTATAAAATTCAATTCAATAGTTTTAAATGATTAATTTAAAGTAGATAACATGGGGAGATGGAATATGAGCAATATGTTATACATTACTATGCCAATAGTTGCACATAAGGGGAAAAAACAGTATTGGATTACAACAGGAGAACACTTTCATTCCTTAACAGTATTTTGAAATAAAATATTATATTTCAAATGGCTTAACCTCACTCACCATGTACGAAGTCTGTATGTACATCCATATACAAACAAGCACACACACAGAGAGAGAGAGAGAGAGAGAGAGAGAGAGAGAGAGAGAACAAAGCTAATAACTAAAAAGTTATCCAGCTTCTGTATAGCCCAGAAACTTAAGAACCAAACACAGTGGCAAAAATAAATAAATAAATAAATAAATAAACAAACAAACAAACAAACAAACAAGCCAACCAATCATGAAATGATTCCTACTAATATTCCTCTATACTCATATATTGGTGCCTAGCCCAGTTGCCACCAGAGAGGGTTCACCTAGCAATTAATGAAAACAGATGCAGAGACCAGCAGCCAAACATTAGGCAGAGCTCAGGAATCCAGAGAAAGGAGGAAGAAGGATTGTAGCAGCCAGGGGATTATGGACATTCCAAGAACACACGCAGAATCTGCTATCTAAGCTCATATGTACTCAGAGACTGAAATGACACCCCAGGCTTCTGCATGGGACTGACCTAGGCTCTCTGCACAGAGGTTACAGTTGCGTAGCTTAGTCTTCTTATAGGAGAAGGGAATGTTTCTGGCTCTTCTGCCTGCTTTGGGGACCCTTTTCCTCCTACTGAGCTGCCTTGTCCAGCCTTAATATGAGGAGAGGTACCCAGTCTTACTACAACTTGATATGTCATGTTTGCTTGATATCCAGGGAAGGCCTGCCCTTTTCTCAAGAGAAGCAGAGGAGGAGTGGATGAGGGAAGAAGGGGAGTTGCAGCGAGAAAGGAGAAACTGCAGTCTGGATGGAAAAATATATAATTTTTTAAAAAGAGAGAAAAATGCTAGATGTTTATTAAATTTATTCTCAAATTTTCTATGGTTAAATTATTATTTTTCAAAATAAAACAGTAGACCAAACACAAAAACAAAACAAAAAACTGTTACTCCAAAGTACATTAACTGCTAAATCTAGAACCTTCCATTTGCTATGGTGGCTGCCTAGAACCAGTCACTACCAGTAAAGGACAAAATACGGTCCTCCTTTCCTAGGCACAGAATTCCTAGTCACCATCTAAGTTTTTTGATCACAAGGGTCAAGTGCAGAAGACAGCAAGCATTTAGGACAGTTCTTGTTTAACAGTTGCTTGTAGCAACATAACCTGGGGTCACATGGAGCCAGCAAATATCTCAAGCTGATTCCTTTGTTCTTGGACAGTCTGCGTGCATTCTCCTGCCATGACACTGCTCTCTCTCAGTTAACAGCTCCCTCTAATACCTCCTCAGCTTTGAAGCCATAACAGTACACCTCATAGTCCCTGACTGCTAAGACACTCTTGTCCTTCAGAAATAAATTCTGGGCATGATGCCTATTCAGCTCCACATGTTGCAGAGAGAATACATTAATGAAGAATTGGATCCTGATAACGGTATCTTGTGAAGTCGAAAGGACCCATACTAAGTTTGTCGGTTTGAAACAATGGGACCAGTGTACTAAGAATCTCATAATGTCCATTATGAGGAGTATGATCGTAACTATTGTCTATACATGTGGTATTGAATAACCTTTGGTCGATTGTAATATTACACGATTGGACGCAAAAAGTTTCTCTCCTTTTGCACCTTCTGTATAAGTAAAGAAATTAAGAATCCTCAAAAGCAGGGATTAGAAAAGTAGCTCAGTTAGTCCAGAGCCATCCTAGCACACGAGCACTTGGGGGTCAAAGCCCAGCACCACATGAAGCAGGTATGGGGCCCACACTTGTAATCCAAGCACTTAAGGGGAAGAGGCAGGGCTATCAGAAATTGAAGGTAATCCCCAGTTACACAGAGAGATCCTCTCTCAATAAATAAATAAATAAATAAATAGTCACAAAACCAGCTCTTCATAATTATAAATAGATCCTGGCAGGTCCCTTTGGTTACAGAAGAATCTGCTAAATACTGGTACCATCTCAAAGTTCTAGTTCATCATGCTATTTTCCGAGGAATTCTACTATTCTATTAGTAGGGGTGTATGTATGTATGTGTGTGTGTGTGTGTGTGTGTGTGTGTGTGTGTGTTCCTTTATATACACACACATACACACACACAAAAAATTCTATTGTGAGGTCTGAATGTTTCATAGATGCAAAGATTTAACAAAAATACCTATGACCACAGTAAGATCTTAACAGGTTACCGCTCATGATTATTAATCTTTTTTTTAAATACCTAAACAAGTATGGATAAGGAGAAATGGGATACCTTGTGCATTATGAGATGGACTATAACATAGCATAGCCACTGTGGAAAATGGGGCAGGGGGTCTCTAAAGCAATAAAATAGAACTACTACATGATCTAACCTAACAATTGTCTCTCATAAGTTTCAAAAGAACTGAAAAACAGACTTAAAAAAATTATCTGTACAGTCATATTCATAATGGTATGGTTTCAACAGTCAACATGGGAATGGATTCTAAGTGTATTTCAAAGACTGAAGGAAGAAAATGCAATGTATGTATAAATACTTGAATAGTATTCAGAACTTTAAAGAAAGGAATATCTGACATACATGCTACAAGGATAAACCTTGAAGGCATTAAAATGAGTAAAATAAGTAGGCCATAATAGGGCAATTCTGTATGATTCAATTTGTATGGGTTATATAAGCCAGGAAAATTTATAGAGACAGAAAATAAAATACTAGTTGCAAATGATTGGGGAAATTAGAAATAGGTGGTTGTTGACTAACAGCTACTGAGTTTCAACAAAGTAAAATGAAAACCTTCTGGAAATAAATGACAGTGATTGTTTTACAACAAAATTGCTATTTAATGCTACCAAACTGCACATGAAAGTGGGGAAATAGCAAGTTTTATGAGTGTTTTATAATAAAATATACTTAAACTGACCATAACTAACTGTTAAGTGATATAAAAATTTGTGAGAAGATATAAATAAATGAGTGAAAATACCAACATAAACCACTATGTTCTGAAGCAGCCAGCTCCTAGATACATACTCCCAAAACGTAAACAAGAGACTATTCTGAGCTGTGAAGATGCGCATCACAACACTGTCTAACTGATACTGGAAGCAGCCCAGGTACCCACTGTCTGGAGAACTTAAATATGAATCAAATTGTTTTGAATTCACTAAAGACACTTAGCAAAAGTAAAGATAGCATCAGGTTGGGGGAGAAAAGCAAAGATTGAAGATAAAATACATATAATATTACAAATATTTCTCTCAATATATATAACAAATGTATGAAATTAGGGGCCTTATTAAGGGATGCTAGTGTGGTAGGGAGTAAAAGATGGGAATGGGGCTTAAAACAATGGTGGAAACTTTTAAAAGGGTATTATCCAAATAACTGATGTGTTTGCAAGTAAGGAAGCTAATTAATGCTTTGTTCCATGAACCAGAGAGCCAAAAGAATTTGGAGAACTAATTACATTTCTTTCCCAAATATTGCAATTTTTAAATCTAAGACACTTTCAGTTATATAGCATTTAATGTGACCATCTGTTTATTAAAGGGCAGTACACTGAAAGAGAAAAGATTTTTAAAGCAATTATGATGCCAATGTTCAAATCTTAGTGAAAAAAAAAGACTATAATTCCAATATGCCATTTCTTAGATTTAAATGCCATTACAGAAAACAAGACAGCTATGCAATAAAACAAACATAAATAAACAAACAAACAAACAAACGTGTGTGTGTGTGTGTGTGTGTGTGTGTGTGTGTGTGTGTGCAGGCACACACATGTGAACCCTGGTTAGTTTTTATTGTCAAATTGACACAACCTAGAGTCAGTTGGAAATCTCAACTGAAAAACTGCCTAGTTCAGATTGGTCTAAGGTCTGAGGGGTCAATGTTTTGAGTGTAGACGGTCCTATCCTACTGTAGAAAACACCATCCTAGACATATGGACCTGAGGTTTATAAGAAAGCTAACTGAATCTGAGCATTAATCCCAGCACTGGGAAAGAAAGGCAGCAGGATCTCTGTGAGTTCAAGGCAGCCTAGTCTACACAACAAGTTCCAGGACAGCCAGAGCTACATAATATGGCCCTGGAGAGAGAGAGAGAGAGAGAGAGAGAGAGAGAGAGAGAGAGACAGAGACAGAGAGAGACAGAGAGAGACAGAGAGAGAGAGAAAAACAGATAGAGAGACAGAGAGAGACAGAGAGAGTGTGTGCATAAGCACACTAGCCGAGCATACACAGAAGGCAAGCCAGTCCTTCCTCCACAGTTCCTCACATTCCTTCCCTGATAGCACTCTATGATCGATTGTGACCTGAAAGTATAAGACAAATAATCTCTTTCCTCCCTAAGTTGCTTTTAATCATGGTGTTTATCATACCAACAGAAAAGCAAACTAATACAATATATCTTCAAGAAAATTAACAGTGAGTTCTCATGTTGTTTTTCTAAATAGTTATTCAAAGATAACACATCTTACAACCTGAATAAGAAATTAAACCTTATTCATAAATTGAAGACCTAGACATAGAAGGCTTGCTTTCAATACCACATGTGCCACCAATACCCACTTCTTTTTAGAGCAAATATAAGTCTTGTATGTCAAGGCTCTTAAACTGTAACCTCCAATCACTAACAAAGACCTCTGCAGGCCATACCGTTTTTCCAGAAAGCATGCCTTTTTTATGTTTTCAGTGTCATCATAAGCACACCATGAATCCTCATGAAATGCTGTTCTGAAAAACTGACCTCAGCAAACAGCAGATATAAATAAGTGCAAGACAGAACAAAAATCAAGCAATGTGCCATTATCTGAAGGAATATTTGAAAATAGTCTAGCCATCCAAGCAAAGCTTTGCTAAATAAAGCACATTTGCCTTGTCTAATACACCTAAAGTTTTATGAGAACTTAAAAAGTCAATCACATAGCCATGAGCTCCTACTCTACACTGGAGTTCATCTCCACCCAATATACAGTTAATGTTTACTATCTACATATAAGGCATTGGGGGCTTAAGTCCACTGCATGCCACTTCAATTGTGCTTATCCTACATTTAAAAACAAACCTGTCCTCCCCAAGAAGTTAAAGTAGAGGACATTCATAAAAGTTGAAAGAGAAAGGTATGGATTAAAAGAGAATGTGTGGAAGGAGCACTATCTTAGACTGCTCATTTCTCCTTACTGTGTGAAGATGAAATGAGTACACTTTTTATATCTTCCAAATCTACTCTTCCCTAGTTTTACACCCATTCATAAAAGTGTCATTGACAGAAACAAAATACCTGCAAGCAGGTAGCATACTTTCACAAACTCTTGCTCCATTCATAAGCCAGTAGAGCTCAATATCACAATACCTTAATGGTACTATGCACGCAGACACAAACTTATCCATAGCTTTTTAGTTTAAATGCAACTTAGGTCAACAGTGGTAGTTTGAAAAAGAATAGCCCTCACTGATTTTTATGTTTTAGTACTTGGTCCCCAATTGGTGGAATTGTTTGGGAATTACTGGAGGCACATCACTGAGAGCAGTCTCTGAGGTTTCAAAAGCCTCCTTTCATGTTTAGTGGGCTTTCTGACTTCCGCTTGTAGTGTGAGTTCTCAGCTGCTGTTCCTGCTGCCTGCTACCTCTCCTCCACCATCATCTCCTCCACCCTCTAAAACCCAAAGCCCAAAATAAACTTTCTTTTATAAGTTACCTTTGGTCATAGTGTCTTATCACAATATAAAAGTAACTAATATACCAATATTCATAAGATTTTTGTAGTGCTATATTCTAGGCTAATCAGCTACCATGACAAAAATCAATGATAGCAGCATTAAATAAATTTAAAAATTAATAAGCAAAACTTGACAGATACCTCCTAGTATTTAATTTTCATTCTCCATCCGACTGGATTCAAAAAAATAGACAGAGCCTACACTCTCAGAACTTAGGAAGCAAATTTAGGAAGATTAGTACAAGATTGAGGATCACCTGGATTAAGAAGCGAGTTCCAGGGTAGCCTGGGCCAGAAGTTGCAGAGAAAGAACAACTGCACATCCATATACACAAAGCATGAATTAAGCACAACTTTATGTGGTTTAATTAATGCCGTGTGTGTGTGTGTGTGTGTGTGTGTGTGTGTGTGTGTGTGATGTTGTGATGTAGCCCACACACCATTCTTCAAGTTGGGGTCCTGCATTAAATAAAAAGGGGAAAGGAAAAACCTAGTTGAACACCAACATTCCCCTTTCTTTGCCTCCTACCTTCCCCAAATGTAAAAGCTCCCTCAAGTTCTTGATAAATAGAAGTTTTAATAAATAGAAGATATGTCTAATTTAATAAAATATGTTTTAATAATTTATAAATAATATAAATTAAATTAGATAAAGAATAAAATAATAAATAATAAAATAAAAATTGACATTTTAAAAGAAAAAGTAAATGCTACAATGCTTTATGAGATACACAGTACATGACACAAAACACTGTCAAATATTGTATATGGTTCTCAAATAATATATTCAATGGAATATTACTTGAATATAAGCTACAATGGGTAAACATAAGAACCAATAAATTAAGATGTAAAAATATATATGGCTAATAGTACAAAGGAGGACAAATAAAACGCAAAAAAACTCTACAAGAAAGAGCAATGAAGGTATAGAATATAATGATCAGACTGGAAAACTATAATAATGGGATACTTACACTTAACCATGTTAATTAAAGTATTAAATAGGAAATGATTAAACAATTCAGGTAAACAGTAGACATTTTAAACTGGATAGAAAAGCAAGAACTATATGTTATCTGGCAGAAAAACAATTCAAATCAACAGATCAATTCTGGCTTTACCTATGTTTCATAATAGTAAATGATGATACCGAACATCTATTAATGGTTACTGGATACTAGAAAAATGTCCCCAGACATTTATCATTTTCTCATTGTATTATCCTTTAATTTTTTAATTATAATCTCTGTAAATGTGTTATGCTCAAGATCCTTCATATACACTACTTAGAAATATTTCCTTACTCTTTGATAAGTGGGGATTTCTCCTTTTGAGGTCTACAGTTTTTTATTCTGATTATAGTCCCATTATTTATTTTCCTTGCATTCTAACTTTGAGATAGGTATACTGTAATAAAAATGAACCCAAGAAAAGACAAATCTCCTCCGAGCTTTCTTTCAAAAGTTTTAGTTTTACTTCTTGCACTTAAATTTATAATCCACTTAACACTAATTTTTATTTGCAATGCATTAAGAGAGAACTGACATTTTATATTGTATTTTAGACAGTATCTCACTATATAGCACAGGCTAGACCCCCAACTTATACTTCTCCTGCCTCAATTTTCCTAGTCCTGGGATCACAGGCTCTCTGAACAAACTTCTATACTCTCAGAACTCTAACGTAAGAGAATGTGAGTTTGAGACTAGTCTGGGTTGCATTAGTTTCTTAACCAATCGGAGCTACCCAGAGTTTGTCAAATAAAAACATGATAGGGTCCAAAATAGAACTTTAGTGAAGATCTCAAAGCCACATTATACAACCACAGATGGACTTGAAAACCACATAAATTCAGGAACTCAAATTGGACACCACTAGAGCCAGTGGCCAAGGCCAAGCCTCCACATTCACCCATCATCAACCCAACCTACCTGGCTGATCTGGGACTGCTTGGAGTCCAATCCTAGATTCAAACTGGAACTTACAGTAGAAGCTTCCAGAGCCAGATAACCCTACTGCCCAACAATCAG
The DNA here is from genome assembly GCA_902729485.2 of Mus minutoides. NCBI lineage: Eukaryota > Metazoa > Chordata > Mammalia > Rodentia > Muridae > Mus > Mus minutoides. The sequence goes on along the minus strand of LR749804.1, from coordinate 533,559 downwards.
CCACCCTCTGCTGAATTCAGAGACCAAATTAAGGCCACAATGGGAGTCAGAGATCTCCAGAACCAGTCCCCTCCCCTTACCCTCCTACCCATCCCCACCTGATCCCTAGTCAGCCACCCCCTCACTGTACCAACAGTGGATAACAGGGAATATAAACCTGGATCCCCAGAGTGACCCTAAGGCTGAAAAACAGCCATCATTCAGCTAATTCCACAACCTAATGAGGTAACAGCAAAGACCCATCCAAAAAAAAAAAAAAAGGCAAAACCAGATGTCCACAGTAAAAAACACCACAAATAACCTAGCTCCAGATGTCTAGATCCCAACACAAAAACACAAACATTGTGGATAACCAAGACAACACCCCCATCATAATATTCTGAGAAAGTAAATTTAGCTGATATACAAGACAAGGACCTCAAAAGAGGATTGTAAATACACTGGGTGCAAAGAGGATATGAATAAATGTCTGAATGAAAACCACAAAATCACAGTTGAATATAATAATAAAAAGAATCCAAGATACAAAAACAGAATTTAATAAGGACACAGCATCTCAGAAGAAAAGCCAAACTGAAATAAAACTTGAAATGAAAAGCTCAGGATGTCAAACAAAAAGCTTGGAGGAAAGCCTCACCAACAGACTGAATGAAGTGCAAGACAGACTATCCCATCTTAAAGACAAGGTAGAAGAAACAGATCAAAGAAAATGTTAAATCTAAAAACATCCTCAAGAATAAACATCCAAAGACCAAACCTACAAATAATAGGTATAGAACAGTGGTTTTCAACTCCCATTGAAACAGTGGGTCATGACCCCTCTGAAGTTAAATGACTTTTTACAGGGGTCACCTAAGACCATCAGAAAATACAGATATTTACATATAAGAGACAAAACGGTAGCAAAAATAATTATGAAGTAACAATGAAAAGTATTATGGTTAGGGTCACCACAACATGTCGAAGTGTATTAAAGGGTCACATCATTAGGAAAGATAAGAATCACTGGTATAGAAGAAGAAGAAGAAACCATTTTCAACAATTTATATAGGAACAATTCCCAAAACTAAAGAGATGCCGATCAAGTTACTAGAGGGATACAGAACACCAGACAGACAGGACCAAAAAATAAACTCCCCACAACACATAATCAAAACACTAAATGTACAGGACAAAGAAAGGATATTAAAAGCCACAAGGGAAAAAAATCAAGTCAAATAGAAAGACACACCAGAAAAATACTTGGCTTTTCAATGAAGACTTTAAAAACCATAAGAGCCTGAAAGTCCATAAAGCTCAGAGACCAACCCAGAGTATCACCCTCAGCAAAACTATCAACGAAAATTGAAAGAGAAAGAAAACTGGTTTATGACAGAAATATACTTAAGGAAATCATGTCCACTAAGCCTGCTCTATAGAAGTTACTAGAAGGAATACATCAGCCTGAGGGGAAGATTAAACACAATCAAGAAGACACAAGAAATATATAGTCCCAGAACAGATAACCAAAAGACGCCAAAGAAAACAAAAAATAAAATAAAATAAAGTAACAGAATTAGTAAACACTGTTCAATAATAAATCTCAACATTAAAGGTCTCAATTTACTATTAAAAAAAACACCAATTAAATAAAAAAAAAAAATTAAAGGAGATGGCGTGCTTCTGTTATATAACAAAATAGACACCAAAACAAAACTAGTCAGAAGAGATAGGGAAGAGACACTTCATAATCGTTAAAGAAAAAAATCTACAAAGAATATATTACAATTCTAAACATCTCTATACCAAACACAGTGGTACTTAATTTCAGGGAGGGAGGGAAGGAGGGAAGGAGGGAGGGAGGGAGGGAGGGAGGGAGGGAAGAAAACACTATTTGATCAAAAATCACTGTCTAACACTATTACTGAGGCTATGGAATGCTCACAAAAAGGGACCTAGCATGACAGCACTCCAAAAGACCCAACAAGCAGCTGAAAAAGTCAGATGCAGATATTTGCACCCAACCAATGGACAGAAGCAGCTGACCCCTGTTGTTGAATTAGGGAAAGGCTGAAAGAAGCTGAGGAGAAGGGTGATTCTGTAGGAAGACGAGCAGTCATAATTAATTTGGACCCCCGAGATCTTTCAAACACTGGACCACCAAACAGACAGCATATGTCAGATGATATGAGGCCCCCAACATACATACAGCAGAGGACTGCTGGGTCTGTGTTCATTCAGAGATGATGCACTTAACCCTCAAGAGACTGGAAGCCCCAGGGAGATTAGAGGTCAGGTGGGGTGGGGTGGCATCCACATAGAGATGGGGTGGGGTGGAGAGGAGGTGTGGGATGTGGAGCAGTTGGAGGGTGGATGGGAATGGAATATGGAGTGTGAACATGAATTACAAATAAAATAAAATAAAATAAAATAAAATAAAATAAAAACACATACTGACCCTAACACAGTGACTGTGGATAATTTTAAAACCCCACTATCACCAATGGACAGATCATCTAGACAAAAATTGAACAGAAAAACTCTAGACAAGACCAATTCATAAGCTGCTAAAGTTAAAGAAATCAGGGCCAATAAAGAGAGGCTTGGTACTCCACATAGAGACAACAGAAAAAGTCTCCTGGGGGCAAGACTCCACCCATGGAAGAAGGTCTATCTTGTAAAAATATCACTCAGTTAAACTGAGAATTCTCCACTGAAGAAGTTTCCCTGCTCAAAAAACAGTCACCTTGGGAAGTGCTTCCCAGGGTGATACACAACTATGGTCCAAGAAGCCATGGCTCCATCCTAAGCTGGCAGTAGAATTTGGCAGGGGGGTGGGGAGAAAACCACAGTACTGGTTTGACACAGACGATGATATAGACAAGACAAAGTAGCTTCAGGTTTATCAAGAGCATCTATTACAATATGTAGGGAAAAGAGAAATGAAATAAGGTATTCAATGTCAACCTCTGGCCTCCACATGTATGCACACCTATGTATGTATGTATGTATGTATGTATGTGTGTGTGTGTGTGTGTGTATATATGTGTGTATATATATATATATATATATATATATATACACACACACACACACACACACTGCATATATATGAAAAAATAAACAAACACTGGAGGAAAAGCCGATTCAACAAATGGTCCTGGCAAAACTGGATATCCATCTGCAGAAAAATGAGGTTAGATCTCTTTCTCTCTCTTACCCTGAAAAAAATAACCAGTTCAAAAATGGATCAAATAACTTATCTGAAAAGTTATCTCTGAGGGTTGGGTTTGTGTGTTTATTCCTAAATATATAAACCCACTAAGTAAATACATAAATATATGTAACCTACTCAGTTCATATAATGTTACCTGTATATATATTCGTTTTCTGGCTGACCATTTGATATTGGATAGCCAATTGTTAATCCTCTTCACAGATCAGGGGAAGGGGAGTGCTAGATACATATTTTTAAAGTACTCAATATCAGCCATAAGGGAAACACAAATTAAAATAATTTGAAATTCCATCTTACTTCAGTCAGAGTAGGTATCACCAACGAAGCAGATGAAAATAGTATTAGTCAGGATATTTGAAAAGAAAACCCTCATTAACTGCTGATGGAAGGGTAAATCCGACACCATCTTGAAAATCAGTAGTAAAGTTACCACTCCTGAACATATAACCAAATGAGTATATATATACTCTACTACAGAGTCACCTGTACATGCATGTTTACTGTTGCACTATTCACAGTAGCAAGCAAATGGAATCATCCAAAATGTCTATCAATACATAAATAATAGAATTATACTCAGTTGTAAAGAAAAAGGAAATATGCAAGAAAGTGAGTAGTTCTGGAAAGTAAGGGAGATAATTCAAACTCAGAAAAATATCACATATTCTCTCTCATATGTAAATCCTAGATTCTGACATGTGTCACATATATGGCTGTGAATGTGGGTATAGATTATGAAATTGGCAAGACTCAAATGAGAAAGTACTGGGGAGTAGGGGGAAGGCAAAATAACAAATGTAATACATAATCAGAAATGAAGCTACAAGGGTAGAAATGTATAAAGGTAGGCAAGGGATGGGAGAAAGGACCAAATAAGAAATTTTGTTTGAAAAATGTCCTAATAAAGCTGAATATTCTGAATGCTAATTTTAAAAATAAATTTATCTTTAAAAAGAGAAAGTGCTCTATACCTTGGAGTAACAGTTACATAAGAACATGTATATATTGAAATTCATTAACCTATATACTTAAAATAAGTGTATTCATTTTATGAATTGTAGCAATGACTATTTATAATATGAAAATCAGTAACCATCAAACATTTGAAAAAGAAGCATCATTCCCAAAAATGAGGTCTAATCCCTATAAAATTAGTCTCCTATTGTCTTTTGTTTATTTACCAAATTAAGCATTAAATGTCCACACTGTAAGGAAAGATTCTAAGTTTCTAAGATTCTAAGTAAAATAATAAAAAGTTCTCAGCCAGGCAAGAACTTTAATTCCAGCACTTGAGAGGCAGAGGCAGTAGGATGTCTTGAGTTTGAGGACAGACTGGTCTACAGAGTTCCAGGACAGCCACGGCTATACAGAGAAACCCTTCTCAAAAACCCAAAAAAGTAAAAAAGAAAAAAAAAGAATGAGGGGAACAGTGTTGTCCCTGTACTTCAAATCTTTCTTTCTAAAAGAAAATGACAAACTGCAAAATTATAAAGAGAAGTATACAATAAATCAGTTTGGGAAAGTATAAATAAGAAAACTAAAGCGGTTGGAAAGTGGGGTACATTTTACCTAAGATGGCCAAAGAAGGTTCGAAGAGAGATTGAACCTATCAAGACCCAAGAAAGCCAGCAGAGTGGCATAAGCCCATAATGCCAGCATTTAGGAGGCTAACGTAGGAGGACTGAGTTCAAGCACAGGCTGTGCTACACAGTGAGACTATTGTCCTCAGGGAGCAGGAAAAAAATAAAGGACGGTAGAAGCATAGAACAGAAATTGGAAAGGAAAGAGAAAGGAAAAGGAAAAGGAAAAGGAAAAGGAAAAGGAAAAGGAAAAGGAAAAGGAAAAGGAAAAGGAAAAGGAAACGGAAAAGGAAAAGGAAAAGGAAAAGGAAGAAGCCAAAAGGGAGGAAAGAGGAGAGAATGAGAATAGACACACAGTAGAGCAAATGCAAAGGCCTCCTGGAAAATCTGCTCAAAAACAGACAGAAAAACATACATACATACATACATACATACATACATACATACATACATACAGTACTGGCTAGTTTTGTGTCAACTTGACACAGCTGAAATTATCACAGAGAAACAAGCTTCAGTTGAGGAAATGCCTCCATGAGATCCAGCTGCAAGGCATTTTCTCAATTAGTGATCAAGGGGGAAAGGCCCCTTGTGGGTGGTACCATCTCTGGGCTGGTAGTCTTGGGTTCTATAAGAGAGCAGGCTGAGAAAACCAGGGGAAGGAAGCCAGTAAGGAACATCTCTCCATGGCTTCCACATCAGCTTCTGCTTTCTGACCTGCTTGAGTTCCAGTCCTGACTTCCTTTGGTGGTGAACAGCAGTATGGAAGTGTAAGCTGAATAAACCCTTTCCTCCCCAACTTGCTTCTCCGTCATGATGTTTGTGCAGGAATAAAAACCCTGAATGGCTAGGATCAAAAATTCAGATGACAGCAGATGCTGGTGAAGATGAGGAGAAATAGGAACACTCCTCCATTGCTGGTGGGATTGCAAGCTGGTACAACCACTCTGGAAGTCAGTCTGGCGGTTTCTCAGAAAACTGGACATAGTACTACCGGAAGATCCAGCAATACCTCTCCTGGGGATATACCCAGAAGATGTTCCAACTGGTAACAAGGACACATGCTCCACTATGTTCATAGCAGCCTTATTTATAATAGCCAGAAGCTGGAAAGAACCCAGATGTCCCTCAACAGAGGAATGGATACAGAAAATGTGGTACATTTACACAATGGAGTACTACACAGCTATTAAAAACAATGAATTTATGAAATTCTTGGGCAAATGGATGTATCTGGAGGATATCATCCTGAGTGAGGTAACCCAATCACAAAAGAAGTCACTTGATATGCACTCACTGATAAGTGGATATTAGCCCAGAAACCTAGCATACCCAAGATACAACTTCCAAACACAAGAAAATCAAGACCAACGCGTGGATTCTTCATTCCTCCTTAGAATAGGGAATAAAATATCCATGGAAGGAGTTGCAGAGACAAAGTTTGGAGCTAAGATGAAAGGATGGACCATCCAGAGACTATACCACCCGGGGGTCCATCACATAATCAGCCACCAAACTCAGACACTACTGTATATGCCAGCAAGATTTTGCTGAAAGGACCCAGATATAGCTGTCTCCTGTGAGGCTTTGTCAGTGCCTGGCAAATACAGAAGTGGATGATCACTGTCATCTATAGGGTGAAACACAGGGTCCCCAATGTAGGAACTACATAGAGTACCCAAAAGCTGTAGGGGTCTGCAACCCTATAGACGGAACAACAATATGAACTAATCAGAACCCCCAGAGCTCGTGTCTCTAGCTGCATATGGAGCAGAAGATGGCACATATCAAAATGATCATCCATCATGACCAAGTAGGCTTCATCCCAGGAANTCACTCACCCCAGGACTTTAAGATCGCATCAGGGTTACGCGTGAGTGCAGTGCAGAGGTGGTGTTGGGAGCAGTGGGTCAGCAGTTGCCCACAGGGGCAGGATCTGAGAACTCCGCCCCACCAGAGGCTGGGCCTCTCCCAGCCAGAGCACCTGCCACCCCGCCATATCTTCTCTGAGCCCAGCGGATGCAGCTAGGGCCTGGCCTGCCTTTCACACACCCCAGGACTTTAAGATCGCATCAGGGTTACGCGTGAGTGCAGTGCAGAGGTGGTGTTGGGAGCAGTGGGTCAGCAGTTGCTCACCGGGGCAGGATCCGAGAACTCTGCCCCACCGGAGGCTGGGCTTCTCTCAGCCAGAGCACCCTCCACCCCACCATTTTCCTCTGAGCCCAGCAACCCCAGGACTTTAAGATCACATCAGGAGCTCAAACTCGGGCCTCAGGTGCTGTGTACTCTCTTAGGCTCCTCCAGGACCCTCCAAGCTATCTGGGGACCTCAAGTGAACAGAGGGACAAAGCCTCTGTTCTAGCCCAATCTCGTGGAACCTAAGATACCAGCCAGGAGATTGACAGTAGCCCAGGGCAGAACAGCCCCTCCCTTCCGGTCTGGTCCAGGACGCCCAACACCAACTCAGGTCTCAGGCCACAGGTGCTGTGCACTCTCCTAGGCTCTTTCGGGACTCCCCAAGCTATCTTGGGACCTGAGGTGAGCAGGGGAACACAACCTCTATTCCGGACCAATCTCGTGGAACTTGAGACATCAGCCAGGAGATTGATAAAGGCCCAGGACAGAACAGCGGGTCCTTTCTGGTCTGAACCAACGCCAGGTCTCCTCGGGCAGAGATGGCAGGAGGCAAGCGCAAGAACAGAAGCAACAGAATCCAAGGGTACTTGGCATCACCAGACCCAAACTCACCCACCACATCAAGTCCTACATACAACAGCACACCAGAAAAGCAGGACATGGATATAAAATCACTGGTCATAATGATGATGGAGGACTATAAGAAGGAAATGCAGGAAAACAAAGATAAACAACTAGAAGCATTAAAAGAGGAAAAACTTAGAGAGTTACAGGAAAACACAGATAAACAATTAAAAGCATTTAAAGAGGAAATACTGAGAGAATTACAGGAAAAGAATACCAAACAGGTGATGGAATGGAACAAAACCATCCAGGACCTAAAAATGGAAGTAGAAACAATTAAGAAAAACCAAAAGGAGATAACCCTGGAGATAGAAACCATAGGAAAAAAATCAGGAACCATAGATATGAGCGTCAGCAACCGAATACAAGAGATAGAAGAGAGAATCTCAGGCACAGAAGATTCTATAGGGAGCATAGAGAAGACAATCAAAGAAAATGCTAAATGCAAAAAGGCCCTAACACAAAATATCCAGGAAATCCAGGACACAATGAGAAGACCAAACTTAAGGATAATAGGAGTAGATGAGAAGGAAGACTATCAAACTAAAGGGCCAGCAAATATCTTCAACAAAATAATAGAAGAAAACTTTCCATACCTAAAAAATGAGATGCCCATAAACATACAAGAAGCCTACAAAACTCCAAATAGGCTNAAAGACACAACAAAGATAGAGAACTTCAGACCAATTTCCCTTATGAATGTCGACGCAAAAATACTCAACAAAATTCTCGCCAACCAAATCCAAGAACACATCAAAACGATCATCCATCATGACCAAGTAGGCTTCATCCCAGGAATGCAGGGATGGTTTAACATATGGAAGTCCATCAACGTAATACACTATATAAACAAACTCAAAAATAAAAACCACATGATCATCTCCTTAGATGCTGAGAAAGCATTTGATAAAATCTAACACCCATTCATGGTAAAGGTCTTGGAAAGATCAGGAATTCAAGGCCCTTACCTAAACATGATAAAAGTAATCTACAGCAAACCAGTGGCCAACATCAAACTAAATGGAGAGAAGCTGGAAACAATCCCACTAAAATCAGGGACCAGACAAGGCTGCCCCCTTTCTCCCTACCTATTCAATATAGTACTTGAAGTCCTAGCCAGAGCGATTCGACAGCAAAAGGAGATCAAGGGAATTAAAATTGGAAAGGAAGAAGTCAAAATATCACTATTTAAAGATGATATGATATTATAGATAAGTGACACTAAAAATTCCACCAGAGAACTCCTAAACCGGATAAACAGCTTCAGCACAGTAGCTGGATATAAAATTAACTCAAACAAATCAATGGCCTTTCTCTACACAAAGGATAATTGGGCTGAGAAAGAAATTAGGGAAACAACACCCTTCACAATAGTCACAAACAATATAAAATACCTTGGTGTGAATCTAACTAAGGAAGTGAAAGATCTGTATGATAAGAACATCAAGTCTCTGAAGAAAGAAATTGAAGAAGATCTCAGAAGATGGAAAGATCTCGCATGCTCATGGATTGTCAAATATAGTCAAAATGGCTATCCTGCTGATAGCAATCTAAACATTCAATGCAATCCCCATCAAAATTCCAATTCAATTCTTCACTGAGTTACAAAGGGCAATCTGCAAATTCATCTGGAACAATAAAATTCCTAGGATAGCAAAAACTATTCTCAAGAATAAAAGAATCTCTGGTGGAATCATCATGCCTGGCCTCAAGCTATGCTACAGAGCAATTGTGATTAAAAAAAAAAAAAAAAAACCTGCATGGAACTGGTACAGCAACAGACAGGTAGATCAATGGAATAGAATTGAAGGTCCAGAAATGAACCCACACACCTATGATCACTTGATCTTTGACAAAGGAGCTAAAACCATCTAGTGGAAAAAAGACAGCATTTTCAAAAAATGGTGCTGGCACAACTGGCAGTTATCATGCAGAAGAATGTGAATTGATCCATTCTTACCCCCTGTACAAAGCTCAAGTCTAAGTGGATCAAGACCTCCACATAAAACCAGAGACACTGAAATTTATAGAGGAGAAAGTGGGAAAAACCCTCGAAGATATGGGCCAGGGGAAAAATTCCTAAACAGAACAGCAATGGCTTGTGCTGTAAGATCAAGAATTGACAAATGGGACCTTATAAAATTGCAAAGCTTCTGTAAGGCAAAAGACACTGTCAATAAGACAAAAAGTCCACCAACAGATTGGGAAAGGATTTTTTACCAATCCTAAATCTGATAGGGGACTAATATTCAATATATACAAAGAGCTCAAGAAGCTGGACTCCAGAAATTCAAATAACCCCATTAAAAAATGGGGTACAGAGCTAAACAAAGAATTCTCAAGTGAGGAATACCGAATGGCAGAGAAGCACCTGACAAAATGTTCAACATCCTTAATCATCAGGAAAATGCAAATCAAAACAACACTGAGATTCCTCCTCACTCCAGTCAGAATGGCAAAGATCAAAAACTCAGATGACAGCAGATGCTTGCGAGGATGTGGAGAAAGAGAACACTCCTCCATTGCTGGTGGGATTGCAAGCTGGTACAACCACTCTGGAAATCAGTCTGGAGGTTCTTCAGAAAATTAGACATAATACTACTGGAAGATCCAGCAACACCTCTCCTGGGCATATACCCAGAAGATGTTCCAATTGGTAATAAGAACACATGCTCCACTATGTTCATAGCAGCCTTATTTATAATAGCCAGAAGCTGGAAAGAACCCAGATGTCCCTCAACAGAGGAATGGATACAGAAAATGTGGTACATTTACACAATGGAGTACTACTTAGCTATTAAAAACAATGAATTTATGAAATTCTTTGGCAAATGTATGTATCTGGAGGACATCATCCATATATTGGTAACCCAAACACAAAAGAAGTCACTTGATATGCACTCACTGATAAATAGATATTAGCCCAGAAACTTAGAATACCCAAGATACAATTTGCAAAACACAAGAAAATCAAGATGAAGGAAGACCAAAACATGGATACTTCATTCCTTCTTAGAATAGAGAACAAAACACCCATAAAAGGAGTTACAGAGACAAAGAGAAAGGGTGGACCATCCAGAGACTACCCCACCCAGAGACTATCCCTCCTGGGGATCCATCCTATAATCAGCCACAGTATCTTTAAAGTCAGATACCATGGCAATTACTACATATCATTATGAAATAATAATGTAGTTTACATTCCACAAATAAAGATCAAATTTACTTCAACTAAACTAACCACTACTACCCATTTTTTTTTCAGTTTTATTTTTATGTAGTCATAAAATTTTTGGAATCACATGACTTAATGCTATACTTGTGCCACACTCTCAGCAAGTTATCCCAAGGATATGGCAAACTTCTCTTTCACTATCTTTGTCTAACAGTGCATCATTGGCCCCAGCAGGCAGCTCACCCAGACAATTTCTGTAATGGATTTTGGCTGTCTCTGCACAGTAGGTGACAACTCTTGTCAAGTTTCCAGTCTGTCTCATAACTGAATGATTAGAACCTGCTGCAGATGTCACACCTAAATACTTAAATGGATTTTTATCATTAGTGTCACCTACATTATCACTAACAGCATTGTCCTAGAGAACATCTATTTCAGTACTGCCAAGCTCGCTTCATCATAACTGATAAGACACTTACTTCCTAAAACAAAGGTCAGCAAGCTGGAACACAAAAGTAAAATAAGCACTGCTAGCCAGGCATTTTGGCGCACGCCTTTAATCCCAGCACTCAGGAGGCAGAGGCAGGCACATTTCTTAGTTCGAGGCCAGCCTGGTCTACAGAGTGAGTTCCAGGACAGCCAAGGCTATTCAGAGAAACCCTGTCTTGAAAAAAAAACAACAAAACAAACAAACAACAACAACAACAACAAAAAATCAGCAGTGCTACCCATTCTTAACTAGGTATAACCTAAATCGGGTTTTATATTTTCAAAGAACTAGGAAACATTATTTTATATTCTGTGACATGTGAAAATAACATGGAATCAGATTTCAGTCTTCTTAAATAATGCCTACTAAACAATAGTCAATATTCCTTCCCTACTTCTCTACAGCTACTTTCTTACCAAAAACAGCACAGTGGAGTATTAGCCACAAAATACACCAGCCCAAAATATTTACCATCTGGGTCCTTTAAAGAAAAAAGTCTACCAACTCTTAGCCTAAAGAAGCTTTTGGTGTAGAAACTGTGATGCCAAGGGTGTGCTGTATTAATAACCTCAGAAGAATGATAATAATCAATCAACTGTTTCCCTGCCTCACTTCCCACCCACTCAATATTTCCCTCCAATACAGACAGCTACACTCCCTTTGTTCTTCCCCTTGGCACACCTTCGCTTAATCAAAGAACCTTGAGCAGGAACAAATAAACAGCTCAGCTCCAAGTCTCCAATACTCGCCTCTTCCACAACCAAAGCTCTCCTAGCTCTGGACTTCTACTCTGCACCAACTGTAATGGAGGTCTCTCCTATTTTCGGAGCTGAACAACATTTTCTGACATTACTATGCATGCTGACTATCACTTCCACCATGCTCTAACAACCATTCGGACATGTGAGTGTCTTTGGGCACCTTTATAACCTTAATATTTTGACTTCTCCCAGCCTTAATGACTCCACTTAACTACTTCTCTTTGACCCTTAAAACTTTTGGCCTAGGAGTTCAGCCTTTACAAATTGCCTGCTCTTCGGTTCTTCTGCATAGTTCAAACAAACAACAAATAGCAAAATCAAAATCTATACATATTGTTGTCTTTCTCACCTAAGAATATTCACCTTGGAACATCTCTCACTTGTTTTAGTATCTTCCTCAAAAGAGTACATATTACATTTCCTTTTTTCTCTCCAGTGCTGATAGTTGATCCACATTTCTATGCCTGCTTCATCCAAATGTTATTATCCACCTACCAAGGAAGCCCAGATTATCTGTATCTCTTTGAGCATAAACTCACGTCAAAGCTCACACTGACACCAAGGGTATCAGGAAAGAAGAGGTTAACTGACACTATTATTAGCTCAACTTAAAGTAGTTACTTGGCTGACACCAACTTTAAAAATAAAAATCTTTGAAGACATGCAAAAACCTATTCTTAAAGTAACACAGAAGTCCAATAATAGGGAGCCTTAAAATTAAGACAATAAACTAGTTACATGTAGCCCATATTTAAAGAAATCCTGAAAAGACTAAATATTTAAGATGCCATTCATTGACTTTAATTAAAAATAAAAGTTCTCAAATTTCTTAGTGTCTAAACTCCTTTTGTATTCTTAAAAATTGTTAGATCACTACAAAATACTTTGTATTAGAGTTATCAGTATTTTTGTATTTGAAAGTAAGATACTATTTGTTAAATCATCATAAACCTAGTAAGATATGTAATATTTAAAATAAATTTTACATCTTGTAAAAACATTTTTCAAAATACAAAAGCTTAATAAGAAAATAAAACTGTTAAAGGTTTTGAAAATATCACTATGTTTACCTTATGAGAAGACAGGTGTATTCTTATATCTGCTTCTACACTGATTCTGCTGTGAAATATCGTTTTGACTAAGCTATGTAAAAAAAAATGGCTTCATAAAACAGTAAGAAAATGTTAATACTAATAATATAAATAGATAATATATAAATAGATAATCTTTATAATACTATACCAAAACTTAGCAACCCAGGAGTTTCTTAAGGGTTAGTTATAATGTAGATCCTAACACAGGTACTTTTTGTATTATTTTACTTGCTTTTTGAAAGGATCTTTCACCCTTACTTGTAAGAGTTCTCATTGTAAAACTATTGGCTTACTGATACAAATCTTCTCATAATTCATTGCATAGCAGCAAACATTCATTAGTATCACTGTGTTGCCAAAAGAATTTTTCAAATATTGAAAAGCTGATAAGAACACAGCAGGTAACAAATGTTTTCTAAAATTTAATTTTCATATAAAATTTTAGATTTTTATTTTGGGGGACAAACCTTAACAGTTGTTGCCCTTAAAGTGACAGATCCTCTTTTTTATTTCAAGAAAATGGCTGACAGATGACTAAGTCTAAATCATCATAGTTTCTTTTCTAGTCATTCTTTAAAGTAGAAGTGGTAGTTCATATTAAAAACAATGTGGCTAGCTTTACTGATAACTCAGAAAAAAGTACAAAGGCTTTTTTTCCTTTAGACAAGCAATATATACTGCATATAAATCAGAAGTGCCTTTTGCATCCTTCCAATTTCATCTCAGGAAACATTAAAAGAAAGACTAATAAGTTAAAATTTTAAAAACTCATTCTTACTTCTCTCTCAAATACCTTCTGAAGTAAAGATGGCTAGATATTTGATGTTTTCAGTGTTTTTTAAATGCATGACAGGCTGGTGAGATGGCTCAGCGGGTTAGAGCACCCGACTGCTCTTCCGAAGGTGATGAGTTCAAATCCCAGCAACCACATGGTGGCTTACAACCACCCGTAACAAGATCTGACACCCTCCTCTGGTGCGTCTGAAGTCAGCTACAGCGTACTTATGAATAATAATAAGAAATGAATCCTTGGACCGGAGAGACCAACCGGAGCAAGCAAGGCTGTCCGGAGCGAGCAAGCGGGGCCGGCCGGAGCTAGTGGGGCCGGAGCGAGTGGGGCCGAACGGGGACGGCCGAGCGGGGCCAACCGGAGCAAGCAGAGCCTATCGGAGCGAGCGGGGCCGACTGGTGCGAGCGGGGGCCGTACGGGGGCGGCCAGGCAGCTGGGAGCGAGTGGGGCTGGCTGGAGGGAGTGGAGTAGGTGGGAGCTAGCGAGGTTGAGTGGAACGAGCGTGGTTGACCAGAACAAGGGGAAAAAATAATAATAATAATAATAAAATAAATGCATGTCACATGAGAAATATATAAGTACTAGTATATCATGGCATCACTGGCATTTAATTTCTATGAAGATGTCCACAGATTTACACATTCTTGTTTTTAAACCACAAGACAAATGTCAGGTCAAAAGGCAAGAAGTTTTATTACTATGATAACAGTCTTAATTTTGTGTGCTCTACCTGTTAACAAGTAGATATAACATATTCTGAGAAATACTATCTCTTTTTGTTTGTTTGCTTGTTTATTTCCCAAGACACAGTTTCTCTGTGTAGCCCTAGCTGTCCTGGAACTAACTCCATAGACAAGGCTAGCCTTGAACTCCAAGATTCACTGGCCTCTCCCTCTAAATACTAGACTTAAAGGCAATCATCACTGCCCAGCTTGAAAACTACTATCTTAAGCAAACACAGAAAGCTATAAATGATTAGGGACATCTTCAAATCTATAGTAAATATCCCTATACAACTGGCAGACCAAGTATCTGCATTTATAATTTTGCTTTTAATTCAAAATGCTCTCATGTGTTCTGGAACTTAATAGTAATACAAATAACAGCAACCAGCATTGAGTCTGCATATATAAACATTATCTCATTTAATCCTCTAGAAATCCAGACTAGAAGCAGAGGAAGTTGTTCAAGGTCACAAAAACAGCTGCTAACATACCATAGATTCAGACATAAGCAATGCATATCTAACATGAAGTCTTGATATCTTTACTATACATGAGTACTTCTGGCAAGGTGAAAGCAAGTTTGAGGTAATATATCTCAAGCTAGGGAACAGAAATTATGAGCCTAGTTGTCTCATGCTCCCGCAGTACTCTTTAATACACTGTAATATTAGGTCCTACCTTTCTAAGAGTCCCTGCAAATAGCATCACTTTAGAAACCAAGCCCTTTGGGGGACATCTAAACCATAATAACAGTATATTCTGTCCCTTTATACCACATATCAGTACATTATGTGTATATAAACAGACTGAACCAGATCTCTATTTGAAAAGAATTGCTGGTTTAGTTAGTTAATTAGCTATATCTTCTATTTAAAATATCATATAAACTAAATAATGTATTAATTCATAATATTTAAATATGATCATAAATTAATGCATCAAAGATTATTTTAAGTACCACATGATATCATCTCCATTTCAAACATGAGGAAACTGAAGTTCATACATGTTTAAATACCTACCTTCCTCCCAAGACCTACTGCTTATATTGTACAAAAATCAAAATCAGTCTCAACTGACTCCTAAGCCCAAAATCTTTGCTCATACATGCAGATCTATTAAAGAAAGTCTCAATGACTCACCAATTACTCACAAACTTGATACAGCACTTGCTGATACCACATTCTTCCCAAATCAATCAAGATATGACTCAACTTGCATCTTAAAAATCAACAAATGAAAAAGTACATGTTGATAATAGGTATGTTCTCACAAGCTTCAAGTAAAGGAGATCATCTAAAGGCAATATTAAAGAATGAAGTAAAGTGACTTATGCAATGTCAGGGCACATTTGTGTAAGTTGTTTACATTTTAAAAAGAAGGAGAAAAAGAAGATGCTTAGAAGGTAATGTCATCACAGATACAGAGGCCATCTACAAATTACACAATAGCTTTCAAAGCCTAAAGTACTGAAAACCTAAGTCATCTGCAACAGAAATCGTTTTTCCTAAATGCCAACCAATCAGAAAAATGTCCATTTCAAGGTAGAATCAACAAAGGTCAGGAGTCATGCCCTGAGGTTTGTTTCTATTTTAAGCATTTACACTACAAAATAGCTGTTAAAAAAAAGTTAGATTAAAGGTTTACCCAGTTCAATCTGCTTGTTGGTAACTGAACTTTTAAAAGGTATAAGCATCTGTGGATTAGAGAAGAATATGGTTTAATTTTAATCAAATCATTGTCTCAAGAGTTCACATGGGTTTTTGAGGAAGCTAACAAAATGAAAGGCTCTGGGATATCACTAAAACAGAAGGCAGGATAGGTCAGAGATAAACAAGTACTAATGTCCCAGACTATCATTCCAGATGTGGGGAAAGAGATATAATATATATAATATACTCAACACTACTTTCTCCCATCAATGAATCAGTGATTCCTATTGTGGCCAAAAGGAATCACAATGCAGTAATACAAAAGCGAATGACAAGCATAAAGGGGGTGAAGATTGAGGTCATATCTTTTAGCATGCATCATTTAAAGTAAGAGTTCCCCCACTTATCTGAATCAATTTTACATACTTCATTTCATTCAGATAATTGAAGTTTTCCTTTAGAGTTGTAAAATGTTTACCTCAACATAATTAGTAAATTGTCCACTTAAAGACACCACTACAGAAACTGCCATCTTCCCCTTCTACACATACACATGGACTCAACTACCATTAAATGTATGAGATTTTGGCTTTTGTGGAAAATTTAGCTCAAATGTCCTCTTTAAAAAAATTAGTACAAGAAACCCTCTAAGAAAAGTTATGGTCATTACCTTTTTAATACAGAGTGTTTGCATTACTTGTTAAAGACATGGCAATTTGAGAGTTCAATATATGACTGCTGTTCTAAAACCAAATTAAAGGTTTTAGACTACTAAAGAGTTTGATGACTTCCCTCAATACAATAACTAGAATTGTATGGAGAACAAAATCAAAGAGGTCTCTCTTTTTATAGGCAGTAATTTAAGGGCCTTGTAATGAGAATTTAGTCTTTAGTATATAATTACTAATGAACAAAAATGGG
Source organism: Mus minutoides (assembly GCA_902729485.2). Classification (NCBI taxonomy): domain Eukaryota; kingdom Metazoa; phylum Chordata; class Mammalia; order Rodentia; family Muridae; genus Mus; species Mus minutoides. The sequence continues at coordinate 516,394 of LR749804.1, read as the reverse complement.
GTCATTAAACTTACTTCTTTATAGTGCCATAAAATTTCTATGTGTAAGAAATATAAAATAATATATACATATTCATCAAACTGCAAATACACTGAAATGTGCAGTGCCTTACAATTCAACATCATGAAATTTTTGTACCTTAAGTAAATGTCTCTAAGATGGCTGAATTCATTTTTCATATAGATGTTTATAATGTATAAAATACAAAACCTCCAAGTACTAACATTGGCAATAGAATCTTTAAACTTCTTAAATGTATTATAAATTTTCTATGAACACTGTCCCCTAACACTAATACAGAACTTACTATTAAAATGGATGTATATTTAACCAATATTAATAACTTGTTATATTGTCATAGAGATATCCAGGCTCACTCTTAAGGTATACACAGCCTACAAAACAGGAAATGACCATATTACAGAAATGTATAATGAGCATCTTATCAAAAGAAAGCCTTATCAAAATGGAAAGACCATAGGGCAGAAAGTCAAACACTTGAAAATAGTTAGCCACCACTCAAAATGGACAAAATAATTCAAACCTAACTAGAGGCTAGCCAGGAAAGGGTTCTAAGTCATGACTGGATAAATCCTGGATATCCTAGAGCTTCTGATGCATATGAAAAGCTAAACCTCAAAAATGTTACAAATGGTGACAGCTCAAGAATCTCCATTTCAGTATCTCAAGGGCAATGATCTGAATCTAGAAGATGGAGGCACATGCAGCATCCTGATTCGGCCAGTACTATCTGCAAATAAAAACAGGCCTCAGTTTCCTATGCAGACAAGGGAGGACCTGACCAATCTGTTCCCGGTGCTTAAGCAAAGAGAATATTCTAGTTCCACAAGGATTCTGGAAAGGAAGGGAGGGAGGAATAGGGAAGAAGGGAGGGAAGAAGGTGGGTGGGTCATCAGTCACAAAAGAAGTCTTGATTACTTCTTTAGACAAATATTCAAAAAAAAAAGGTATCATTTGTTCAAATAGCTTAAATGCCACAAGGAGGGGAAACATGTATTCCTACAAACTCTTATCTCATTCTAGATCCTAAATTCTTCCTTAACTTTATTGAAATATCTGAGCATTTCTTACATACTTTTGAGATGTCATACATTTGTAAAGCTCCTAATGAGAAATGTGTTTAAAAATAAACTCTCAGATGCACACAGAGTACATGCCAAGGGTATATATGGCATAATACCATACTTCTGTGAAGAATGTATGATCAAGGTACAACTTGGACTTGCACCAAAAGAGATTCTAGGGAGCAAGGAAGTGGGGAATGTATTCACCCTGATCTGAAAGCAGAGAGTCCAGGAAGACTGGGGCATACGGCATGGATAGATGCAAGATGACAGCTTCATAGAAGTAAGAACCACCCGCGTCTGCTATAAACTTGCTTTGATAACAGTCTGAGTAGGAAAAATTAAAAATGAGTGTAGTTCAAAGACAGTATCACTGTAAAGGTTATGATCTGGAACTCCACATCTTCAAATAGTATCATTCTGTAGAACTGGCCTGGCTATGTATTTATTTGCTAGGCCCAACTCTACCAGCTTTTTAATGAAAAAAGTAACTGTATTTTGAAATAGAAACTGAGAAATGTTTCTTATTTTGTTTTGCTTTTGATCTACTAAAAAAAAAAAAAAAAACCATAAGTATAACCATAAAAGAAAGAGAAGACTTCACTGTATTTTAGAATCATCGTCAACATAAAGCACACTACAACATTAAAATATCATTCTAGGACAGCTTGACAAAGTAGTCCAAACTCCCAAATCATGTTATTTATACATTCTACGGGCTGAAGAATACATCTGTATAAAGTGAAACCAAAACTTCAAAATATGGCCTATGGTAGCAATTAGAGGTTGTTGAATTCATGGTTATCAAACTTTGCTCCAGTAGAAATTTGACATTACTCTAGTATGAAGGAGGTATTCTATCACTAAATTTATATAACTGTACACTGAAATTTTTCAGTGACATTAAAAAACAAAATTAATGCTTCTTTTCCCAATTTTCTAAAATATTATATACCTTGGTATTCTCTCTTTCAGTACTGGTTCAACACAAAGAAAAAAATAGTAATTTCAATTTTACTAAAATCATAATTTTGTATTTCCTGGCACTCATCTGCCAAAAGACCAAAGCACTTACAGAATATCTGTCCACTGCACTTGACACTAGCCATACAGATGAAAAACATATGGCCATCTTTCCAAAACACCTACCAAGAAAAGACACAGAAGCAACAAATATTTAATAAGTCTACACCACTGTGCTGTGGGAGATGTAAAAATCCCAACCCACCCAAACAAGGACCTCAGGGTTCCTGCATTTTAGGATTTTCTTTTAAATTGGATCTCTCCAACCTAATATCATACATACTATAACTCTAAAACTTTTGGTATACCAATCTTCTGAGACACATAGACTACCAGATTCAAGAATATGAATGACAGGAACAGACCTGACCTATCACTTACAAATGTGAAACCTCTGACCTACAGTTTGTCCGGTCTACAAAATGTTCTAAGGTAATGGCGCCACAAATTAAGGAAGTAGCCAACCAATGACTGGTCCAGCTTAAGATTCATGAGAAGAGAGGGAACCCACCACTCACTCAACCAGGAGGGCCAGGACCCAGTGGCTGGATAGCACAGAGACCTTTGATAGAACCAAACACAAGTGGCAAAAATAAAATAATAAACCAATGAAATGATTCCTAATGATATTCTGCTATACTCATAGACTGGTGCTTAGCCCAATTCTCAGCAGAGACCCACAGCCAAACAAAAGCTGCAGAAGGAGGAGGGGAAGGATTCTAGGACACCACAAGACAACCCACAGAATCAACTAACCTGTGCTCACAAGAGCTCACAAAAACTGAACCATCAACCAGGGAGCTTGCATGGGTCTGCCCTAGGCCCTCTGCATACATGTTACACTTATGTAGCTTGGTCTTCTTGTGAGACTCCTAACAGTGGGAACAAGGCTTTCTCTAAACCTTTTGCCTGCTTTTGAGATCATTTTCCTCCTACTGAGCTGCCCTGCCCAGCCTTAATATGAGGGGAGGTTCCAAGTCTTATTTGACATGCCTTGTTTGGTTGATATTCATAAGAGGCCTGCCATTTTCTGAAGAGCAACAGAGGAGTAGTGGGGGAGAAGGGACTAGAAGGAGCGGAGGGATGAGAAAGTGTGGTAGGGATGTAATAATATATGAAAAAAGAATATATTTTTAATTTTTTTAAATGTGTATTTCTTTGACAGAAAATCCCAGCTCAGTTCCCAGAATCTACATAACCCCAAATCCAGGGCATCTGTCACCTCTGGCTTTCATAGACACCTGCACTCACATGTAAATACACACACACATTTTTTTAATTAAAATAAACATGTTTTTAAAGAATATGACTAATAAAACCCTGGCATGGTAGAAAGTTGGGGCATGAGGACAAGGAGTTCAAGACCAGCCTCAACTATATAGTAAATTCCTGACCCAAAGCTATATAAGAACCTGTTTCAAAAAAAAAAAAAAAAAACCTGAAAATAGCTAAATTCAAATCTTTAAACTAAAATAGAAAAAAATGCTTCAACTTAGAGATGTTAGAATAGTTGGCCAACTACAAGTAATTGTATCATTTGTATCTGATTCGTCAAAATTAGAAATTATTCTTACATGATCTGAAAGGGAGGCTAAAAAAGAAAGTCAGTGATTGCTTGGCAGTTTTTAAGATGCCATAATCAAGAACCAAGGTCAGGAAAGCATTTTACTTTCTCAGTGGGCTGGGGAGTTGGTCAAATCAGTATCAAGTTTGGTACAAGAGTGTCTATCAGACGGGTCCATCTAGCAAATCCTTCAGAAAGGCAAGAAGTTCTGTTAGTTCCTTTTAAATCTCTGGAAAATGTAAAATAGTGAAGCTGGATAACACTGCTGAGATCCCTCACCAACAGAAAGTCCTATTAGTCTAGGATTTATAAGGTAAAAATGTCAGCATGATTTCAGAACAGAAGTAAAGACACTGTTGCTATAAAGTATATTGGTAGGTAAACCTACTACTACTAATGGTTTAAGTTTGTCGGAGGATCCTGATTCAAAATGTGTTTCCCCAATCCTTAGTATTAAACTGTTTCATTAAATATAGAACAAGACCCTAAGGACAACAGTGTATAATTCTTCTCAGTTGAAGCTGAGAATCTATTCCACATCAAAACCTGGAATGCACTAATGAAAATTCAGTATCTCACTCGGTTATGTGGGTTCCAACATGAAATTCTTGTCAATGCTAAAGCTTAAGGTAAACCTGTTAATAAGTCCACAATAAAATGGCTCTGTTGAGTTATACTGCCTTTTCCCCCCAGCAGTTCCTTTACCTAGCCACTACAGTAAGCTTTAAAGTCAACTTCAGGGGTACTAAGTCACACAAGCTGAGCACAGAAGGGGACGATGATCCTAGGCGTGGGGAACGATCAGATAACCTTCAATTCACGTTTTCCATGTCCTAACTGTGATACAGGTGGGAGGGAAAATGTAAGCCCTTTCCTTTGAACTTCCCAGCACAGGGCCTCAAGACACTAACTTTAAGAATTATCTCAAAGCGTATCCAATGAGGAGTAGTGAAAGTTGCACTTGCCCCGCGAAGTGGGAATAGGGGTGCGGACGCTGCCTACCGCGAGATCGAGGGTTAAATTGATGTATTAATGCAACTTTGCTGTTGTTCCGTTAGTTGTAAAGACTTAGTAACTCCAAGAATCTTTCCTCGTTTAAGAAAGCCCCGCCAGGCGGGATCCTGCGGAAACCTCAGGCTTAAGCTGAATCCTCTAATGAGAGGGCCACGAGGTGTTGGGTCTCGCCGCCTGAGGTGGGGACGCCGGGATCCCGAGTAGGAAAGCGCAGGCCAGGGCCTGGCTGCGCGGGAGCCACGGCACGATGTCCCAGGGTCGGCCTGGGCTCTGGCCGACTCAGGCTCCGCGCTAAGGAAAGCATCGCCGGGGGCCACAGCGCGCGGCCCGGCAGAGCAGGAGGCCGCGCGTGCGCCCGGGAAGCTCGGCCCGGCTCCGCCCTCCTTCCCCCCTCCGCTCCTCGCGGCCGCCGCCCCACTGGGAACTCCGCGCGGCGCGGCCCCGCGAGGCGGGCGCCGGGAGGGAGGGGCCGCGCTCCCCGCCTCCCGCGGCCGGCGCAGCTCCCAGCCAAGGCGACTCACCTCCTCCTCCTCCTCCTCCTCCTCCTCCTCCTCCTCCACGGCTCCCTCCAGGCCACCGACAGCCCAGCTGGCGACGCGCTGACGCCGAGCCCCTCCCCCGCGGCCGCCACCGAGGCCGCTGCCCCTCCCCGCTGCGGCTGCCGCGGCCTTGGGGCGCGTCAGGCGCCGATCCCGCCCTCGCCCCGCCCCGCCCCGCCCACAAGCCTGAGGCCCCGCCCCCTCCGGGCGGCGGGCTCCACGCGTCCTCGGTGACTCAGAGGCTGCGCGGTGCGGGGGTGCCAACTCTCCACGATGGCGCGGCTCCCCCACACCTGCTCTCCGCCCACGGGCCCCGCGTACGCTTTCCAGTCAGGCCAGCGCCCCCGCCGCCCCTTCGGCTTTTCCGTACTCTCTCTCTCGCTCCCCTCGTCGCTGCCTCCGCTCGCTCGCGCTGCGGCCTTCTCTTCCCACTGAGAGGTCTCGGGGCTGACTCACCGGCTCGCACGCTCTGAGGCAGGTGGCTAGCCGGCACCTGTAGTCCCTTTCCCTGTCCTTCCGGGCGCGCCTAAGCCTCGGGGACCCAGCCAGGGGAGTGCACACCCTCCTGCAGGTATTGGTCAAGAGGCCCCGCTTTCCTCGCCTCGGAATTCTTGCGGGACCTCTGCTAGCCGGTGCTGGCGTTTCCTCTACTTAACTTATATACAGCCTTTTGGTTGTCGAGACTATAAGTATTACAGATGCATCTTAGAGTATTAATAATAACGTTCCCGCGGTCCCGATTACAAGAGCAGTTACAGAGCAATTAAAAGTCAGAAAGAATCCAAGAAACTCTAAATGGTTTTCTATAAAAATAGGAATTTGTCTCCTTTACATTTCTGTGAGTCTGAATTAGTGATTTTTGTATTGGGGATCACGTTGTGGATTAAATGATTCATGCAAAGACAGAACATGCAACGGTAGGTCTATGCTTTTATCTGGTAACTTCATTTTTAAAGCTACAACTTGGAACAGACTGTAGTGCAGAAATGCATTAAGCATACCAAAATAACAGAGCCTGATTAGGCCTTTGGAGTTACAACCACAAGTTGCTCAAAGTTATGTGAGAAAACATTGTTATCCTTAAATTGAACAGTGAAAACGATCTTCTGTTCTAAACAAAGCCCACACTCTGTGTGGACCTCCAAAGCTTAAAACCACTGTTGACTTGAACAACACTATCCCGAGCATTTAAAAAGCCTAATAAGCCATCTGTCCATCTACTTTTACACAAATTGGGAAACACAAAAAAAGTGAATGCAGAAAGCTGAAAATGAGAATTCCAAATGGCAAATGGATCTAGTAAATCCTGTTTCACAGAATAAAATATTGAGGGAAAGCCCAAAGCCTACTTTTATTCATCAATCTGGAAAAAGAGCCATAATTTTATAAATTAATTGCCTACTCCTTAAGATCACCTGGAGTCTTCTTTTTTTATTATTATTATTTTGCTGATTAAGATATGAAGTCCAGAGAAGATGAGTTGCCTAACCAATATGCCAAGATTTCCCAAGACCTGTCTCACATACTTGTCAGCATAGGATTTAGAGCTATCAGCATAAAGTCACTTAACATCCAAATTCTTTGACATTGAAGCTCTGTCTCAGTATACGTGGTCTGTGAGTGTGAGCTTAGGTAATGCTGTCAGAAGCCATCTCACCCTAGTATGTTCAAGGATTCTTGTTATGCAACTTGCATCTCTCCTTCAGGGATCATCTGCATGATCTCAGTGACTTCTGGCCCCGGCTCTGGAACCTTGGTCCAGCCAAGCACATTCATCCTCAGAGGTGCCAAAGGCTGTGCCTGATTAAAAGAGTTATGAAATCTCTATTGTCAAGAAAATTACAACATTATTGGTGAGGTAAAATATGAAGCATGAAATGATAATTCAACACTAATAATCAAGGACTCAACAGTAATTTCCAAATGTTAAGTGGGGAAATGATACACATGAATTAAGAAAAGACTTCTTAAAGGAGACCCATTGTCTAGAGCACTGCGTATAGGATAGAAAGTAAAATAAAATGTTTGGACTAAAGCACTGTGAAGAAAACAGGCACATCAAGAATGAGGGAAAGTTAGACCAGGGAAGTAAATCAGGAAAGCTGAGAAACAAGAGCAGGTAGGTGGAGATGCAGGATAGAACCATTGGGAGAGGACCTAGACTTCAACCTGAGACACAGGTTAGTAGAAAATCATTGTGGGTAGACTGGGCAGGAGAGAAAGAAGGGTGAGGGATGAGGTGAAAAGATCAGAAGGCCGTAATCTTCTTAGGAATACTGGACATCAATGCCACTTAGAAAGACTTGGGCTTGGTGAGCATACATAGAAAGCAACAAAAGGTAAGAAGTCCAAGGTGATGTGGAGATTGTGACAAGAGTCGGTAAGAGCCACATAGGCCCCAGGTCCTTAACAACACTCATAGGAACAGCCTGCAAACTGCTGGATAAGGAAACAAGGCATCTTCCCAAGGAAAATCCTCCACATCGTTAAAAATAAGTAGTTTTTATATATATATATATATATATATATATATATATATATATATATATATATGTGTGTGTGTGTGTGTGTGTGTGTGTGTGTGTGTGTGTGTTATATATATATATATATATATATATATATATATATATATATATTTCTAGGCAGGAAGAATATAAAAATATCTCTACCTTTCAGAGGCTTGTAATCTTCTTGTCAGTACACCAAACATAATACAAAATATAATCCATGGAGAGGGAGAACAACCTTATGTACAGAAAGATGAAGTAATATAGAAATTGTGAAGGCTATAGCTGAATACATCGGGAATGATATGATCTATAGAGTCATCATTCAACAAATTTTAGTGAACTTTGCAGTTTTGTAGGTATAAAGGCAAAGCAATAAAACAAGTTCTCACTGAGGCCCAAAAGGAATCACATTTCATGTATTCAAGACTATATGAGAAGCCAAAGACATCTAGAATAAGAGACTGGGAAAGGCATGAAGGAAAGAATTAGGGGAGATATTAAAGCCTTGTGAATAGAGGGGCTTTTGAGATCAGGTTACAGTAAAGACTTTGGAAGATTAGTCCCTCTGGCATTGGGAATTTGAAGGAGAGATGGGGACCTGGGAAAGCAAATGCAAGCCTGCATGATAATACAGACAGGAGATAAGAAGTAGACAAGGTTACTGGCAAGGTTAGCAATGAAAATGTTAAGACTAAATAGTGGGTAGGTGGTGTTAGTTGCAGAAAATCTATAGCATTGCATGCAGCAGAAAGGTCAAAGAGATAGGCATTAAGCAAAGGCCAATCTGGTTAACAACAATGATGTCATGTGTGACGTCAAAGAGGAATGTCTCTGAAGAGTCAGAAGTGATACGGAGGCAACGAATGCTGACTAAAATAACCAGCACAACTCAACATCTACAAAGTACACAAATGTTCTAGTTACCTTTAGGCGCACTATTGAATTTTAGGTCCATCTAAGTTTTCCTATCTGTGTCTAATTTTTGTCTCTATATTAAAAGAAGAATAAATATCTACAAAATGTATCTGATTTACTTTTATGGACCAAAACTCCATCACATAAATGACTCCCAGAACATTTACTCTTCTCTTGGAATATAACAATAACCTCTATTTGTTACCTGTGATGCCTCGACCAGGTAGGCAGTGAGTATAACCTTAGTTGCGTCATACATTCTCACTGAATTCTAGGTTTTCAATGGTGAAAAAGAGAAGACTCACGTAGAGGAATAGAGCTAGAAAGCAAGCCTTTCTACCAAGAAGAAACAAAAGCATCCTGTGAAGTGTGCAGAGACAGCTACCATGACTTCAAGTGGTCCTTTTGCCATCTGGAAGAAGACAGCTCAGCCAAACCAGATGCTCTTTTGTTTAGCACACTGCAAGACAATTAAGGAGTATTTTTCCTCCCTGGAAATAGATTAGAAAATTTGGCAGACAAAGTAGAGGGAGAAACCTGAAGCCTTCAATTTGACGTGATGTAGCCTTGAGCTTCCAAGGATAAGCCAGCCAGACTTTGGCCATGGTTGTGTCCATACATGTATGTGCATGCCTTCTCCTGATTGTATTGTGTTAGTGAGTAGAGTATATTAATTTGTTAGGTGTTATTGAAAGACAGAATGCTATTAGCACTCTTTCTTAGTTGGAATATACTTCATTTGGGGGTCTGTTGGGAGCATCTAATCTCTTGGGGTGATTTGGAAAGCTGCATTAAATTCATTGAAGGAAAAAAATGTGAAAATTATTCTAAGAATTATCATGAAATTTACTATGTTTAGTTTGCTAGCCTAAAAGGTCCTCAAGTCAGTAGTGACTACAGATTCCTAGCATTAAACAATTACCATTTTGCTGAAATTAACATCATATTTAGCCTTAGAAGTCTTATTGGTGCTGAGAGAGACCAAAAATACCAGTAGCCTAGGTAGTATAAAATGTATTCTTTGTTGGCAAAATATCTTTAATTGGGATATAGCTATTTCATACTACAATGCAAGAGAATGAACAAATGTGGTTTAACACTGTTACCTTCTGGCCTAGAGCTAGAAGCATTTCCTACTGTGCATCATCCTGTACCTTTTTATCAAGGATGAATTTCAGGTTTTTTTTTTTTTTCTTAAAAACAAAGAAAGCTTACATAATCTCACCTCATGACTAGATTTTCAGTAATTATGTGTTGCTTGGAATCAGTGTCAGCCAACCAAGTTCAAATGGGGGAAATGTTTGATCTGCTGTGATGTGATTTAGAAGACTGTGTACATAGAAGGTACAGCGATGCAACATACAGAGAACATATTGATCTAATTTGACTGCCAGTGATTTAATTAATGTTTTTCAAGCACTTTGAACATGAAAAGCACTATCTGAAAACTGAGAGCTATTACTCATAATCATTAATCCTAGAATTTACGTACAAATGTGATAGTTTTATGGTATCTTTGAGAGGCAGGCTCTATTTTCATAAAATCTTTGGGCCATGCTTTAAGAAACTCTCATTAAAACTTCAAGACTCTAGTTTCTGAAAGTCAACCCTCAAGCTGGTTGAATATCATTCATCAGTAGATTCTGAAGTACACAGGCTAAATAAACAACAGTGACAGCTTGGGGAAGTATATGCACCTGTTTATTCAGAAAATGTTAACAAGGGCAAGCCTAAAATAAGAACACACACCAAAATCTGATATTCAAGTTGTTGTGCATGCATACAACCTAAAATTACCCAGATTATCATCTAGTTTTTTCTTCTAATTTTTTTCTCTCTAAGAAATAACTGACTATTAATGAGCATGAAACTTTGGTCACAATCTAAATGGAAGGGAAAAGCAGAAACATTTTGAAGGCTTTAACAAACACAACATTTTTAATTATTAAGTTTTCAAGTCTAGCATAAGAACAATAGGAAAAAATAGGAAGAAATTTTGAGCTCAAAAATACAAAGGTTAGAAAAAAAAAAAAAAAACTTTGTCTAACACTCAGAAGTTTTAGCAGAATTCTATCTATGCCCACAAAAAAACAACAGGATATTTGTTCAACTTTCCAGTACCATAGGACAGAATGTACTTTCTTACAGATTAGAAAAGAAGACTAAAAAGATGCTGACTTATACCAAGATGTATATATGGAAACCCACTACTTTGTAAGACAATTTAAAATAAGGAATTTTAACGCAGGTGCCCCACATGGCTCCATAGTGTATTTTCCACAGAAGACATGCATTAGTAAAAGAAAAGTTCAGCACTAAGCAATAAAGACCTTCCTGTATGTCTCTGTCTAGGGAGGCATCAGAGGCCCCCAAACAACATAGGCTACTGACTTGCTCTTGATCACCCACCATAACTAGTTGCTGAATATACAGCAAATGTTGGTTGCAGGGCATAGAGGAATCAAGTTGCAATTGAGTTGAGAACTTCCACTCTTCTGCCTTGTGCTCATGGTGCTGGAAGGTACTGTACTGGCTACAAGAACAGAAAGGTATTACGCACCAGTGAACCTCGTATGCTACAAAGCCAACCTGCCAGGAAAGACATATCCACTGGTGTAATCATGGCATGGAGGTAATGGGTGTAATGAGCTGCTTTCTGATTAGATTTGAGGCCTGCTTCACAAGAAATAATTCATGCCTGATACTACAAATTCCTCATAAGCCCTAGGCAGGAACCTACTACTGTTGTTTCGCTAAACAGATATGTTGTCAATTCCCTTTTAAATATGTCTGTTTGTGTACATAGATTAATGTTGTTTTCAGTCTTGACCACGGAAACTTTTCTCTATAGTAATCACAGTTAAATACAGAGGCTCTAACTGACCAAAACACTAAGAATAAGTAACCATTCAGTCTTAATGGAACATCTATATCAACCTTCCTAAGGCTTGGGGAGCATCCCATAAGAGGAGGTGGGAAGAATGGGAAAGCTGGTAAATGAGGAAGAATGCTATGAGGTACTTCTGAACATGACATGGCAGTTGTGCTCATGAATGTAATGTAGCCATTGTTACCTACTCAAGGCTTGGACAAGATCTACTCATTCCATCAGGCAGCACTAATTGGCTGTCACTGACCATACACACATAAAAAGGAGAAGACATGGAGGTATAAGAGTAACATCTTAGGGACATTAGGAGGAATGATAGTGAGGAGAAAGAGTTGGGCTGGCTGTTATCAATATATGCTGTATACATACATGTGTCTTAGGGTTTTACTGCTGTTAACAGACACCATGACCAAGGCAACTCTTATGAGGACAACATTTAAATGGGGCTGGCTTACAGGTTCAGAAGTTCAGTCCATTGTCATCAAGGCGAGGAGCATGACAACATCCAGGCAGGCATGGTATAGGAGTTGTTGAGAGTTCTACTTCTTGTTCAGAAGGAAAACAGGAGAAGACTGGATTCCAGGAAGCTAGGATGAGCTTCTTAAAGTTCATGCCCACAGTGACACACCTACTCCAACAAGGCTACACCTCCAAATAGTGCCACTCTCTAGGCCAAGTGTATTCAAACCACAACAAGTATCAAATTGACAAATAGTAAATAAAAAATACCCTACAATAAATGCTGACTTTTCTTTGTGACAACCAGCCAGATAGCCTATGAAATCTCTGACTTTTTTAAGCTTAGCTTCTTTTCACGTATATTCCAGTCACCTAAACAGAACTGTTGCTTGTATTTCAATGTAGACTTTTCATCTATATGTATCATACAACATGCATATTATGCATAAACCATCCATTCAAAAAAAACTTGATTTATTTACTTAATACTTTTACATCAATCTTTGAGAATTTCATACCTGTACATAATGAATTTCAACTACACTCATCCCCACTCCCTTCCTCTAAATCCTCCTGGATCCTCTTATTTCTTTTCCAACTCCATATCATCTTCTTTTATAACCTACTAAGTCCGATTAGTTCTACCTATATAGAGATGGTGTGGAGCTATACTCTGGAACTTGCTCAAACTAACAGGGATTACGCCCTAAAAACTGACTCACCCATAGCCATTAACTGCCAGAGATCCTCCATCAGGGCTGCGGATTCATTTGCCCTTTCTGTATCTGTGCTGTAATGGTGACTGGGTTGATCTTGTGACGCTCTTATGCAGGCAGCACAACTCCTATAAATTCATAACCAAGGTAATCCTGTCGTATCCAGAAGACACTGTTTTGCTTTAGTCCTCTCCAATCTCTGACTTTCATAATTTTTCTGCCCCATTTTCCATGTCATTCTTAACTGGTAGGGAGCAGACGTGACAGGGAAAGTAGTGTTGTGAAACGGAACACAGCTTTCTTTTTTTTTTCCTACCTTCTCGTGTGGGTAGGTTGAGATCACACAACTAGTACTTAGAAATGGGCTTCAAAAAAATTGAACTGTTGGTCCTAGTTTTGTAAGAGCATTTTGTTCTACCATGCTTTTCTAGTTCTAGAAAGTTTTCTAGTTAGAGAAGCCCAATTCTCTGAAGAAGTGATTCTAGATCTCTAGGAGGTATCCCAGAGGGCAACTAGACCCTCAAGAGACTTCTTATGAATGAGAATTAAATCTTTAAATGTCTAAGAGCTGAGCTGTCTGGTAGCATTAGCTACATAGCATTATATACTCCAAAAAGTGCCCAGGATCCATGCAGGAGGAATGACAAATGGCTTTAGAACTCAGGGAATGCAGCCCATGGGTTACCACAGCCACATGGGTGGGCCTCGGTGTGGCACAGCCCCAGGACTACATGTCCTGAGGACTTCATGCTGTAATGGAGTTTTGTTCTGCTTGCTGCCCTCACATCCCAGTTACTCTAAGAATTCTATGAAAACTTTAAGGGGGCTTCACATACCTCACTGGACAGTATCTCTAACATTCACAGTGCAAATGTTTGATCTCCAGGCATTGCTGCTGGAACAGAATAATGATTCTATCACCACCCTAGAGAAGAACTTAGGATGTAGATTGTCAACAATGACCACCACCCTCAGAAAACATTTGAAAATATAAGGTTGTTAGTGAAACTAGGTTGAGATGTTTTTTACTACTGGCTCTGATGTAGAAAATCTTAGGAAACAATTTGGAGTTCAAAAAGGAACACTCTTATTAGTTAAGCTAGGAACCTTTTATTGTCAGGGAATGTTTAGACTTGTGATTCTTTTTAAGATTCTTACAAAATTACTTTCAAAGATAAATAGTAAAATAATTACTTCTTTCTTTGTAACCGCAAATTGCTGCCTGCCAGTAAGAAACTGGCTGAGAAAACTACCTTCCTTGCCTGCTTACACTGTGTTAATCTATAACAAGTTGCTTGGTTATGAATGTATGTGGTTTTTGAGAATAATTTGGGTTTTTTTTACCTGTACTACGTAATGTGTATCTTGGTAAGGTATTGAAAAACTCATTTTTTCATAATCATCCACTAGAAGAAAACTAAAATGTATTCACATTGTAACTGTATACTGCTTGAGGGATTTTGTGGGGTATATAGACCATGGAAGAAAGGATAAAAAAAGGTATGGCATGGCAGGGTATGGTATGGTGTGTTGTGTTGTGGGTGAACCATTGTCTCTCTCATCCATCAACTATGTGTGTATGTGTAAAGTCTGTGTGAATGGGGGTTGGAACACTGTTCCTCCCATCCACTGGTTGTGTGTATTTATGTATGTGGAATACTTAAAGCCTGCTTGTATGTGTGAAAAGCTATATATTTGTTTGTAGGTCTGTATACATCATGTCTGTGTGTATGAAGTTATTGGACTCTGTCTTTTGTTTCATTCAGTATGTGGGGGGGGGGGTTGTGTACACGTGCACAAGTGTGCACGAGCACCCGCTTTTGTGTGTACATGTGAATTTTCTCTCTTTCTTTATCTTTCTTGATGGCTCCAAGGAGTTTTAAAAGAGTTCATAGTTCTTCCACTGGCCACAGAGAGTGCCAGCCCCAATAAATTAAGCTTTATTCCCTCAGAAAAAAAGTCTGCAGAGTAATTTCTCTAATCACTGGCTGGCTGCCTTTGGCAGCAACCACTATAGGTATTTGGATCAGCACTGATCCCCAAAACAGCTACCTGCCTCAATGAACCCACCACATGGATGCCAAAGCCAGAGTCATTGGCAAAAAAAGCACCACCTGATTTAGATCTATCCCTACTCACAATGGAAACAGTTTGTGACTTTTTTTTTTCTTCTTTCAAACAGGGTCTCACTTTGTAGCCCTGGCTGGCTTGTAACTGGCTATGTAGATCAGGTTAACCTCCAACTCACAAACATCCACCAGTCAAATCCTTAGTAGGCAGTCATTGGAATTAGAGGTATGCATTTCCATGGCCGGTGAAACACACACATGTGGACAGTTTATAGCACTACACCTTAAAAGGTGAAGTGATAACGGAACAAGCAACATTCCCTTTATTATGTAAATCACTTCAGTACAAATAGATTAAAAATTACATTATACATTGTGTGCTAGAAAACCCTGGTTTTGTTTGTTGGTTGGTTGGTTTTTCTGTAGGGTATGGTTTATCATTCCACCACCATACCTTCCATACTGAAAGAATTAGTGAATTTTTTCTGGTCCCGGTGGCACATGTCTTTAATCCCAGCACTTAGGAGGCAGAGGCAGGCAAAATTTAGTGAGTTCAAGGCCAGGCTGGTCTAAATAGTGAGTTCCAGGACAGCCAGGGCTACATAGTGAGATCCTGTCTATAAAAAACAAACAAACAAACAAACAAAAACAAAATTACAACAAAAAGAAGTAGTGAAATCTTAAGTCTTTTCTACTGCGGTCAGGGGCTGTTTGTCTTGGCTATACCCAGATCCATTTATCTCACTATGTATCATTAACAAACCATCTCCCATTTCTCAGATTTCTTAGATTTGGGATGTGATTTTTCCAATCTAAGGCCAGTCAGAAGCAATATGAGAGTTATTTGCTGATGTTGCTTCAAGACCACTCCTTAGGTGCTTAAGTAAACCAACTAAATTTCCACCGCGGCATTCACCATTTATATTCCTAATGAATTAGTGAACAGATGTGTGCAATGCTAAAAGCAAGGAATTCCCTGTGAAGTGTGCTTAAAGATAGCCCTCACATACCTATGTAGGGAGGATGAATCATATAGCTTTGGTGGAAGGAATTAGGAATAGAAGACAAAATGCTCACTAGTACTTAGAACAGAGCCCAACACTTGGCAGAAGCAATTGATTTATGTTATTTACTGATTTACCCAGAAGCACTGGCTCTGAAAACTGAAGGGCAGCTTTTCCTATTGAACCAGTTTGAACTCTACACATGGAGATAAGGCAAGGGCAGGGAAAATGTTCCTTTCACGGGTTCCCAAGCACCGAAGACTCTTTAACTACTAACTATGCCTGTAATATTCAATCTTATAGCTACTTCCAATTTCTTTTGAGATAGGAGGAAATAAGATATGAGACAGTGGGGCTAGAGAGATGACTCAGCAGTTAAGAGCACTGTCTGCTCTTCCAGAGGTCCTGAGTTCAATTCTTAGCAACCACATGGTGGCTTACAACCATCTGTAATGGGATCTGCCCTCTTCTGGTGTACCTGAAGAGAGTGACACTGTACTTATATACATAAAATAAATAAATAATTCTTAAAAACAAAACAAAACAAAACCGTGAGCTAGCTTATTTGCCAGTTGATAACATTTATTTTCACATATTCCTTTTCATGCAATTCCCAAATTAAAAAGACAAAATTCTGCACTGGTTTTTTGTTTGTTTTCCCTGTTCCTTTTTCAATCAGTCACTGAAAAACACCAACAAATACTTCTGAGGTCAAATAAGAGGAACACATTGAAATATCTTTTCAGTTCTGTCTACTATGTATTTGCCCCATTTGGAAGTTGAGTCCTGTTGCTTTTGATTCTATAGACGGAATTTACAATTCAAGAAAACTTTGCAAAAGGGAAGCTGATCCTGATGCTATCAATCCTCCCACCTTTCTGTTAGCAGAATACTTTAGGAAAGGCCAGTCTGTTCCACTGCCATCAGAACTGTTCCAGATTCTATTGCATTTGAAGGTTACTCACTAAACTATATAGCAGCCTTTAACCAACCATAGGATGGGTTCTCCTCTGAATAGTTAGTACCTGCATTTGTCTTTGCAGTTGAAAGAGTAAGACTGTGTCAAACACTTTCATCAAATGATATCATAACTAAGAGTATGTCATGAAGGGTGTGGGTATAAACTTGTGTGGTGTTAACCAGAATGCCACTTTTTGCCCAGACTGCCACTAGACGACTTTGTAATTAGAAGATTCACTCTGAAATGAAAGTCTGTGGTTGACGAGGCAGAACCAGCTATGCTTAAAAGGGAAATTCTTATTAGTACAAAATATTGGAGGACAAACAAAAATCAATTTTTACAGGAAGATTAACCAAACTGTTCATTATCGTAGTAAACATTGTAAAAATCAAAAGTATGGACTGTATCATAGACAATCTTCTCATTCTCAAGCAAGAGAATAGAGTACCAGGGTCCAGTCTGTGTACAATATTTACACACAGTAGCATTCTCAAACCTTTGTGCTTCAGGAGTGGTTGCTGTTACAAAGTAGAAAAAAAATGATATTTTGCCAAGAGAGCTTTGATGTTTTGAAAATACTTGAACATCAAGAGTAAGAGGAGAAACAACTAATACCATGTGGTCAAGTGCTTTCACACCTTTAATCTGGATATTTGAGAAGTAATATTGCTTTTTCAAGGGCACCTAGCAAGTCATCTTTTGTTGACATATCATTTTATTATTACAAAGATTAAGCATAAAAGACAAGTTAAATAGGATGCTGGAGAGATAACTCAGCAGTTAAAAATGCTTATTGTTCTTGGAGAGGGCCTAAGTTTCGTTTCCAGCACCCACACAGCAGCTTGCCACCCAAACTCCAATTCCAGAGAATTTGATGTCTTTTTTTGTCCTAAATAAATGTATATAAGAGCAACACTAAGTGAACTCAATGGTGTTTGCGAGCTCGTGTGCATGCATCTGAGTGTGTGTGTATGTGTGTGTGTGTGTGTGTGTGTGTGTGTGTGTTTATAGCAACAATAGTCATACAAAAAGATCATAAACTTAAGAGGTAGATATATGAAGAGTTAGGCAGGAGAAGGAGGCATAACAATGATGTATACATAGTGCTCATATAGGAAATTCTCAGAAAAGTTAAATGAAAAAGTTATTATGATCAGATTCTGCTCCACCATGCCCTTCGTCAGGTGTAGGAGCAGCAGTTGCTCTGGAATGGCAGTTGCTCCGGAACGGCAGTTGCTCCGGAACGGCAATTGCTCTGGAACGGCAGTTGCTCCGGAAAACCCGGGCTCCCTCTTCAGGCCCTCCTCAAGCAATAGCCCCTCCCGAACGGGCAATATGCTAATGGGTGTGGCTTGTGGCACCAATGAACAGGCCACATGCAAATGAAGTGTAGCTTGGTGCACCAATCCGCAACCACTATGACACCCCTCCCCCTTCCCTGGGAGAGTATATAAGCCGCAGCTCTGCTGCTGTCCAGGGTCCTGGGAATCTACTATCAAGGTGCTCCTGAATCAAGCTGACTGAGAAGATCCTGGTGGTGGGTGGTGGCATGACTTTCTTGCTGGTTGAGGGAGGCGCGTCGCAGTCAGGTCCATGGGTTATGGTTCCGCATCAGCTGTGCTTCAAGGGTTAGTTCATTTAACATGTGTGATACTGCTCTGCAGTCCTTTTTGAGCTATGAAAGGATTCTTAAATTCCGCTCTAATTTTAAACTCTCCATTTCCTTCTGGAATTCCACTTTTGCTCATTTACCAACTTTCTTTCTAGGTCATTATTTTAATAAATAATATTAATATAAGGTTTCAAAACATTAATAATTTCCCCTGTCCTTTCTGCCAGAGAAACTAATGTACATACACACACACACACACACACACACACACACACACAAATATGTGTACACACGTACACATTCACACAGCACATCGTTTTGTTGTTGCACAGGGAATACTTTGATTGGGCTTTAAGAACTTTAGTCCCAAGCGAGCCTACCACATGGTAGAGGAAGTCCGACACTATTGATTTAGATACAGGGAGTATTTCTTTTCCATGAGTGCCCCATGCTATCACTGTTAAAAGGACACCTTGGATTAACTACTAAAACCAAGTTTCAAGGCGTTCTGTCCAAACTTCAGACAACATAGGAGTGTAGGTTGGCTATTCAGAAAGGTTTAGAGTACTTTTCTAAAATATTCTTAACATCTCTGGAAAACTTATCTGGAAAAAGGAACCTCAATTGAGAAAAATCCATGCATCTAAGGGCTTTTAGGAAAGACTGTAGGGCATTTTCTTGATTGCTGTGGGAGGGACAGTGCCACCCATGGCTATTGGTCCAGGACCCAAGAGGAGCAGACTAGTAAGCAGCATTCCTCCATGGTGTCTGCTTCAGTTCCTACCTCCAGGGTCCTGCCCAGACTTCACTCCATGATGGACTATAAGCTGTAAGTTAAAATAAACCCTTTCTTCCCATGTCACTTTCCGTCATTGTTTTTATTATAGAAAACAAACTAGACAGACTGTCTTAGTCAGGGTTTCTATT
This sequence comes from Mus minutoides, assembly GCA_902729485.2. Lineage (NCBI taxonomy): Eukaryota > Metazoa > Chordata > Mammalia > Rodentia > Muridae > Mus > Mus minutoides. Next base: position 497,106 of record LR749804.1, on the reverse strand, counting down.
CATGCACAAACATCATGACCAAGAAACAAGTTGGGGAGAAAAGGGTTTATTCATCACCAAGGAAGTCAGGACTGGAACTCAAGCAGGTCAGGAAGCAGGAGCTGATGGAGAGGCCATAGAGAGATATTCTTTTTTTTTTTTTTTTTTTTTTGGTTTTTTTTTCGAGACAGGGTTTCTCTGTATAGCCCTGGCTGTCCTGGAACTCACTTTGTAGACCAGGCTGGCCTCGAACTCAGAAATCCGCCTGTCTCTGCCTCCTGAGTGCTGGGATTAAAGGCGTGCACCACCACGCCCGGCTCGAGAGATATTCTTTACTGGCTTGCTTCCCCTGGCTTTCTTAGCCTGCTCTTATAGAACCAAGACTACCAGCCCAGAGATGGTCCCACCCACAAGGGGCCTTTCCCCCTTGATCACTAACTGAGAAAATGCCTTACAGTTGGATCTCATGGAGGCATTTCCTCAACTGAAACTCCTTTCTCTGTGATAACTCCAGCTGTGTCAAGTTGACACAAAACTAGCCAGTACAAAGACCAAGACACTTCTTGCCCACCATTTCCTTTCCTTCTTCTTTCTCCTTCATTGGTAAGAAAGGACTTGCTGTCTTTCCTCATATTTCAATCTCATGCAGTAAGCGGTTGTATGTATGTATGTATGTATGTATGTATGTATGTATGTATTTATATTTGTATGTTTATATATGTATATATATATATGGCCTATTCTGGACACCATGATTTTGTATGCTTAATAAGACTTTTGGAATGGTCAAAATATCTGCACAAATGTGAAGGGAGCCAAAATTTCAGCATAAATGAGGTAGGCACTCTCCAGGCCTTGCCTGGAGTTATTGGCAGGTGATAGCTTCTGGGAAAGGAGAATCTGTGCTTTATTGAATGTATGGCCACTAGTAGATTTCCCGATTTTCAGAAGATGGCCCCATATCTATGAATATATGGACAACATTAATAGGACCTAATAGGATATAAAGGTGGGAGGGGGATAAGTTGAAGAAGTTAAGGAGAAAGTTGAAAGAGAGAAAAGGGAGTATATATTTCATTGTATACACATCTAAAATTCTCAAGAATAAATAAGATCTATATACAAATAATAAAAAGTTCAGAGTGGCTAGAACCTTATGAAAGGTGGGGAGTGGAGAGAGCCTTAAGTTGAGGTAGAGACACAGAACCTAGAACCTTATGATGTAAGCTGAGGGTTTTACAGATTGAACTACACACAATGAGTTGTGATAGGAATATTTTTGGAAGAAACACAGAGATACAGAGTATGCCCCACCCTAGGCCTATGATACTTTGTGATTTTCATCATGAGCCCTATGTTTCCATAAATATGGTCTATCATATATGCAGGCTATATAGTTGGAAGAAATTGTGTTAGTCCCTCAGGAAATGGGAGCTAAAATAGAGCCAGGTTCTTAAATAGCTTCTAAGTTAGGAACAATAGCTCTTACTTCTAAGTATCTCTTGCACCCAGATACAAAAGTACCCTTTTCAGCTGTCCCCCATTGGAGTTCTCAGACATCCTACTAGAGGCCTTAGCACCCATTTGCTCATTTACCAATAAGCGCAACAAGATGACCTGGAGTTTTTCCCATCATCTATGCCAAAGAGGTCAGCACCAACCAACACTAGTTGGATATATGCTCCCACATCAAGTTCTCTAGTCTATCTTACTGTCAGAGTAGGATAAACTTTGCTTAGGAAGCATGAGAAGAAGATCAGACTTAGATACAAGCAGCAGCCTTTCATTTATTAGTTCTATCTCTCCTTTAACTGGTCTTGAAGTGAAAACAAGCCAAATCTAAAAAAACAAACATGGATATTAATATAGATGATTACATTCTACTTACGACAAAGCAACAAATGCAGAAGTCACTGTAAAGGTTGTGTTCCACTGTGCTTGCTCTTATTTTCCATTCTTTCTATACCTACTCTGGTTCTGTTTTGGTATGTTTTGGTTTACTTTAGCATTTGCAAAAGGGTCTTGCTGTATGGGCCAGGCTGATCAAAGTTTCATGGTGCTCCAGTCTCAGTTGCCAAGTACCAGAATTACAGGCCTATCAAAACATAACTGGGTCCACACTTGTATTTTTTTTCCAATTTTTTTTATTAGATATTTTCTTAATTTACATTTCAAATGCTATCCCGAAAGTTCCCTCTTTTCTCCCCCCGCCCTGCTCCCCTGCCCACCCACTCCCACTTCTTGGCCCTGGTGAAATAAAGTTTGCAATACCAAGGGGCCTCTCTTCCCAATGATGGCCGACTAGGCCATCTTCTGCTACATACGCAGCTAGAGACATGAGCTCTGGGGGTTCTGGTTAGTTCATATTGTTGTTCTTCTTATAGGGTTGCAGACCCCCCTTCAGCTCTTTGGGTACTTTCTCTGGCTTATCCATTGGGAGCCCTGTGTTCCATCCTATAGATGACTGTGAGCATCCACTTCTGTATTTGCCAGGCACTGGCATAACCTCATATGAGACAGTTATATCAGGGTCCCTTCAGCAAAATCTTGCTGTCCTATGCAATAGTGTCTGGGTTTGGTGACTGAATATGGGATGGATCCCCGGGTGGGGTAGTCTCTGGATAGTTCATCCTTTCATCTTAGCTCCAACCTTTGTCTCTGTAACTCCTTTCATGGGTATTTTGTTCCCTATTCTAAGGAGGAATGAAGTATCCACATGCTGGTCTTCCTTCTTCTTGAATTTCTTGTGTTTTGCAAATTGCATCTTGGGTATTCTAAGTTTCTGGGCTAATATCCACTTATCAGTGAGTGCATATGTAATGACTTCTTTTGTGATTGGGTTACCTCACTAAGGATGATATCCTCCAGATACATCCATTTGCCCAAGAATTTCATAAATTCATTGTTTTTAATAGCTGAGTAGTACTCCATTGTGTAAATGTACCACATTTTCTGTATTCATTCCTCTGTTGAGGGACATCTGGGTTCTTTCCAGCTTCTATTATAAATAAGGCTGCTATGAACATAGTGGAGCATGTGTTCTTATTACCAGTTGGAACATCTTCTGGGTATATGCCCAGGAGAGGTATTGGTGGATCCTCCGGCAGTACTATGTCCAATTTTCTGAGGAACCACCAGACTGACTTCCAGAGTGGTTGTACCAGCTTGCAATCCCACCAGCAATGGAGAAGTGTTCCTCTTTCTCCACATCTTCACCAGCATCTGCTGTCATCTGAGTTTTTGATCTTAGCCATTCTGACTGGTGTGAAGTGGAATCTCAATGTTGTTTTGATTTGCATTTCCCTCATGATTAAGGATGTTGAACATTTCTTTCAAGTGTTTCTCAGCCATTTGGTATTCTTCAGTTGAGAATTCTTTGTTTAGCTCTGTACCCCATTTTTAATGGGGTATTCATTTTTCTGGAATCCAGGTTCTTGAACTCTTTGTAGATATGTCCACACTCTTATTAACTGACCTCAATCAGCTATTGTACTAAGGAAAATCTGCTATTTGTTTTTAGTAGGTGTTCATTACCAAATTTTTAGTTTAAAGTTCCATTATTTCTTTCCTTCTAAGGTATTGAATTCTAATACTTGGAACATCAGGCTGTGACTTACCTTGGGAAATTTTTCCTGCATGTATATTTATATCCTTGCTTTGGCGAAGCCATTCCAAGGTTCTTCAGGAAGTGCCTATGCTCTAACCGCCATGTTCACTCCTCATGTCTAGTATGTTCCTTTAGCCCAGCCATCACAGCTTTCCTAATAGGTTTCCCTTAATTCCAGACAACTGGCCATGTAGCCCTCATATTGTCTCTCTTTTGTCTACCATGTGACAGTGACAGTAATTTACTTTTGTACCAACATGAAGTGATCCTCTCTGTCAAGGCTTCCATGAACTTTACCACACTAAGCACACAGTGCTCTCACAGCAACCTCTCAGCATTTCTCTCATAGGTATTCTCTCTGCTGACATGCTCCTATTTCTCACGAGACTAGAAACTTCTCAAATTAAGGAGCTATATGATCTCTTTACTTTACTGTATCCTATGAACTGGGTTACTACTGGGGTTGTTTAATGAAGGACGACAAAGGAAAGAAGCTATTGCACCAGAGTAAAAGTCTATTAAGCCCGAGAATATGAAAATATGCTCTTCTTTGCTTGCAAAATCACACAAGTGCAACTTAAATTGACTTAGGATAAAGGAGGATTTATTGGAAGGATACTAGGCTATCTCAGGTAATTGTAAAAAAGGATTTATCATTAGAATAGCAAAAGAAAGAAAAAGAAGAAAGAAGAAGGGAGAAAGACAAAGACAGAGAAGGAGAGGGGGAGAGGGAAAGGGGGAAGGGAGGAGAGAGAGAGAGAGAAACAGAGAGAGAGAGAGAGAGAGAGAGAGAGAGAGAAGTGTAGAAGTGGTTCAGCCTAAAATCTGCATCTCACCTTTCTTGTGTTTCTGCATCTCTTATGATTGATTAAGTTCTTTGTCCCAAGGAACATTTTCCAGGTCAGTAGTTCTTAGGATTACCTGATCATTAATATCACAGGGGAACATTTTCAAGAGATATTGACACCTGGGTTCCTTTTCACAACAAGTTAATGGACTTTTGGGATAAGGATAGCACATTTTAAAGCCAAAGGTTTCCCAAGTCTTCTTCATGTGTAGGTAGCTAGGGAGGCACTGCCTCATGCAGTGTGGGTCAGAGAAACCAGTAGCTCCTACATTCCAGATCCTATTATCCAGGTTCCCCCTCCTGGCAAAACAGACTTGCTGTCTGTTCTTGCTCAAAACTTTAGCTATGACTTTGGTTCTAGTGCCTATCCCAGAATCCATAAATGAGGATCAGCTGTGTGTCGGGATCATGGTTAAATATGACAATCAGTGTTGGCTGGTTAGGTAGGAGATTGAAAAACAGTAATCATTCCACAGACTGAACGTGATGTTTCTAGAAGAGGAGTGCTGAGCCTATGAAACAATATCTAACATGGTGAAATTAGATTTATGATAAAATTAAGTTTATTAAGCAATAAGCATTTGCTTCTTCCCAACGGTAAGGCTATTCGTTTATCACTTCTCCAGAAAATTTTTTCTAGCATGCAGATCTATTAAAGGATATCATTAATATTGACTGCTTCCAAATTTAGATATGAATAATAACCATTTCACACAAATGAGGTGCTATTACCGTGACTTAATTCTTAGTTTTTGTATATCTGTAAGCAATATGAATGCTATCAAGTCTTGTTTGCTTGTTTAATATTTGTTCCATTTAGTCTTCTTTATTCACAGAAACAAACACAGGCCTAATTTCACCTTGAAAACCAAGGTGTCAAGTCCCAGGCCAACAAACAAAGCAGAGATGGGAGAATGAGAATGAACTTTGAACCCTAGCATTTGGGCGTATTGGGAGTCATTGAATTTAATAGGAGAGAAAGGCATTTGCACTTTGTTTAGGCAGTAAAACAAAAGAGTAAGGACAAGCTGGAAGGAAAGAATTTGCCAGCAGGCAGATCTATACTTGGGTAGAGAAGGTGCCACATTCCAGGACTGATATTAAAAAGAGGCCAGAGGTGTCTAGACACTCCTGTCTGCTCCTGAACACCTCCCTAGGGAGTGGGGAAACAAAGAAATGCCTGGAAGAGATACAACGGGGTGTACTGTACAGCCAGGCGTGACCTCTTCAATATTTCATTTTACATTTAAAATTTTTAATAGGCATACTATGGGAATTGTTTAGTAATATTTGGCTCTAGAAAAACGGATCTTGGAAGAAACTTTGCTTTCTTTATTGCCATTGTTTTATACTAGGTGGCACATCACAGCTTTTACACCAATAAAATGTAAATGCAAGGTTTTCAAAAAACAAAATGCATTCTAGTAGACAAACAAGTCTCCAGGAAGAGAGCCTAAAGAATTGATGCTGGGAACAGTTTTGATTTGGGGTGACTTGGAGGTGGGAGAAAAAAAAAACCCAAGAGATAGGAAGAGAAGACTTGAGAGTTGCAAAGAAAGGCTTAGGAGGGGGAAGGCTGTAGGGGTGGGAGGAGTTTAGCTGGCACACCTTTTCCCTAAACTCATTGGTGCAGCCATGTTATTTAAACTAGCTCCAAAAAAAAAATAAAAATAGTTTTGATACTTCATGATATAGCAGCGAACACAGCTCTATGACTACCTCCTGCACATGGGGCCTGGAATGTTGTTGTTGTTGTTGTTGTTGTTGTTAATTTGTGCTATAATGCAGGAGATCTACTGTGGGAATTTTAATTCTACTGTGTACTGTTAAAATGATTATAAAAATGACATTCAGGTACAACAGGCCTTGTGCTTCTTCCATAAAGATTTAAGAAAATAAGCAAACAAACGAATGAACGAGCTGTTATTATTTTACCTGAGTCCCCAAGGCCCAATACTTCCTTTAAATGCATGCCTATGAGCTGCTTGGTTTCAGAATTGTGACTCACAGCTGTGGGCAGAGCTTGGCTCTTTGAGTTCTTGCACCAGAGCTTTCAGGTCAGGGGAGTGAAAAAGAAAAGCAAAGGTCAGGGCACAAATAAAGGGGGTGGGGAGAAGAGCTGAACTTCAGTGAGAGGTCGGTAAGTCCTTGGATTTGCTCAGTCATCTAGTTTGAGGTATGTGCTTCTTGCCCACCTCACCTAAGAGGAAATCACTTTGTTGGAAGTTCCACATGTGAACAAGCAGATGATTTAGCAAACCCTCCCACAGACATTTGAAGATGCTTGTCTCCTTTGTGAGTAAGGTTTTCTTTCCAGCTGTTCTCTTTTTTTGTCAGAGGGCCAGTTCTGCTTCTAGTATTGTTCTGCTTAGGTTGCTGCAAGAGGCAGGGGAAATACAGTCCTGCAGAGGAAGGAAGGGTCAGAGGGCAAAGGAGGCCTGGGGAGGGTGGCTTCCGAAGGACTTGGAAGCACAGAGGAAGAGAGTGAAGTGAGAGATAAGGCAGGAGCTCTCAGGATAAGGGAGGGGGTGGTAAAGGGTTCAAGGGAGGAGCATGAACACAGAAAAACAAGAAGGAAAGAGTACATAATGACCAGAATAAATAGGAGAAAGAAAATTGGTTTATTTTAGAAGGTGTTACATACCGTATGCAAGTATGTATGTAACACTATGCCCTATAAATTTGTGTATCTAAAATAACTTTAAACCACATCCTCTAAAAAGGAAAAAAAATTGGAAAATCTGCTTCCTCCAACTTTCACATGAACAACATTTATTGATTCATTTTACAATATATATATATATATATATATATATATATATATATATATATATATACACACACATGTATATATATATGCATATATATATAGAGAGAGAGAGAGAGAGTGAGTCATTGGCTTCATTTTTTCTAGATCAAAATATTTTATTTAGCATTTAGTCTAATTATACAATTTATGTTTATTTTAAATATATATACCAATTATAACTCCATGCTCAATTTTATAATAATCATGAAAAATCATTATGTTACATTCACTAAATTTACTGGACAATTGTGAGGAACGAAGTTCACATTCCCAAAAGTTACATAAATTCGGATGTGCAGGTAATCCACTTAAAATTTTAATATCAGGGAATTACCAGAGTAAGCTGGCTAGAAAGAGTAGTGATCTGTGAGCTCTGGGTTTGATTGGTGACCCTGATTCTCATTGAACATGGTGAAAAGACAATGGATGTTGATTCCTGAATCAATTTCAGGCCACACACACACACACACACACACACACACACACACACACACACCTGCAAAGAGAGAGGGAGCAAAGTTTTCACCCATGAACATTAAAGAATGGTGCCATATGATGTAAGTACTGTCTTCACCATCTTGGTCATCATGACTACTCTCATGAGGAAAAAGATGGAAACATTTTATGGAGCACAAGAAAAGAAAAAACAAAATTAGAGATTCAGATAAAGGAGCGAATGATGGAACAAAGTTTCTGGTAATAAGGGGAAAAGCTAATATCTATTTTGCCAATATAATGTATGACTGGGGGCACAAACCATACTGTATTCTTTGTGAGCTTAGCCAACTGCAGTAAAAACTCTTAGAGGTACCAAATTACACAGATGAAAGCATGAATAGCTTCTCTAGAGCAATGTGCAGTTAGCAAACCTGAAATGCAATACCCTCATCATAGAATTACCCATCACCCCTTCATGCTTCTGTCTGACAGTGTAAACTGATTCTGCCAGTCCAAGCTCTCTATGCTGAGATCATGGTTCACTGCAGGTCCACACACTACAGTCAACAGAAAAGCATTTACAGCTTAGCATTATCTCTCCAACCCAATTCGGTTCTAGTTGCCATTCAATATGTGCTTATGGAGTGCTTCTTATCTCACTAAATGCTATTCTAGGCCTTGAGGAATGCACACAAAATGTGGGAAAACAAACAAACAAACAAACAAACAAGAAGCCTCAAATCCATCTGCTTTGAGAGACCAAGCACATTTACTTAAATGCAACTATCAAGAGATAGTAAGAAACAATATCAGACAGAAACAAATTGAGAAGAAAGAAAATATAAGATCATCTTGTTTAGTGATTTTCAAACTGCACTTCCTGAAACCCTGGAGCTTTGTGGCAATGCTTCAGGAGTACCAGAAAGATTGATGTATACTCTGCCAAACACTGAAGATTTAAATGATGTTAGAAGGTTCACTGTGACAATTTTTGTAATAGCAAAAAGTTACAAACAACTAAATGTCTTTCAACAAGGGTCTGCCAAAATAAATTATAGGCCCTTCATACAACGGAAGACTAAAGAGCTGGCATTTAAACAAGAAAAATCTTCTAGATTTGCTAGAGAAACATCTTCATGCTCTATAAGTAATGACAATGTATGTTGCCAAAAAAGAAAAATCCATAGCATAATCGCATTTCTGTTTAAAAAAAAATGTGAGATAGTCACATGGATGTATTCATACACCTATGTCCTGTGTGTGTATACATGTGTGTATGTATACTTTAAATACTAATTTTGGAAAGATACAATAGAATTTTGTCTTTGAGTAGTAGGATTAAGAGTGGTAGAAGAGGAAATTATGCCAAACTCCTTATTCTGTTGATTAAAACTGAAATTCAGGAAGCCCATAACTGACTTATGCCAAGGTATCTAGTGAGCATTATTCAAACTCCTGACATGCAGCTCCAGTCTTTTGACCTCTTATTTGTGTCTTTCCATGCCTCAGGAGAAGCTCGCTATGGTCAGGAATCATCTGTGGAAGCATTTGGCCTTGTTTCCCATGGTTTTCTACCCGTTTTTTTTCAACGTTAGATTATCTCTTTCTTATTACCCTGTACAAAGATACCTCTCTTCCTTATCTAATAAGTACACTTTTACTCACCAAGCAATGGTACTGAAAGAAGTGATAACATTTGGGGCACAGTGGTCCCCACATTTGTAAAAAGGGTTTCTCCAATAGGAGACTTAACATGTTACCTTACTCGGCTACCTTTGAAAAACCCATATATTTATAATTTTATGAGATACTACCTGGACTTTCATATTCTTATCTGATTCTCACCTTGTATTCTACCTTGAAGTTCTGAGAGGGAAATGGTTCTGTTTTATTCTACTTCACAACTGAGAAACTACCATGCTGTTGGGTAGTACACTAAATGAAACTTTAATGCCCTACACTTTTTTTTTGGAGGGGGGGACAATTATAGTGGTGAAATTGGTGTTCTAGTTATCTCAAATAGGGGTCTGTTTCTGTGACTAGTGCTTCATTGCTCTTCCACAATTAGAGCTATGTGTGTGTGAAACTTCCAGAGTTTTCAGCCTGGCCAGTTTGTCCACAAACTCTAGAATGTGCCTAGAATCAGGACCAGAAGCAAAGGCTTCATTTAATACATCTTCTCAGGCTTGGGAGCTGTCATTTGGGAACTTAAAAGCCAAATAAATAAATTAAAAAAAAATCTGGACGGGTACACTCTCATTGTTTTTTAGCAGAACTTGAGTTCCTCTCGGAGCTGTGTTTGTTTGTTTTCTCTGGGAACCATGCAGCTGTCCTACACCCAAGCATGTATCATCTCAGGACAGTGACTCACAGAGCAGTGCAGATGTCATGGCTTACATAGTCCCTAAAAAATGCCTACCATGCAGGAAGTGAAATAAGGTTCTTGGACTCAGCAGAAATGGGGTGAGGATAAAGAGGCTGCTTTGAATTTGTGGGTTTTCCCAGGCTGCTTTGGAAATGTCTCATGCAAATCCAAACAGTATCTGGGTCACAGATAGCTTGCAACCAACAATTCTGAATAGACTTTTAGTTGTCTGGTACATGTAGAAGCAGTAGGCCTATGTGGAAAAATAAAATGGCTTAAATAACTTAGATAGTTTGATAGCCTACTGCCAATGAGGATCTTTTTCTTCTCCCTAAAAGTATAACATTCTTGGAGTCGTTTCCAAGGCCTGAAACTTTATTAAACTAAGCAATAAATAAAATCCAGTCATCTAGTGCTTCTATTAACAAGAGCTTAAATATCCATGATGTATTGTTTCTGAAAACATTTCTCTGTATGTATATGTATATAGTCCGGCTTTTTAATGGAGAAACAGCTTGCTAGAGACATGAATCACATCATTGTGTTTGACAAAGCATTTAGTTTGTAACTTTTATGACTTCAGAAGCCTGTCAGATGCTATTCGCAACCCTTCTCTTTACTTGTAGTTATAATAAACCAAAAGTACCTAGAATTCTATGGGACATACTGTCAGGAAATGTTGAGTGCATCATTTTGAGGGAAAGCAAACACATTTACAAGAAGACTTCAACATGCAAATAGACAGCGATTTAAGAATATGCAAATGAGAAGATAGTTAAAAATGAGGAAGGATTTAAGAATAGAAAAATCAAGATGTAAAGCAATTTTTAAAATAGTCACTTTAACCTCATAACCTGTATTCTGGACTGAAAATGGTATCATCAAACTTCTACACTGATAGAGAAGTTTTGGGGGAAAGTCCCAAAGATGACCACAACCTAAAAATGCACAGCTTAGAGGGGAGTTTCCAGTGGCCTTGGCCTTTGGCCCAGGCCCAGGCTATCTATTTGAAGTGTCCCCATGGTGTATGCTTGGCTTGGTATAGTGTCAGATGTTATGCATAGATGATTAGAGGTAGCCCTAAGAGTCCTCTGGGGAAGAAAGGTGCTCTAAAGCTCTAAGTCTGATTGACTTTCAAGGACAAGGCTAACTTACTGTTGAAGATTACCCATACCGTCTAAATTGGTGTCTAAATGTTATAGCTTGCTTTGACAGGGCTTCACTGAAAGCCACCACCAAAGAATGATGACGCTCATCTGTAGGCTATTTTATATAAGCACTAGACACACAGAAAGTAACACATAGGACAGAAAACACCTTCCAAGCTATGTATATGAGTGAGGCCTTGACACCAAATAGTTTACTGGCATTTCTGTTTCTACCATCACACTCCATCCGGAGACTGCATCACATTTTTGTTCAGTATCACAGAACCTATAGAAGAATGGAGCTTGAATCCTTTTGGACTTGAACGTAAACACCACACAACTTCTGACCTTTGGTTGACTCTATTTCATCAATTTCAAAATAAAAGTGGATAACAGCACTTTTTTGGTTATCATGAGTCCAAATCACTTGGATTAAGGATCCAGAGGATACCCTTTTCAGGTGTAAGACTATAAAATATTGCTGGGCAGTGGTGGTGCACACCTTTAATCCTAGCACTTGGGAGGCAGAGGCAGGTGAATCTCTGAGTTCGAGGCCAGCCTGGTCTACAGAGTGAGTTCCAGGAGAGACAGGGCTACACAGATAAACCCTGTCTCAAAACAAACAAACAAACAAAAAGAATATGAAATATCATTTTTAATATTCTCCAAGTTTATCAGACAGTAGATATTTAACAAATATTTATTGAATGGATGAATGGCATATGAGACATAAGTAAGTTTAGGCCTGATTCAGTAAATGTTCATTTCTTCTAGCTAACAATAAGGAGGCTGTCTTTAGAATTTATCTATAACATTAAAACTCCTTTCTACACCAAGGCTTAAGCTTGGGTCTAGCAGAAGAGAAGGCAGGATGTATTACACATATAGGAATCATCAGTTGCCTACTTACATTTATGGTATCAAATCCTATCATGGAAAAATCCTTTGTATGAATACAAACCTTTTCCCTTTCCTTTCCTTTCCTTTCCTTTCCTTTCCTTTCCTTTCCTTTCCTTTCCTTTCCTTTCCTTTCCTTTCCTTTCCTTTCCTTTCTTTTTCTTTCCTTTCCTCCCCCTCCCTTTCCTCTCTCTCTCTCCCTCCTTCCCTCCCTCTTTCCCTCTTTCTCTTTCTTTCCTTCCTTCCTTCCTTCCTTCCTTCCTTCCTTCCTTCCTTCCTCCCTCCCTCCCTCCCTTCCTCCCTCCCTCCCTCCCTCTCCCTCTCTTTCTTTCTTTCTTTCTTTCTTTCTTTCTTTCTTTCTTTCTTTCTTTCTTTCTTCCTTCCTTCCTTCCTTTCTTCCTTTCTTCCTTTCTTCCTTTCTTCCTTTCTTCCTTTCTCCTGATTTTCCCATACAGGGTTACTTTGTGTATAGGCATGGCTATCCCGGAACTCACTCTGTAGAACAGTCTTTGAAAAGCATTTTTCTTGTTGTTGTTGTTGAATTTTATAGTCTAGTTATGGTGTTACAATACAATCTTTTTGGCAATTATTTTTTCACTCTAGTCTGACTGATGTTTTAGAGAACTTTTTTTTAAGATAAATATATTTCGAATAAGTCTTTTGAATTAGTTCTTATTTGTCCTAGTTTTTACACAAAACATCTAAGAGATTATTAAACTGAAGTTCACATATGGGTCATTTAGGATTCTAGAAATTTATAGACTATCATTTTTACTCATACGATCATTGCCTTGATTATTTTACAAGTAATGGACTTTATTTCTTAATGTTGTGGTATGGTAAATGATAATGTTATCCTAATTAAAATCATCTCATTGCTTTTTTTTTTTATGGACCACTGAAATTCTGACCTTAAGATAACATTTTCAGTGTGCATTAGAATTACTTTGGATATATGCTTACAACTTTTGAAACAGATAAAAGTATAAAATATAACATACAGATGACATATGGGGAAATGAATGCACAAACTGACTTTCAGTTTAAAAAAAAAATCTTTTCAAACAAGGAAATGACATTTTCCCGAAGTTACTCTTGCATACTTGAAGACATAACATGAGTGAGCAGTCTCAGAACTTGCTCTTCTGCAAGTCAAAATGCCGCTGGCATATTCATAAATCTTCTTACGTGATGGAGACTTGGAGTTAATTGGCATTACAGATTCTTGGTGTGGTAATTCAGGATTGGCATTGATGTGTATGACTTTTTCAAGACAGACAAGTAAGGATCATAAGAATGAATTGTGCTGACTGTGAAATTCTAATGTCACCCAGTTCACAGAAAGTTCCCGGATGAAGTTAAATGGGAGAGGGGGGTGGGTGGGTACAGGGAAGAGATGATAATGCATAAAAGTGTTGAAGTCAGAAACAAAATATGGAACATTTGGAGGATGGTGTTGGTAAACTAATACAGTCTTCCAGATAATAGGGGATTCAGGCTAAGTTTTATTTTGAATAATAAGTTATCACATGAGCTCTTAAATTGAGTCCCTAAAAATATGGCACAGTGATGAGCATAGAGTCCAAGCCACAGTGACTGGTAGCTTTGTTAAGTATGTCAGTTACATGTCTCATTGTTCTGCAAGATCATTCGAGGAGAGAGTTTATTGTGCCTAGTAGTCTGAGAGGAAAGCAAGGCAGGGACAGAATAGGCAGTTGGGAGAGGTGGGAGAGGTGGGAGGGGGAGGGAGGCAGGGGGATTCCAGGAGCCCAGCCAATGGGACAGTGCAGCTCACATTCAAGGTGAGTCTGCCCTCCTTTGTTAAATGTTTCTAGAATCATCCCCCTGGATATACCTAGAGGTATGTCTTCATAATGCTTCTAAATCCAGCCAAGTTGACAATGGAGATTAACTGTCAAACTCATCCTTATACATCATACCCTGTTCCAAACGACAAAGCCATGTAGGACCTCTCTACTCTACAACAGCAGTCTGGATATTTCACACCTTCACACTTTCACACCTCTATACTTGACATCTACATCAACAGCCGACAATAGCTACAAAAGATCATCGGTGACATTTGGAAATTTAGCTCACAGAGATGGAAATTCTAGAGTTAACCTAATAGCACGGGTCAAGTGCAGTGCCTGCAAGCAACTTCATAGATGGAGACCAAACCCTCTATGGGCCTGGAATTACTTTCATTGTTCTGTGCCTGGTACTTGGAGAATGCAAATTTTTTCTTTTGATGTACACTTACATTTATAGATGTTGACCTGCTTCATTCTCCCATTTACAGTGGAATCAGTGAGATTTCCTGAATGAAATCTTTTTAAAGCAGCTTTATCACGGCTACTATGCCCTTCTACAGAAGCCAATTCAAAGCCAACCTGTTCCCTTTGGGAAAGGATGACTTGCTTAGCTTCTGCCAACCACTTCCTGTCAGAGGCCAACTGTTGTCTTTGTATACATCCTGTCAGAAGTCAAACCTTGTCTTTGTGTACCTATGTCCCACTTGTCTTGTCATCGCTCCTCCGTGGTTTCCTACCTGCCATAAGTGGTGCTCCATTGGGATGCTAGTCATGTTGGATACCAAGATGCTCTGGTCAGATCCCTCTTTCAGCTTGGCAGACCTAGCCTCAGCTCTAGGGAAAATAAACTGATGAAGTTTACAGCTGTGTCCTTTCCTGAGCTCTGACTTGTCCAAGACTACAATCTGTTCTAAAGGGAAGGCCAAAAGCAGAGTGGCCAACAGAGACTTAAAAAAAAAAAAAAAAAAAACAGCTCATAGGTGGTGTTTTGGACACTTCTAATGACCAGCCCAGATGCCCAGTGAAATTGTAGCCCAGCTTTCCCTTTAGCACAATCTCTCTACCATCACATCATACAGGTCTGTCCCTTGAGCACTCCCCCAAAAGCCTGTGAGTGTTTCTCTCAGCCCACATGAGTCTGGTTCTGTCCACTATTTCCTCTTCTTCCCTTCTAGCACATTTTCCTGGCTCTGCTGCCTGAAATCTGAGTCTCGTATATGCTATGCACTAGGAGAACATGATTGGACATTAACACCCAACCCCGCTGTGGTATAGCAGTTCTCAAAGCTGTGGTGTTCACAGACACTTTTGGATTCTAGCATACTTGGTGACTCACTCAGAAAGATTCCTTTGCAACCATAATGATGACACCCACTAGCCTTTCAGTTCATAGAGCTGTGACCTATTCTTCCCACTCTCTTTTAAATGTTTCCGAGGCAAAGCTCTTGTATGGTTAAGAAAATAGCAGAGATTTCGTGTTGTTTTGGTGGCACTTCTAAACTCGAGCTGTTGTAACCCACCCAACTCAATACAGCTCAATACAGCTTTTGAAAAGCATGATAAAATTGGTATCATCTGTTGTAGGAAATTAAAAATTACTTGTCTGAATTTTGTGGTACACAATCAAAAGAAGCTAGAATGCACTTGTCTGTGGCTGCTTCTGAAACACTTAACTTTATTAGAAATTGCTGTGGTGGCACAATTCCAGAGCACCATATACAGCATTTAGCAACTTCTTCATTTATTCTGCAATGAGTTGCTTACACCAGAAACAACCTTTTAAGAAAAACAAACAAAGTGTTCTAAAGGTCAACTTCAAAGCATCACATATACTAGACAGGCCAGAACTCGGATCTGGGTAACATGCTCCACTCCGAATCTACATTTCAAATGTATCCTGTTCTGTAGAGTTTCCCCATTAACATGAGGAAAGCCCATATTAATGGTGTTTCCATTAATGCCTGAAGAAGCCTTCTTCATGTTCATATCCAGTCTCAACAACCAATACTGCATTCTCTGACCATTTAAAGTATCAATACAGATATATGTGCTGCCCTGGGTCTTTTACTCCATTGTTTCTTAAAACATATTACATAATCCTGGAATTAGGGTCTTGTGCAACTCCTGAAAACTGCTTTTTTCCTAGATCCCACCCCACACCAACTAAATTAGAGTCTGGGGCCATCTGCCCAGGAAGATAGTCTTTCGGCAGTTTCTAATGTAGCTTCTGATACACTAAGGATAAGAGACTCAAGTGGGGAAATAGGAACTGGTAGCCTGGTCATTTTACAGGAAAGTGTTGAGGCAGGGACGATTTCCCTTCCTTTATTTTATCTCCTCATAGCTCTCGATGCAATGTGGACCTTCCTTGTTACCTCTCCTCTTCCCCCCTCCTCCTTCTCCTCTTCCTCTTCTTCCTCCTCTTCCTCCTCCTCCTCCTCCCCCTCCTTCTCTCTCACTCATTAGATTAATTTTCATTTTTTTGGTGTTTTTAGAACAGAATTTTACTGTGTAGCCCTGGCTATCCTGGAACTGCTTCTGTAGACCAGGCTGGACTGGGACTAAGAGTTTCTGCCTCCTTAGCACTGGCATTAAAGGCATGGGCTAGCATGCCTTCGTTTTTATCATCTTATGTGTATGAGTGATTTGCCTGAATGCATATCTGTGCCTCACACACATCACACCATGGAGGAGGTGGTGAGCCTCCATGCAGGTACTGAGAAACGAACCCAGGTTCTTTACAGCAACAACATGAGCTCACGAACACTGAGCCTACTCTCCAGTGTGCCTCTTGGTCTTATCCACTTCAGCTCAGCTGTCCAGTACTCACAAAGAACTTGTCCCTGTTTCTTGTAGTTAATCTCTTGCCATCTGGTGGTGTTCTTATCTGGGCATCAGGTAAGGCTCTGGTTCACCTCACTTGGGCATTTGGGTGAGTCAGTGAGAAATCCCTGACTCACCAAAATAATTTTCATGCAATTTCCTTTCTTCCCCCCTTCCTTTCTCATATGGGAGAGAAAAACATGTCTTTGTGTATGTATGTATGTATGTATGTATGTATGTATGTATGTATGTATTGTATGTATATGTGTATACACCATAGGTTGTCATCATATTCCTTTCTTAGTCACTATGCACATTATGTTTTGAGACAGAGTCCCTTACAGAGCCTAGAATTCACTGTCTTAGCTAGGTGTTGTGGCCAGTTAGCCTCTGGGACCTTCCTGTATTTGTTCCCCAGCACTGAGGTAATAGGAACCTGCTGCCATGCCTAGTTTTTTACATACACGCTGAGAATCTCAGATTAGGCCCTCACACAGCAGCATTTCACCCACTGAACCATTGCCATCTCCTGGGAGTGGAACACTTCTAAGGATACCACAGGGCACTCCTAAGTGTCAGTCATTAGCGTCCCCGGGCTATAGTTTCTCTACTTTGTCTTTGTTGTCTAACTGTATCTGTCAGAATACTTCTCTCTGCTCCTGCACCTAGTATTCTCTAAAAGCAATTTTCAAAATGATACTCTTATCTAAAATAGTAAAGTTCCAATGGGGAGCAGGTAAGAAGTGGGGAGAGGTGCAGTGATTTGGCTTCATCTACCCAAACTGCCTTCCCTTATCTGGTGCTCCGACTCATTTAGCTACTTTGGTGATGTGTAATACTCCTCCAAAGACTCGCCTCTTTTATTCTTTTTTTTTTTTTTTTTTTTAGTTTTTTTTGAGACAGGGTTTCTCTGTATAGCCTTGGCTGTCCTGGAACTCACTTTGTAGACCAGGCTGGCCTCCAACTCAGAAATCTGCCTGCCTCTGCCTCCCGAGTGCTGGGATTAAAGGTGTGATCCACCACGCCCGGCGCCTCTTTTATTCTTTCATCTTGAGAGACATGCACTTCTGCCTACAGAATCCAGAAGAAAAGAGAAGATATTTTCTCTAAGTAAAAAGGTGAAATGGGTTATAACAGTTGCCAATCAAAGAGCTTCTGAAAAACCATAGGCTTCTCTGGTTCTCCTGACAACTCCTGGGCTGAGACGTGTGTGTCCCTCCACATCTTTAGTGCAGAGCTCCCAATGCTTTGTTCTCTCAGACCATCCCTTGTCCCAGGATGCATTCTCAACTCCACACTCCCCAGTCTCTGCCTAACTTCCTGGTGAGTTACCTCCTCTAGATCCTGCATCCTTTCCTCCTGGCACACTCTATTGAACTTCATCCCTTTCCAGCAATTAGCTTGATGACTATCTTAGTCAGGGTTTCTATTCCTGCACAAACATCAAGTCCAAGAAGCAAGTTGGGGAGGAAAGGGTTTATTCAGTTTACACTTTCCACATTGCTGTTGATCACCAAAGGATGTCAGGACTGGAACTCAAGCAGGTCTGAAAGCAGGAGCTGATGCAGAGGCCATGGAGGGATGTCCCTTACTGGCTTGCTTCCCCTGGCTTGCTCAGCCTGCTCTCTTATAGAACCCAAGACTACCAGCCCAGAGATGGTACCACCCACAAGGAGCCCTTCTCCCTGATCACTAATTGAGAAAATGCCCCACAGCTGGAACTCATGGAGGCATTTCCCCAACTGAAGCTCCTTATTTTGTAATAACTCCAGCTTGTGTCAGGTTGACACAAAACTAGCCAGTACAATGACTCTTCTGCAAAGTACACTATGACAGAAGTCTGAAGGAGAAAAATAACCTTTTCTCTGACTACACCCTACCACTTCTAATTCTCCTCCTTAGGGAACAGTAAATCAAAGTTTGCAAGGAGAAGGGAAGGGGGGGGAGAGGGAGACAGCCAGGGAGAGGGAGAGAGAGGGAGAGAGAGAGAGAGAGAGAGAGAGAGAGAGAAAGAGAGAGAAAATGGGTGAGTTCATTTTTTAGCAATCTTTAGAAGAGCAGTGGTGTCTTCTTTTTATGCAAATTCCCTCACCCCCAATCCTCCTTTTCTTTGAACATCAGACACATAGTAGGACCTCACTTCATGATGGCTAGTGACTATCATTCTTCAAAAGGGACAAAAGGAAGTAATTTCAAATAACTAAACATTGGTTTGATATGAATTTCTGAGGTCTTCTGAATTTGTTAAAATTGATCACCCATCAAATGTAATTACAGACAAGCACTGAAATTCAAAATTAGAAAGGTTGGGATTCTCTGCCTCTGTGTATTACTTATACTACTGTTACTTCCTGTTTATGAATTGACTCTGTGAATTCAAATCTAGAATGTATCCAAGATCAAACACACGACGGAAGGAAAGAAAGCATTATTTTTGTAAACATGCAAAGGCCAATTGTGCTTTACATCTGTGTCTCACTTCATTTGAAAAGCGTTTGTGTTATGTGTGTGTGTGGTATGCTGTGTATATATGGTATGCATATTTATTGCTTGTGTAGGCCAGAAGTCAATATCAAGTGATTGATTGATTGCTTTCCTCTTCCTTCCCGCCTCCTCCCTCTCACCCCCCCCTCCACTTTTTCTTGAGTCAGGGTCACTCACTGAACCAGGAACTCACAGACTCCACTAGTCTGACTGATCAATGAGCTTCAGAACTCTGTCTTTGCAGCATGTGTGGCTACCCTCAGTCTTCACTGTAGGTTCTAAGAATCCAGGGTCAGTCTCTCCTGATTATATGACAGGTACTTGATTGACTGAGCCACTTCCCAACACTTACCCTGTTCATTTTTGCAGAACTCCTCTCAAGAAAGTGTTATGGCCTCATCTTACAAAGGAAGAAGTTGGAGCTCAGAAACTGGTAAAGGAAATTGCTCCGAGTTGTGGGAACAAAAAGAATAGAAGCATGATTTGCACTCAGGTCTGCAAGACTCCCAGACACAAGGTCTTCTTTATGGTTTTGTGTGTGTGTGTGTGTGTGTGTGTGTGTGTGTGTGTGTGTGTGTGTGTACATGTGAGTGCAGGTACACGTGGAGGCCAGAAGAGGGTGTTAGAGGCCAGACGAGGGTGTTAGAGACCATGAGTTAGAGTTGCTCTCATTGTAAACCACATGATGTGGATGCTGAGATTCATGTCCTCATAAAGAACAGGAAGCACTCTTAGATGCTAAGTGATCTCTCTACCCCAAGCATATAGTTGTCACCTACTAGAATATGTGGCTTTTTGGTGCAGTGTGTTAGTGTATTTTGGAGAGCTCTTTTGGACTAGCTTTATTTTGGAGATGATGAAGAGTCATTTTTGTCTAGTTAAGCTTTAAATACCAAGGAATAAAGTACAGCACATTTCTACATATGAAAAGCCATTTAGAGTGCTGTATAGAGGGTAGACAATTTGAAGCATCTACACATAGTAATTGCTGACCAAGTACAAGAATATCACACAAATTACAAGAGTCTTATTTATTACATTATACTGAAGCCAGAAATATGGCATGGTATTGGCCTTCCAACTCCTAAGCTGAAAGGAAGCCCAGTAGAGCAAATTACTTTTTTCCAGGGCCTTCACACTAACACATCAGTCGCATTTAACTATATTCCAGCTACAGTAGTAGAGCATGGGAGTATGAGTCAATCCCCCTTGCTTAATGTCTCCAATTTCATTCTTCTATCTTGGTGGGGGTGTTTGTTTGTTTGTTTGTTTGTTTGTTTCTCATTCTTTCTGTCTTTGTTCCACTTTTAGCTCAAGTTTCTGGGCACATAAAAATAAAATGTAAAATGTGATAGGCACATGATTTACAGAGGTAGATTCCAGCTTCCTTTTAAGGCCAAAAACTATGGATATTACTTTTGTTTTATTGTTTCTTATCTATCCAACTGGGCTGTGAGTTCCTTTTGGACAGGATCCAGGTCTCATTTATCTCTGTGGTCTCTTTCCCTTCTCCCTATGATGCATATCCAATGAAGAGATTGGGTGGTATAGCTACACAATGATGCTTATCCTAGTACTGTTGGAGGCCTTCCATAAGGCCTCGCTGAAATATAGTTAGGGAGATGAAGGTATAAATTCCTTTTTTGTCTGTCCTACACCCAAGAAAATTGCCTCAGTGGGTGTCTGAATTGTTCAGAACTTTTATTGCCATCTAAATGAGTATGAAATGTTTAGCTTGAAATTAGCAAAGGCTTTTGTGTCCTTTGGGGTACTTTGGCAACAAGTAACGGAATAAATACCTAAAAGTATCTTCGTAAGTCAAGTTATATGAGAAGATAAGGACCTTGGAAAGGTAGTATCAAAGTTGCTGTGGCACATAAATGATGTCATTCGGGACACAGGCTCTTTGTATTCTTTGTTCTCTCTTCCTGTCTGTTTTATGGCTGCCAGATGGGTGCTTCATGTCCATATGTCTTGTCTTCCCAGAACTTATTTCAAAGGTAAGAACAAAAGAGGCTTGGAAGGATTTCTTTACATCCTCCCCCCATCGTCTTTTCCAAGTGAGGAAATGCCTTCCAACAGGCCTTCAGTAGATTTTCTCTTGCTTCTCATTGGCTCAGAACTATCCCATGCTCATCCTTCTATCGATGGCATTTGTCGATCAGGAGCCCCATGCTTTGTAGCAGGCTTAGATAAGTCATGGTATACTCACCTGGTAAAGGGCTCTCACTTCTCTAAACTATCTCTGCCCTTGTTCCCCATTGCTTCCTATGTGCATGCTGTCAGGATTCTTTAAGGATGAAATGAGAGATGGATGTTAGAAAGGACAGAGCTTCCTCTACCCCTCTCCTGCTCAGTGAAGTCATTTGTCAGAAAGAGATATGAATTAGTAAGAGTAAATACTTAGACCCCCCACAATGGGTGTAGGGGCTCACATTTATTTATTGTTCATCTATTGTTGTTTATGTTATTTAAACCTCATACCATCAACCTAGTAGTAAAGAGACTTATAAATAGTGGGGCAGGAGGGTGCTTCCATGAGAGTATGAGAACAGGAGAGCTGGCTCTGCCCCATGCTCACTGCACTGGGTGAACTAGCCTAGGCAGTGTTGGAGATTTCACCCTGCTAGTATGGGTGTGGGAGAACTGGCAGGCTGACCAGCTCAGCTACCATTGAGAACCAAATCCAAGGACTGGTGTTGTCCCACCCCAACATCTACCATGTGAATTGCCAGAGCACATGAAGGGTCAGTCCTACAGTTCCAAAGCTGAGGATCTCCATGACACAGGGCAACAACAGGATATTGGAGAAGAGTCCTAGTGAGGATCCAGCATTGATAGTGTAGCAGGAGCCAGAGACTTTGAACCAGACCAATGACTCATTTAAATGAATATTTGCAAGAAGGGGAGAAAGGGTAAATTGCGGATGATGGAACAAAAGCTTCATCCACATACATCCACTACACCTTCCACAGCAAGATCTATTTTTTGTTTGGTGGGAGATTATAAGGGTAAGGGGGTGGGCGGGATTGGGTGCATGATGTGAAATTCACAAAGAATCAATAAAAATTTAAAAACAAAGCAAAACAAACAAACAGGGATAAGAATTAATCAGGGGAAAAGTTGCTCTAATTTGTACATAAATGAAAAGGGACTTCTGGAGTCCAATCACTTAACCTCTAACCACAAAACCCAGAATCCTTTTCTATGCTTTTGGAAGTACCTCTTTTTAGTTTGAGATGTTTTTACTCTTAAGAGAATCCCTAAAGTCTGTCTGATCAAAGTGGGGAGAAAGGTTCTAGATGACACAAACATGTTGAAGCTAGATCAGCAGTTTCTAATTACCATTGCAAAGCATTAGATAGTGTTCCATCTATTAAGGGGTATTGGTAAGATTTCCATTGGCAGAAAGAGTTATTTGAACACTGATGTTTGACAGTACTTTTCTAAGTTTATAAATAAAGAGAACAAACCTTCATATTTGTTCTCCTTCCTTCAGTACAAAGAAAAGCCTTAGATTAGTGTGGATGTCGGGATATGTTCATGACTGTCTTAGGGTTTCTATTCCTGCACAAACATCATGACCAAGAAGCAAGTTGGGGAGGAAAGGGTTTATTCTGCTTACACTTCCATACTACTGTTCATCACCAAGGAAGTCAGGACTGGAACTCAAGCAGGTCAGCAAGCAGGAGCTGATGCAGAAGCCATGGAGGGATGTTCCTTACTGGCTTGCTTCCCCTGGCTTGCTCAGCCTGCTCTCTTATAGAACCCAAGTCTACCAGCCCAGAGATGGTACCACCCACAAGGGGCCCTCCCCCTTGATCACTAATTGAGAAAATGCCCCACAGCTAGATCTCATGGAGGTACTTCCCCAACTGAAGCTCCTTTCTTTGTGATAACTCCAGCCTGTGTCAAGTTGACACTCAAAACCAGCCAGTACAATGACCAAGCTTTCTACACAGGAAACATGCAACACATATGTCCTGACTGGAGAAATATTAAGACTTATTGATTTTACATGCATTTCTGGCCTCATGCTTTGCAAAAGTCTCTTCTTAGGTTGTGGTTGTCATTTTACAAATGTAGTATGGTGGGTTTTAGGTCTTCTTTCTTGGAATGAGCCAACCTAAGTATCATCATACAATTGGTGACTGCTTCTGTGGAGTTTATTCTCCACACAGTAGCCCAATTTCTACCTCAAAATACATTACCCCTTCCCCTGTCCACATGACTTAAATAAAGTAAGCCTTACTCCTAAACTCTGGACATGAGCCAAGATGAGTCAGAGATTCCCTGTATCTTTGATTCTTATATCCTTTAATTTAAACTTCTGATAAGTTTAACCAAATGAAGTCATAACATAGTCACTTCATTTTTTTTGTAAGTGTTACAAGCATTCATTTCTTCAGTGAAAACAATATTGATTCACTTTTCCTCAAAACACCAACTCCCTGACACATGCAATAACACCATCCATCTTAACCAATTCTAAGATAATGCATAGTATACTATTTACATCTTTATCTGAAGAACAGAAATACCCCGATTTTTTTAAAGTAAGGCTTTTTAATTAAAAAACTGCTTATCCTGTTTACCTAATGAAATCGTATAGTGTAATAGTACTCCTAAGGTATAGCATCCTGATCAGAGTTACTTTTTAAAATTGAAACCCAATCTGAATTCAGCAGCAGATTTTATAGCATCCCAGTAATACTAATAGGTTTCTCAAAAACAAAACCTAGACTTCTTGAAAGTTTCTTCAACAGAGACCATCTTTCACTCTAGCTGAGATGTTCAGATGCAAAGGAATGCTAGGAATGTCATTGATTCATATTGGACCACATCAAAGAAACGGAGGACACAGCAAACAGATGAACACGCTGCTGAAGGAGTTAGGAAGGGAAGAGGGCATAGTGCTTTGTCATGATGCTGGACCTTGTGAGAAGCATCAGGAGATGGTTTCCTGACTAATACCACTTCCACTGGTACCCATTATCTACACATTCTTAGTGTCCACATCCCATGATTCAGCAGTCTGAATCATTGCCAGAGCTACCAGGCCTTGAGCTGCCAACTAGTAATTCTAAAAAAGTTAAGCTAGAACAAACCAAGGAACATGAAATCATCTGTTCTTAAAATTAAATATAGGCATTTTAAAAACATTTTTTAAAGTTTTTATTCATTTATTTATTTGATATATATGAGTACACTATAGCTGTCTTCAGACACACCAGAAGAGGGCATCAGATCCCATTATAGATGTTTGTGAGCTACCATGTGGTTGCTGGGAGTTGAACTTAGGACCTCTGGAAGAGCAGTCAGTGTTCTTAACGTCTGAGCCATCTCTCCAGCCCCAAATATAGTTTTTTTTTAAAAATAAAGTAAACTATAGTTTCATCGCATTCTAATGATCGATTTTGTAGGCTCATAGGACTAAATAGTACAAAACAGATATTCCTAATCCAACCAGTTATTATTATTATTATTATTATTATTATTATTATTATTATTACCACAGATGGCACAAATACAAGCTGCTGTTGGAATTGTTGTTAGGTTTGTTTTTTTCTTTCGCTTTATGACAGTAGACCTGCTCAATGTGTTGGGGGGGGGGCGCTGCAATTAATAATGAGGGAAAGCATTGCTTAGTAAAGTTGGGATCAGGCTTTTGGAAGAGTTTTTATCCTCAAAACTGCAAGAGAGTTGACCTGTTTATTGGAAATAGTTCTGCTAGAATTAGAAGCGGAAATAAGGGTATGATAATGAAACTCAGTTTAAGCAGGAAAGGGCGGTAACACACGTATCACTCCACACCACGCAAATATGCTGCCAGTTCAGATACAGAGCTGTGGTTCCTTTTGTCAAGTGATTCTATTTTCTGTTAGGAAGGCTAACTTTGAAATACCATTTTCAGGAAGAGATGCTGGAACAAAAGCTTCATTGAAATGCTTATATCCTCGAAATTCTCTCATGCTGTTTGCAGTTAGGATCTCTTTATGAGCCATCCACTTCCATATGGCTTCTGGGAAATAAGGCTCAGCCTTAACTGTTTACTAGTGGTCCAGTTTACACATCTGGAAGCCACTGGAAGGTGTTGTTTCAGCTTAGAGGTCAAAGTCGCAGGTAAGAGATAGTCTATGGATCCGACACTTGCTTGTGGCTGTGGTTACATTTCAGCCACATTGACCTACATCACATACAGTGCTTTCTTCCTTCTTTCCAAGGATGATATTCATTGGCAACATGTTCATTCCCACAAAATAGTACTATTTAATAGGAACTCTTAATTAGCAATTCTGAGAGACAGCTTATTAATACTAAGGAAAGAGGATATATTTAGTATATCATAATGTGGACTCATATTCATTGTTTGGTTTAAGTACAGACATTTGGGAGAGTTGATTATTAAAAGCTTAGGAAAACCATTGGCTCCAGCCATCAAGCCATATTCTGTCACATTAGTAGACCTGTGAGCATTTGTCTTGTGATAAACTTTTCTTCATTCTTCGGTACCACATTCAAATGGCCCCTTTTGCCCCAACCTCTTAACATTTTATTGATTTTTTTTGTGAATTTTTTATCATGCATTCCAATTCTACTCATCTCCCCCTCCCTTCGTATCTGCCCTCTGCCTCCCCCAAAAGAGAATAAAATAAAACAGAATTAAAAAAGAAAAATCTTGCTGGGGAAGTTGTAGTGTGTCACAGTGTGTCCCACAGTATACCCTTTTGTCCACACGTCTTTATTTGCAAATGTTCATTGCAAAGAGTTACTGGTCTGCTTTGAGGCCTCTGCATTCTGCTACACCATCAATACTGGATCCTAACCGGGACTCCTCGAGGATGTCCTGCTGTTGCCCTGGGTCATGGAGATCCTGCAGCTTTGGATCTGCAGGACTGTCCATTTCACTAACTCCCGCAGATCATAGATGGAGCAGACATTGGGATGGGCCAATTCAAAGCCCTGGATCTGGGCCTGAGAGGTAGCTGAGTTGGTCTGCCTACCAGCCCTTCTGGGCTTGCACTACCAGATCAAGCTCTCTAGCACTGCCCAGGCTTGCTCACCCAATGTTGTAACTTCAGCCAGGGTCAGGGTCAGCTCTCCTGTTCCCATGACCTTAGGGCCTGGCTCACTCACACATTTGCTACCAGTGCTACCTCTATAGTGCTGCCCAGGCAAGGTGTAGGGCCTGCTCTCCTTAGTACTGCAGCAAGTGAGGGGCATATATTCAGGGCCAGCTCCCCTGCCTGCAAGGTGGTGAGAGGGGATAGGTTAGGGAGGGCATCTCTTCCTCATCCATGCCACCCCACAGCAGACTAGAGCTGTGAAGCCCTAGCCAGGCTTCTCTACCCTTAAGGCTGATCCATGACATCTTCTAAGCAAAGGTCTCACAGAACAGCACAGAGTTCCATGTTCTTGTCTCCTTTTAAAATAATTGATTCACAACTTATCCCTGCCCTTCAGTTTAGCACCACAACTGGTATTTACTAGCTATCAGTAAATATGTGTTCACAAATGGTCTTTTAAAAAGTTTGTCTGGAAATGTTCCCTGTCTCCTGAGACTCAGATGAATCAAGGCATGCCACTTTGTTGGAGGAATAGAAAGTAACTAAATTGGTCTGAATTCACAGAGATATAGTTCATTTTAATTAGTACCAAAATTGTATATAGTATTCTCTATTTATCTGACTATTTATATTCTATCTACTTATTAATCACATCTTTTAATTTTTATAATAGGAATAGTCTTATAAGTTGTCCTCTGTGTATATTTTTTTCAAGCCGGTTTTCATGGAAATTCTTGTTTGCATGAACCATCATAGTGCACAGGAGCTTAAGATTTCTAGAATTGAAAAAAAAATAACCAATAATAATTAAAAAGGGGGTGGGAAGATGTGACTGAATATTATGAATAAAAATATTTGAGAAGCAAGAAGTATCAAATAGATTCATTAGAATTGTACTCATTAGAATTAAAATTAAAGGTGGGCCAGAGAAACGCTCAGTGGGCAGGGGTTCTTGCTGCTGTGTCACGAAGCCGGATGACCTAAATTGGATCCCTCAGACCCTGTGCTGATTGAGCTTTGTCAACTCGACACAAGCCTAGACATATTTGAGAAGAGAGAAATCTCTATGGAAAAAATGCTTCTATAAAATTGGGCTATTGGCAACCCTGTGAGGCATTTTCTGAATTAATGATTGATGTGGGAGAGCTCTGCCCATGGTGGGTGGCATCACCCGTGATCAGGTGGTCCTGAGTATAAGAAAGCAAACTGAGCAAGCCATGAAGAGCAAGCCATAAGTAGTGTTCTCCCATGGCCTCTGTTTCAGTTCCTGCCTCCAGGTGCCTGCCTTCAATTCCTGCCTTTATATCCCTAATGAGGGACTGTTACGTGGAAGTGTAAGCCAAAATAAACCTGTTCTTCTCCAAGGCGTTTTTTGCTCATGATGTTTTGTCGCAGCAATAGAAAGCCTAATTAAGTTACAGTCACAGGGTACATGGCACACACACACTGTGATGACAAATACAATTAGCTAGTGGAAAGCAATAATCACAAACCCTTCCCTGCTGTTGGCATCTTCAGCTCTTGTCCCTTTGAATGACAAGAGTTTCCCATAAGGACCAACTGATGGGATAGGACAAGTGGCCATGGGATTTAAAGGCCCTCCTTAAAACTTGCAGAAAGGTTAACTTGAAGATTAAAATGGTAAGATAAACTCTGGCCAAATTTATCCCTGTACTAATTCTTTATCAATCCATCACCTATTTGGAACAGTGGAAGCTCTAGAGCCTAAGAAACAAGGAGACTATCCAGAATCAGGGAGAACAACTCCTTTGCTTCTTGGGCTCTGGAGCGTCTCTTTGTGCCGACAATCACCAGTATTTCTTTCTCTGAGCAATCCAGAGTTAATCAAGGGTTCCTTGAGGATGAGTCTTGAGACTGCCTTGGCTCACCCCCACTCCCCATCCCAAATTATATGCTAGAAAATTTCCAAGTACCAACAACTGGGAGTTATCAAAAGGGAATATCCCTTAAGCCCAAGAGATCAGAAAGGACAGTTAAAAAGAAGAGGAGGGAAAGGTAATAGGCTAAAAGACTATAAGTAAATTTCCTCCATAGCTGGAGCCAAGATATTGTCTGGACACATAGACTCTTCTTTGGTTCTCAGAAATAGTCAGATAGTTTTCATATTGTGCTTTAAGCAGAAGTAAACTGAGAATTAAAGCAGCGATGTGGGAGGAACAACGTGAAACTCAAGCCCAGGTCTTCTCATGAGAAAATCAAGGTCTCACCCCAGAGCATGGAGCTTCTTATGTAAAGCAGAGAAAATGGTCTTCCCCAGGACCTGCCAGGAAGCACAGAGTCTTTGAGACAGAGATCAAGAACACTTTGCAAACGTATACATAAACCCTCATATATTTAACAGTGCTGGGTTTTCTGTAATTAGTTTGAGGGGACAAAAAAAAAATCCTGAGAACATCAAACTTCAACAAGAGATTTATAATGAAACCAGAAAAGCCTTCCAGGGAATGCCTGCAGAGCCCCTCAGCCCTGTGCAATGGGAAGCTCTGCCTGCAGCGTTGACCCCGAGTGATAGAGAAGCTCACAATCAGCACAGCCCAAGGCCTGTGTGATCTGTAGGCTTCATGTTCTGGGACAAAGTAGGTTGATAAGGTCTGCCAAGTACTATCACAAGAAAAAAAGAAATTGTGCCCGTGGCTTAAGACATTGAGTTTACTCGTATTTCATACCGAGGAGTCCTGTTGGCAAAAGGGCTATTGTGTCTATCTCTGACCTTCCATTTCTGTATCTGAGCTCCGTTTAAATCATCGTTCACTGCCCGAAGCAGGATATCTGCTGCTTCTTTACTTACATAAATATTTCATATACAAAACTTTGGGTGTTAGTCAGTGGAAAAGTGTATCCTTAGCACATGTAAAGCCTTGGGTTCGATTCTTAGCAACACAAACAAAGCAGGCAAAGAAACAAACATTTCAGAAGCAAACATAGCTAGCGTGTGTTGTGCTATACCTCCTTACTGAAACTTCCAGAACATCGGGGTGGGGTGGGGCTCCTTATGAAAAGCCATTTGGGGATGTTCCGGAGGAAGTAGTTTCATTTCCTGGGAAAGGACGGTAGGGTAGCGTGCTAAATAGCTCTGCGATGTACACACATGGCCTTCATCTTTATTCAACACCCACCAACAGAAACGACACCCCCTCTGGCCTCCCACTGTCCTTCACAGCAGGATATATTAGTCATGTTAGACCCAAATTTACCTCTGTCCTACACAAACCTCTTATCTCGTGATGGTTACTGTAAATTAGTGACTTAAGCAAAGCCTTGTCAGGAAACTGATGTAATCAA
Organism: Mus minutoides; assembly: GCA_902729485.2. NCBI lineage: Eukaryota > Metazoa > Chordata > Mammalia > Rodentia > Muridae > Mus > Mus minutoides. Next base: position 467,525 of record LR749804.1, on the reverse strand, counting down.
AAACTCTAAAGAGGCTGGAGAAAGAGCGTCCAGGATTCTTCAGTTCTTCCGACTTCGTGGTGTTCGTTTTCCTCACGTCAGTCATGGCTAATGTTGCTTGAAGCCTGTGCTCAGATCTCCTGTTTGGAAAGGGTTTACTTATATGTGTTTCTCTTTAAGTTACTTTGCTTGGGCTGGAATAGTTTGTCTCACTACCTTTACAATTTTATCAGTAGAGATTGCTGCTACTCAGCATAGCCTGTGGTTGTGTGAGGAATGAAGTTTTGCCACGTGGGTCAGACTGCCCTGATACCACCATTGTAAATTGTTTCCAAGCATCTTCAGGTATATTAAATGATGAGTTTCTAGCTTTTTTCTGGGTCCCTCCCCATTTGTAAGTCACCCATTGTCTATGCTGGTTTTTTTTAATTTAATTTAATTTTTTATTTTCTTATCTTTTCGCCTAATTGTCCTACTTAGATTTAGAGGAATCTGTTGTCCCTGACAGCCTCCGGAGAAGATGTTTATGCTTTCCTGGTTTCTCCTGGGTTTCAGGCCTTTGTGTGTAGTGAGCCTGTTATCAATCTTCCCCTCCCTCCAGGGAGCACAGGGTTCCTGTGAAGCCTGCTCCTGGGTCAAGGCACTACCACAGCAGTTCCCAGTTCCCTCCCCAAGGAAGACCAGAAGCAGGCCTTCCTAGAACTAGGACCTTCAAGAGGGATGTTTTGTGGTGACTCATAAACTACATTCTGAAAGACAAAAACAAACAAACAAACAAACAAACAAGAAGGTGTCCAGACAGATGCAGGAGAAGGGTTGGGGCAGGGAGGGGGCATCAGCTCATGAAAGCTTTGTGGGCCAAACCAATGAGAATTTTCTGTATTTTGGGTGGATTAGGGAATCTGTGGGATGGTTTTACATTGGTTTTTGGTGTAATCAAATCTCTATTAGTCAATTCAGTGAGCACTCATTTATTTTGTATTAGTATATGTGCATTTAAGAAAGTTTAGGGTGAGTGAGTGAGTGAGTGAGTGAGTGAGTGAGTGAGTGAATGAGTGAGTATATGTATCACATTCCTGAGTCAGTTCTTGCCTTCAATCTTGCTGAGACAGGATCTCTCTTGTGTTGGCTTCCCCCTCCACCCCTTAAGACTCATCGAGTCAGTCCAGAGTGTGTTGGCCTATTACTTCTAAACTACCCCAGAGTTTGTTCAATATACCAGGTATTACACTGAAGAAAACTGACTTTCCTTCTTTTGGTAACAATAGAAGCCCCTTCTGAGATGAGGAGTCATGTCTTTTTTTTTTTTTTTTTTTTTTTTTAAATCTAGATTCCACATATGAAAGAAAGTGTGATATTTGCCCTTCTAAGTCTGGCTTATTTTACTTAACATGATGATTGCTAGTCCCACATATTTCTCTACAAATGACATAATTTTGTTCTTCTTTATGTCTGATAATACTCCACATACATGCACACACACACACACACACACACACACACACACACACACACTGTATTTGATAATGTATTAACCATATCCTTGGGATGTTAGCTCACAAAGGTGGGTACACCGAGGACGTATTTTATTTTATTTTATTCTGAACCGACTTACAGGCTTAGGACGTTTAGAAGCAACAGATAGAAACAAAACCAACAAGTGCCAGAAAAGAATTTGGGGCCCATGTAGGAACATGGGCTGCTTTAGCAAGTGCTAATCCACAAGCATCAGTAAGGATGCTATAGTTTTACAGAGGGAAGGGGTGGAATACAGCTATTCCAGTTTGAATGTAGTAAGCTCTGAGCTGTTTTGAGAGCCTCCGGTTGTGACTCTCAGAGTTTGTATGGGCAGGCAGGCCTATGCTTCATAGGAAGTCTGACTTGGGTGATACATTTTGAGTCTCTGTTACACAAGCAGGAATTAACGCTGTGAGTGTTGAAAGAGACATTGAAGCAGGGGGATGGGAATGAGGAGAGCAGAGATCCCCAGGGGGCTCTGGGAAATGCTACCATTTAAGGGTTGAGTGAAAAAACAAATCTTGGTCAGTGTGTAGGAGGGAAACCAAGAGGAATGTGGTTAGAGATTTAAGAGTACGTTTAAAGGGGAAGTCATCGAGAGGATTAAAAGCTGTCTGTTCTATGTGTAAAGATGCTCTATGATTTTCAAAACAAATTAAATACATTAGGTGGGACTGTTATTGCTAGAAACATGTAATAATGCGCTAATGGCATATAAAAAATACCACAGCATTTAGACCAAAAAGCACATTAAACCTGGCTTTCAAGATGATATATTATCCTCTAGAAATAAAACATGAAGGACCGCACCCTGCCTCTCTGTAAAGGGGACGTGGATTGAGTTTGTTTTTCTAGCCAAGAGATGACATGTTCAGAGAACTGAGCCCTCTCTTTCACACCTACACCTTTTGTGGTCTGCTCATGGGTGGGTTGGCAGTGGCAGGCTGGAGTAATGGGGCAGAACAGAACTCACAGACCCCTGAGAACTCCTTGCAGTACTTGGTCTCACTGGCTGCAAGAGCAATATATTAACAACATGCACAGTTGACTCACTCCCGGCATGCCTCACCCACGGAACTCCCCAGTGTCTTCCCAAGTCTTAGTGACCTAAGTATGTTGCAGGAATTATTAGCCAATTTCACAGGAGACATGGAGTTGGAGAAGGTTCAGATCATACCAGAGTGATGAATCTAAAGAGAGGACATAGCTCCCTTATTTCTATGACTGTACTCTAGTTGGAGAAAATAAAAAGAAGGATTTAGATGACACCCACTCCCCCCCCCCCCACCCTCACCATTCACCAGCACCACCACCACCACACACACACATGATTTTTAAGTCTTTAAGATTTAAAAATGCTATTGTTCTCCTCTGAGATTTCTACCTGAAGCAGGATCTTGGTTTCCACACCCCATGGTTTCCGTTGTTTTCTGGAGCTTCCATTATCTTGGTCTCTGACATGGTTTCCCAATTCATGTTACTCGTTCTTATTCCCCTCTCCCACTGACAGAAGCCACAGACCTGTAACTGGACTATCTGACTCATTCTGTGCTCCTTCTGCTCACGGACACCATGTGGGACAAGAGGCAGGAAAGAAAGCTCTTTGTAGGAGATCAGTCAGAAATGCCTGCACCTCAGTGCTCTTTGCAACAAGAACTTAACTATCCTAACTAAAAAGTCTACCTTGTAGGGGAAAAAAGATATTTGGGGGAAAAATGATTAGGCAGTTTGTCTTTATCCTTATGGTTTGCATTTCAAAACCAGAAAGGACATTCCTGCTCCTGTTTGTTTTATTAAAGGCGCAGTCACCTGGAGAATGCTTACTTGGACATTCCCTGTAGGATGGTCAGCCTTGCTGCTGGTTTGGGGAGTGCAATGGCTTCTGAGTACTCAGTAACAAAGAGCTGTAAAGCCGGGTGGCTGAAAACAACTCAGACATCATCTTTTGCAATTCTGGAGGCTACAAACACAAATTCCGGGAATTGTTTCCGTCTAGTGACCTAAAGGAGAATGTGTTTGTTCTGTCTCCTTGCTGCTGGGGACAGCTGGCAATCATTGTACTCTTTGCTTTGGAGACATATATCCCTATAGTTTCTGCCACTGTCTTGTCAAGGCCTCCTTGTGTAAGTGTGCCATATTGCATTAGTGCACTACAGTAGCCTCGGCTTATCCTGACTACATCTGCAAAGACTTGTTTCCTAGTAAGGTTGTACTCACACGCATCCACAGTATTTCAGCAGATGCTCTGAGGAAAGGTGACTTCTATCTAACTGAGATTAGGATAAAGCACTTTTCCCCTTCCAGTAATTTCTCCCACTTTGACTGCTTTTCATGTATGAATGCTTCTTGCTGCTCTCCCTCTTGGGCGAATGCATGTGACTGAGCACCCGTCCTTTAGAGCTCAACCCCCAGCTGTAGCAAAAGTAAGCTAGCCGAAGGAAATGCAGTAACGCAAATGTCCCTCCTTGTATGCCTTTAACAAATACTAACACGATCCTTGGATGGTGCCTTAACATAAAAGCACTGGTGGAATTTTTGCCTTGGGTTAAGAGTATCTTTTCAGAAGATGTATTTTTCTGGAACACTACAACGGTGTGTATTCTCTGTCTCAGTCCCTTTCTGTTTCACTCTAAAGAAAAGCAGACAACTTCATTTATCCTTGAATTAGTGCATTTATTCACCCCAGGTTCTAAGTATGCCAAGGGAGATGCAATCCTCGTAAGGAATCGGTCATGAGCAAGGAGTTTGCTTCAGAAAATGCCATCCCGGGGTAAAAGCATGTGGACACTAAGCCTGGTTTAAGCTGTGGGTAATTTTCAAAGAATGAACATGGAGACAGAGGACATTCGGTTGCTAGGAAAATAGAATAAAATAAACATCATCTCCCTGCCCTCTTGTTTACTTTTTCACTTTGGGGTGGGCTGCGCTTGCCAAGCTGTCCCTCCCATCTCAGTGGTGACAGGCTCATAGTCAAGCCTGCACGACTGTCTCTCAGGTGTGGGATGTAGTTGCCAGCTTAGCAAGAATGCGCTGTAGAGATCTCCCTCCGTGGTTGTAAAGAGCAAAAGACAGAGATAATAGTTCACTGGCATCAATAACCTGCCTCCCACCACCTGCGGATCGCCGGAATAATAGTCTCAGCGCTGCCCTCCTCCATCCCCTCCCCTGATTCTGCCGCTGTCAGATTCTCTTCCCTTCCCCACAACTGGGAACTCGAGGGAGCAGATTGTTTTGGCTGGAATTAGTCGGGCACAGATGGTACCACCTGCTGCACGTTCCTTACTTCTTATTGGCTTCTCTCGCAGCTCTGTGAGGTTTTGTATTTTTTTTTTTTCTTTTTAAGAAGTTCAGAGGAAGGGGAAATGGCTGAGGCCCTTGCTTATGCCTGATTCTAGCCCAGCTGTTTTGAGCAGACTAGCAACCATGGGGATCTGGCTGGAAAACGCCTACTGGGGAAAGGGCTTCCACCAGCATCCCATTTGCCATATCTAGTGCTTCAGTTTTCAAAATACAAACTTTCTTTGGGCCAAACAATTTCTGCTTTCCAGTGTGACAGATCTGCCTGTGATGAGATACAAGGCAGGTGCAAATGTCTGAGAAAAAGAGGGTTTCCCCCATTCTGAAACACAGGGCTGCAAAATTCGTTACAGGCAATTCACTGGGGTTAATGATCCAATCCTCAGTCTACCACTGTACAAAACTCAAGAGAGTACTAAATTCAATTTTCTCACCTACGCAAACAAGACACTGGACCAAATAACCTAAGAAGTTCATCAAAAACCTGTGGTCTTCTGGCTTTATCTCTGCCCCTCTTACACTACACTCATAGGAGGACTTTCTAGTCCCCAAAGCCAGCCTCATTTGTGCCTCATGTGTGTACTTGCTGTTCCTACACCTTTGTTCCAGCTCTTCCCATGTCTCACTTCTTATCCTTCAGTCTCAACTCCCCACGAGGCTCTTCCTGACACCCCAAATCCTAGCCCCCAACGTCCATCTTACTCATTATTTTCTCACTTGCTTTTATTTTTAACTAAGCTGTCCTATCCGCTGGGACCTTGTAATTGTTCTCCCTTCCCACCTGGAATGTACATTCTTAAAGGCGTGTGTGGTTGCTTTCTATACCACTGTATCCCTACAACATTAAGTGGTTGACTCATTTTATTTTTTCACTCAATTGCCCTTAAATACAATGAAAAGCAATCGCGTCATCTGTGTAAAGATGAGAGACCCAACCTCTGGTTCTGGGTCCCCTGTAGCTACAGGATGATATGGGATTTTATTTTCACTAAACCTTAGCATCTGGAAGTTAAGGCTTGGGATAGGAAGTGTCCAGGATTTGTCCTGCTCTGACTTTCTCATCCTTCCATCAGTTCTGCTGCTACTCATTTGTTAATCTCCAAGTGCTTCTGTTCCTTGGAGCAAAGCTCAAGCCCTATTTTTTTCCTCCTTTTTCTGTGGTGTATTTGGAGAGTACAGAACACTGTTTCAGAAGGCTAGTTGGCAATCTGCAGTTAGCTGCTTTCCAGATTATTGTGAGATAGAAACAAACACTTGTGTGTTTTCAAGCATTTGCAGACCTCAGTCTCTTCAGCTATAAGCAGCAACAGTTACAGATTTTTGAAGAGTATTTCTCAAAATTGAGAACATCTCTGCCTGTCAGTGGAGACTCTGTGTGATAAGAAGTGACTAGGTACACATGTTGTCACAGCTTAGAGTAACACAGGCTTCCAACATAGATTGTTTTCATTTCACTCTTGCATGGAAAAGTCCTTATAGACCAGAAGAAAACCTTCTTGCAGGAACTAACCCATCTCTTGTGCTGCTTCCTCGGGCAGTTTGAAAAGAACATTTTACTGTGGTGTTTGAAGTGATGCCTTGAAGAGGCTCTGGAACCCTGTTTCAGAGGACTAGACTTTATGCAGTTAGCTGTTTTCCAGATTATTGTGGGCTAAAAACAAACACTTGTGTGTTTTCAAGCATTTACAGACCTCGGTTTCTTCATCTATAACGTGCGGGTGGTAGATGAATTGCTTTTTATCTTTCTCAATGTTACAAACATAAAGTTTTTATTCATAGGAAACAATTTTTAAAATCAATTTTAATGTAGATAGTATGCCATAACTTTATTCCAGCCATGAAGGAATTCACAACATAAGGTTTTATAATGAAAACGCCAGTGGAAATGTGTTTTTTTATCTATATAAAAAAGTCATTAGTTTAATTATCATTTTCAAAATTAAGGTGGTACACATGTAGCAGTTCTTGTGGCTAGCACTCTGTTTGTAGGAAGCTTATGTTGACAATTCAACCACCGTTTATTTCATAGTGAATAAAAAGCTCCCTTTTAGGGAATTGTCTTTGATATTGTCAACATTCTTTATGTTGAGGAAAAGAAAGGCAAGTGCTTAGAAGTGGGGTTGATTATCCTTGGGCTTGCTTACTTGAGGAACATCCTTTTAAACAAGTTGGGTAGGGTGGCTTGCACTTCTGCTTGTCCCTCTTGCTTTCGACCTGCCTTTAACCAGACTTTCTAGCATGTTCAGTAATGCGATGGTAGACCTCCACAGAGTGTTTCAGACGGCAGGCAGGAAGTGGTTGAGGGTTACTCAGTAGTTGGTGCTTTCCCTGTGTGCCCACAAGGATCTTGGGCTGCCCTGTAGTTTTGGGAAATGTTTCTGTTGGAAGTAATATTGTTCAGAAGACATGTGAAAACCAAGATCCAGGTCGCTGTGGTGCTGCCGTGCTTCCTTTGAGTTTAGTGGTTGTCTTGAGTCCCCTTTCTAAATTTATATTCTTTTATTCATTAGTATGTTCAAGTAATACTGTAATTATTTGCCTTATAATACAACTATTTTAAGAATGAGCAAAAATGATTATTGTTTAAAGAAAGGCCCTATTTTAGAAGTCTGAGTTTTCTAAGTGATGGGGAGAAAAGCCAATTTAATATTTTCTTTATTTAATTGTTGCCATACCTTAGAAATTGTTTCAGTTTTTTTCTTCAGTTTTTATGAAGCTCTCTTAAGAACTTTGTACTTTTCCAGTATCAACATTTTAAATGTTTTCAGTTTATGTAAGATAACAAATAGAAAGTATCTTGGAAGCCCTCTGTTTAGACTCCATCTCTTGAATATTAGTTTTTTTAAAAGATACAATCTATCCAATTGTATACACATAAACGTAGTAAAGCTATACACACTCTCATAGCCACATACCCACTCTCTCATACAAATATGCATATACGTACACACTCATACTTTCAAACTAACTCATACACATACACACATGCTCACTGACATGCACATACATACATGCCCACAAATACATACAAACTCACTCTCACACATACACATACTCACCCACACATAGTCAGACACTCATGTACATTTATACATATAAACATACATACATACATACATACATACATACATACATACACACACACTCCTACACACTCAAACACACTCATACATACTTACACACACACACACACACACACAGAGAGAGAGAGAGAGAGAGAGAGAGAGAGAGAGAGAGAGAGATCCTTTTGACTGTTTTGGAAATGGTCAGATCACAAGGTAACAATCTTTCTCTGAATGCTTCCTCATGTGAAGGTTGTTTTTTCTGAGTCCTGTCCTTGCCAATTTTAAACTTCTTGCCAGAGAAGAAGTCTATTTTTAACACACTGGGGTCTTATCCTTCATTTCCAACCTAATAGGCATATTCGGTAGTATGAAGAAAGCTGATGGGGTGCACTCACAAGTCAGGGGCCTTAGGATTTGCAATTTCTGTGGAATCAAAGCTATGAATGAGGATGACCAATTAGAAATACTTAAAAGATCATTTGTCACCACTTTAATCTTCATGTATTTTTAAATCATCATTTTCTTTGACGAAAATTATTAGAATCATTGTCATATTCTTCTCACGGCCAAATGGGAATGATGATGTTCATTCTCCATGCTCTGTATTTTGGAGTATTTTAATATGTCACACTGGATTATAGGTGGTAGGTGACTGTTTTAATAGAGGAGTTTTAGCTTGTGGCATATTCAGCATCATGTCGTCTCAATGTCATGTCTCTGATTAATGCTACACTTCACACACAAATGAAGACTGAAGGATTTATCCTGTTACCTAAGAGCATTTGTTTAATTCAGAGATTAATATATTATCTTCGAATGTGAAACAGAGGCCCTCTGGAACTTTAACCCCAAAAATTGAACACAGCCTATTAGCCCCAAAAGAACATGTTGCCAATTCTCTCCATGTTTATTTAAATATTTGCTCTAAAGGAAGCAATTATTCCTTTATTCTTCTTTAAATTTAGTATTGACATTTTTTATTTTGGGAAAGGAGGTCTTTTTTTTTAGACATGGATACAGGAAAAGAAAACTCTCCAATAAAAATATTGTCTAAAAAGTTTGTTTTGTTTGCATGATTTACTAAATATGTACAATTTCAATTCACAGCGAAGGTAACAAAGATTTAAACAGCCAACATCACAAATGTCTCAAGTTCTAAAAAAAAAAAAGTTCACTGTGCACAGTTTGACAATTTAATTGAATAAAAACCAAAGCTAAGCCTTTAGTATGAATCTTTTTCGTGATGGGCACAAGCCATGTAGATTCTTTATCTTTGTTTCACGATGCATATTCAGTGACTAAAAGCCCCTTCCCATTTTAGTATATTAGGTTATGTCAGCATACTGAAGAGAGACTTTACAGCCTCTTGATTCACCAATATGATTTGTAATGTGTTCACATATATATTGTAGTATTTATTAATATATAAAATGATCACATGAGTCATCTGTGACTTTTTAATGTTTTAAAATGTAGGAATGTTTTTCTATATGTATAACATTTTAAATTTATAGTTATGTATGTGAGCCATAATAATTTAACAGTGTTCATTTGATGTAAGGTATGTAGAAAGAACTATTCTGCTTTTGAAATATAGAGATGTCTCATCCCTATCTGCTTTAGGTCCTTAAAGTTTGCTATTATATGAATCCAAATACTGCAGTCCTTCTGATGTAATGATCAAGTGAGTGAAATTACTATTCATCCTTAGAAACAAATGCCATTGAATACAAAATCATTGTGTTTCAGTTAAGAAGGGAGCCATAGCTTTGGCTACCTTATAACATCTACAATAACATTGTTTTCACATATATTTTCCCCACGTAAATTCTTTGGTGTTTCCCCCTCTTTTAGTATTAGTTCTGTGAGTGATGAGCATGCAAATGCGAGACTCAAATAATTGTATTGAGCATATTTATTTGAATAATTGCCCCATTGCACATGAAATAAATCTGCTGAGTGTGTTTGTTTGGATGTTTTTACATGTACATGGGAACACATACTCAAATAAATGCAGCTGTGTTTATTACAATGTGCGGGGGCTTCAGAGCACACACACTTGTTTGTGTGCATATCCAGGGCTCACAGCCTGGAATGGCCACACATCCTGGAGCAAAAAAACATGGCTAACAATTTTTTATTTCAAATATATATATGTATATATATATATAAACTTATTATTGGGGAATATCTTCAAATTTATGACTAAATTTTGATGTTGTTAAGGCTTATGTCCTTAGAAGATAAAAAATAACATTTTAAAGTTATCTGATTGTGAAAAGTATCTAATAAATTTATTAATACCTATTCAAATATAGTCCCTTCTCTCCTTCCTTCAAGCCCTCCCACTCCACTGCAAGCTAAGTTCATGCCAAGGGAGATGAACGCTCTTAGTTCTGGCTGAGAAATACTCATTTCTCTCTTCCCCAGTTTCTCAGAACTAAGCCTACAGTGTCATGTGCAAAACAGAAAGAACCTCCCAGATCTGCTAGAATACAAAAGGCTCTTGAGAAAATGGGCGGGATGTTCAGTTCCAGGATTTCATCACCTTTTCCCAGCCCCTATCCTCAGGGGTAAAGGGTAATACTTAAGACTAGAACAAGGAAAGAGTATTTGATAAGAAAAGGAGATTATGTGTCATGATTTGGAGGGCTTTCTTGTTGATGACCTTGGAAAGGAATCTTAGGATAAGTCCAATGTTTTATTCTTCCCTGGAGTTGGAAGATTATACAGCTCTAATGTGCAATACTATTAGTGGCTAAATTGCATTAAAAAACAAAACAAAAAGAAACCTTAAGATATGGGACATTGTAGTGATTGTCACAAATTTACAAGTGTTAACCTGATCCTTGCAGACTCAGGTATTCTGAGCCTTCCTGTGAAAAGTAATTTGTAAAAACAATGGTGGAAAGAGGGATTTCAGGAGGGAGGGGAGACTCTGTGCCCCCCTTTGCTCCTTCTCACGCATGCTTTCTTCTTTCTGGGGAGAAAGAGTACATTGCTCATGTGTTCTTTGTTGGTCCTGTCTCTTGTGGATAGGGACACAGATCTGCCCCATGGGCAGCAGAGACCTACATTGCTTTAAAGGAGGCCACAGGGATTTATTCTACCCAGACAAAATTTAATGGCTTGATATTTTCAGGTTGAATTAATAAAGATATCGCCTAGAGCCTTTAAAATTGGAAAAAAATCTCT
>LR749804.1:423971-451471 GCA_902729485.2 Mus minutoides | reverse complement strand
GTTCCGTGGGGGCAGAATGGTGCTCAATAAGGATGATGATCTCTGGACTCACATTGAAATCCATTTTTAGGACAGGCTGGAGTATGTACAGTCTCGGGTATATCAATTGCTTCTAGGTTCAGGGTCTTTGCAGATAAAGGAAAGTTGTTTGGGGACTTAGCCTGAGGACAGGCCATAGATAGAATAATGAAAACAGGATTTATAAAGTGTTTAGTACAAGTACTTTGTAGTGAGCAGCCTATTAGGGTTAAATCACTTAACTCTTATCCATTAATACAGGTTCAACCATCTACTAAATTCTAAGCAAAATGCATACATCAGGGAGTAGCATACATGCAAGAAGTAAGTCTGAATGGAGAAAAATTAGACATGAAAATGTTCTTGTTTCTTTAGTTGTTAAAAGATTCATGAACAACGCTATCCCGTGATATCTTTTTGATGCTGCTGTCCTATCAGCTCAGGATCAAAGGTGGTCAACCAGTTAGGTCCCTTTGTGTAGAGAATATACTAATACAAGTTTTATTTTCCAAAATCATAAAATGAGAGCAGCATCTGGACTGAAAACAACTATTCTCCAAGACAAACTTCCAGATCTTTTAGAATGCATGGGAGGTGGATCCTATAAGGACAGGCAGCCAGCTTTCAAGGAATGTATTTGGTAATAGATACTGTACTTGTAATAGGGCCACATTATATATCACAAACAGACAACCTGGGCGCATAAAGTACTAAACTGTGATACCCTGCAAAGGACAACCTCAGCGAGTCACTGAGAGTTTGGCACAACTCTTATATTAAATATTCTACTAATCTTGAGAACTTTCACTAACAAGTATTTAATAAATACAATTTAAAATAAGGGCTAGTGTGAGAATTTATTTAATTTTAATTTGTTTGATTAGTTTACCTAACTCAAAGCAAAATGTCTTAGAATCAAATTTCTATACAAACAAGATTCGAAAAAACACCCACATTGCTGTTAAGGAAATCCAAACACTGTCTGTCACTCTTGTCTAGGTCCATGCCTCAATAGACAACGAGAATGAAGACTAAAGTTAATAACTAATAGAAGGTTTGTGGTATGAAAAGTTGCCGTATAACTTAGGAACAAAATTGACCAGAAATTTATTTAAAATTTAGATTTTGTCTACTCCAAAGTAGAAATATCTTTATTTCTTTTCAAAATAAGGTGATTTGAAAGCACCTACCACAGTGTCTCAACAGAGAAAGTACCCAGTCAATATCAGATTGACATTTTAGTGGAGTAAAAATGAGTCCTTGACGGTGCCTAGCAAGAGGTTCAGATCGTTTATTTCAGTCATTGTTTGTGACAATTATTCCAATTGAAGTTCACATTTACAAAGTATTTCCTTCTCTGTACTATCCAGGGTATCTCCCTCCCCCCACCGAAACCGAGCAAACAAGCAAGCAATAAGCCATTGGTAAGAGAATTAAGCGGTATGACTTTGGTATCTGCCTAGAAAATAAATTTAAAGTAGATTACGGCAAAAGAGCACAAACTCCCAGGAATAAATAGACACTAATTTTCTTCTTAGTTTAAACAGTTCTATAGACAGATAACAAACATACTTTATCAATGACACATTTATAATCAACATATAATAACCAAATGACAGTTCAACTTCATTGCCCAGCTTTAGAGTCAAGACAGTTCTCTCTTATAATATTCATATTAACTCATTTAAAATATTATTAGATATTAATATAAGCAAAAGGCTTATGGAGCGCAGTTAGAAGAAAGCAAGCTAAATTTACATATACATCATACTGACACATTTCATGAAGACTTTTGCTTAGATGGAACCTAATACAATGACAATATTAATGTCATGAGATGTTTGGTCAAGAGACCAAAAAGTTAACAGATTGGAAACTCTACAAGCTGGGACACCAACAGGAAGATAACTAATCACCAGTTTAGAGAAGCCATTGCATGACTAGCATCCTATTGCTAGGCAACGTTGCATGACTAGCATCCTATTGCTAGGCAACGTTTCTAGGTAGCAGATCTCTCATCTTAAAGGACCAAGATATTTTACTTTTAAAATAATATGCTTTTTAAAAAATATAAATAAATATATATATATATATATTTGCATTTGTCAACTTTTGGGTCTCTCAACTAGCTGAACATCTATGAAATTTATGGACTAGCTTATTTATAGGAGATAAATATGCTGACTGGATGTCACTATGTATGAGAGCCCTCACTAAAATAAAAGTTTTACACTCACCATGTAGTAAATGATAGAGTTTGCATATGGTCATATAATAAGACCAATCAGAGAGGGAAAGATGCCTTCAGTGATGTGCCTATTGTAGCTGAATAATGAAATACAAAATATATTTGAGGTTGATTAAAATTAAAGTAAATTTAGGCATGAAAATATTTGTTACTCTGTAAATACTTAAATAAGACTCAGTATTAAAGGAAGTATAATAAATGAACAGTGTAGAAAAAAAAAGATGTTTCAAATATATAGCTTAAGTATAATAATTGTGTAGACTTGCAAACCAATTTGGGGGTTTTAACATTAATTGGCCTTTAAAAATAATAACCACAGATATTATGGTTGGAGGGAAAGGAGCTGAACTGGTTGGACCAGGAGCAAGGCTGTTACAACCTGGGTTCTCTTCACAAAGTGCTCTCAGCACTATGGGTCCAGCGTGGGCCACTTTTGCCCAGGGCTCAGCTTGATTCTGGTCACATGTGCTACCTCCAACACACAGCTAGTGAAGGATCTGGGAAGATTTGGAGTACCTGCATTTCCCAAGGTATCTTTCCATATCAGAATATGTACCCTATGTGCAAAGAGTTAAGATCTAACACATCCTCTTCTCTTCTACACCACATGCATCAATGCTAACTTTTGCCCTCGTTTAAAGTAAAAGGTTTCCCTACACTTTATCCATCCTGCTCCCATTTACAATATTTTGAATATGACTCTATACTTTCTTTTCCCCACCACAGACGAATTCATATTTCTAATGGAGAAGACTTGGACAGGGATTAGGGACAGGGTAAGACTAGGTTTCCTTGTTTAGAGCAGAAGGTGGGAAGGAGAGAGGAAACACTGATGAAAACCCCACTACAGAGCTGATCCAGGGTTGTGGAAAGTATCTTTACATGATACACTGTTAGGAAATGTAACATACCACCTATAGTCCCAGGGAGCCCTGGGGCTGTTGTCTTGTCAGAGTTTTGTCAGTGTTGGTGATTAATAGATAACACATGAACTGGAGATATTACTTTAGTCTTTCAATTATAGGATTCACTGGCTTATTTGGTCTCTTGCCTTTCTTTTATGGAAACAACATTTATAACTGGTTCAAAAGTGGCCAATTTATGAAAACCAAAGAAAGTCACCCCAAAGCATGGCTTACTTAGTATTTGGACGAGTCCACTAGTATGTCACTGACCATATTTATTATAATATTTTTACACATATATAAATTCACCACAGCTTAAGAATTTGAAGATACTTTCAAAATTGAGCTCTTGTCATGCCATTTCATTACCTTGGGCATTTAAATTTTCCTTTGACATGATAGGAAAGTTTGTTTTACAGATAACTTGAAAGTTAAGAAGACAAGCACACTCATAAACACATGAATGATTGAATAAACAGGCAACACAAAAGTCCTACTGAGTTATGCAAAAGTATTACTTCTTTCTTGTTGACGGTGTCAGCATATGCTACATCTTATGTTGCACAAGTGCACTCATTAAATATTATGAAAGATACAGCAGGCCGGAGAGCTCTAGCTAGCTAGTCAAAGTCGCTCATACCTGTGTGTTCGTATTTATGTCGCAGAAGGGAACTGCTTTTCTGGAATGTCTTGTCACATAAGTCACATGCATACATGCCACTTTCTGTCTTCTTTATCTTCTTTCGAGACAGACAGGAATCGGAGTCTGTCATGTCATCTAGGCCGGACATGTAGTCTTGTGCTCCATCCAGCAAGTCTCCCTGTGATATAATCACACAGTTCAACATGGTCTCTCCTCTCTGTGTTTACATCAAACAATGAAGCACAGGCTGAGAACTAGAGATCCTCAAAAATGCTGGATGTCAATCTATCTTATAACTAAAATACTTCTCTTTTTTTTCCTGAACAACATGGAAGTTTTACTTTTCAACAAAACATAAACCTTCTCTGCCTTAGATAAGAAAAGCAGTTTTCTTAAATCTTCCATTTTTTTTAATACCAGGGAAAACCCAAGAGTGAACATTAAATATCAGGATTACTATATTTTCCAGTGTACTTTACTTCAAAAATGATTGGTAGCTGTAGAAACTTCATTTTAATTGAATTTTATATTTAGGTACAAAATATTATTATTATACAATCTATTTAAATGTATGTCTACCAACTAAAAGCCTTAAGCTATATTTTTATATTTAATTTTCTAATTTGAAATAGAGAATATTAATAACACTTTTTATCAATGTTCTATCTATGTTAAAACAGCCTTCAGCGTTGAGCAATAATGAATGTGGATCAGTAAATTATTAAATTTCTTGATATTTATTTTGTCTTGGTCCAAAGGAGTGCAAACTTGCATGATAACATACATTTCCATTTGCTAGCCCACAGTTTAGTTTTCTTAGACTATATTTGCACTAATTAATACTAGAGCAGATTAAATAGGCTTAAATGCATTTACAAAGAGGGCAGATGTGTTGTAATTGGAATACTGGACAGCTGTTACAGCCGTGCACTTCCACTTTGGTTCCTATTTTGCAAACAGGGATTATCCAAAATAATGCCCAAACAATGCCTGCTTTCAGATTCTACCACTGACACATTCTCTGACCATTTGAAAGTTAGGTAAGAAGTCCTATGTAACCTGTAAAACATTTCTTTAAAAAATTCTCTTCAAAATGAACTCTTGTTTATAAAACAAAATAGATATTAAAATTTAAACACACACACCTTTCTGAACGCGTGGCTGTTACACACTTCAGTTTCAAGCATGTAAGTAAGCTGGCCAACTACTAGCATTGATACAGTCTCAGAAGAATTCTTTAGTTTGTTGTTTGTTTTGGAGACCAGATTCTGCTATGCTGCCTAACCTTAAACTAGCAATCTTCTTGCCTTAGTTTCTTAATAAGCTTATCCTTTCAGCCACTGGCTTTGCTAGCTTGCTTCAGAGCTTTCGTATTCCTGGTTTTCCCACCCGGACTGAGTGTTTTCCCCCACCTTGTGCATCCTCTAGGTCATTTATCAATTTATTTAGGACCGGGCAGCCTGGGAATCACAGCTAGGGTATCCTATGTGCATTTTTTTCAGAGCAAAGTGACACATCTGGTTACCTGAAATCCTTGTTTCCTCTGGTATTTCCTCCTTTGCTGCATATCAGCAAAGGTAGCTGCTCCCGTTGGGTAGGTATAGGCCATATGCGGTAGGAAGCTCATCTGATCCAGTCCTGGGTATGGTCGTAGCCCGGGGATGCTGGTCTGGACTGGTGGCATGAAAGTGGCAGGGGGAAATGCGCTCTGTGGTGGAAGAGGGGTGTATAAAGGCTTGGCACTAAATGGGTTCATGCCGAACACAGGGTTGGTGCTTTTATTGTCCAGGTTATTAGAATTTGAAAACTCTTTCTTGATAAAAGTCAAATTCAGAGGCTCATCTGAATTCTCAGACGATGAAGAAACACTGTTGTGGTCTAAGTTTATGCTAGTAGCTTTTGTTTTGTTCTTTGTAGCTATAATACTTTTGGGTTCTCTCATTTGTTTTGGTAATGACAGGTCCAACGGCTCAGCCTGCAGCTCCTCAGAAGAGAAGCTATTTGGAGTGTACGAGCTACTGTGGGAGTTTTTAGAAGATGTGGAGGAAAGATTTAAAGGAGAAGGAGTATTACTCCTTGAGTGGTCCAGTTTATCAACTGCTTTAATATTGGTGAAGTGGGAAGATTTTGTTAGCCTGAGAGGAGGGTCACAACTCGTGACACTGTTGTGGAGATCTGCTATAGACGGTGATGTGATGGAGTCCATGGGTTTTACAGGAGACCTGGGTAACAAAGAGTCTTTTGTGGTGGGGTTACTGTTGGGAGCTAACGGCTTGGAGGTCCTTTCCAGTGATGGCGACCTGGAATTTGAATACTGGTAGACTTTTCTTTGCTCAAACCATTCCTTCACAAATTCCTGAGGAAGGCCCACAGCAATGGAGATTTTCAGCAGTTCATCAGAGTTGGGCTCCATGTTCATAGCATAGTATGCTTTCAGTACAGACATGTGGTCCTTGTATGGGTTGATTGGGCTTGTCAGTCCTTTCTCGGAAAGTACAGATGACAAGAGGAGGGCTTTATTATCAACAAAAACTCCAGCTTTGTTGGGGACTATGTTTTCGTGAGGTTGCAGGACTGCCTTGATCTCTTCGTTCATCTTACACAGGTATCGTTCATGCTGATGCAGGGGAATAGGGCCCGGGAAGCTTTCTTTACAGAACTGGCATGAAAATGGAGTGGATATGCTGTGGTTCTCAATCATTTTGTCATCAGTGACCAAATCTATCAAGGTACGTAACTTCTCTTTCTTTATATTACTGATCTGTCTCCTTGAGTCGGTGGTCAAGCTCTGGAGGCAAGCTTTGGCTTCATTGACTTTTTCTAAGGTATAGTCAATAATACTTTTAGTGGCACCGTTATGACTCACTACTGGAAGACCGACAGGGGGAATATTGGGAGAAGTTACCCCTTGTTCTTCTGGCTGAGAACATGGATCCTTCATGTGATAACCTTTCAACTTTGAAATGTCTTCGGTCTTGCAGTCCATCTTTTGCCTAGAAACCGTATTGTCCACAATCTGTAGAACCTTTTGTACCTCACTCAAGTTACTATTCATAGTGGGAAATCCAAGTAAAGGGGCTTCCATCCCTACACCTAAGTGCTGCATTGGACTCTGAGCAGATGGGTGTACACCTAAAGGGCTGGTGGCTCCAAGCCCACCGTTCATAAAGGGACTACTGCCACTAAACCCATGTGTTGCCATAAGAACTTTATAGTCATTGAAGTCTAGTGGTTCTGTTTTAATCTTAAGTAAGCCTGTCTGCTCAGACATGCTAAGTGGTTTTCCATTTTCCAACTTGTTCCTTAATTGAGTAATGGCTGAGTTAGTAGGAGAAGAAGAAACAGAATTAGGGGAAGAACCTGTCTTGATATTGTTTCTCATTCGGCCATTTACTGATATTAAGCCAATACATTTCTTGCTGCTGATATGTGAACTGTAGGACCCAGAATGAGAGAAGCGTTTCTTGCAGTTTGGGCATTCATAAGGTTTTTCACCTGGAAGGATAATTAAAATTAGCATTAGATTTCTTCAGTTAGTTAACATGCAAAGTTGTCTGCCAAGACAAGAATCTGTGAAACCAAATGAAATTAATCTAGGTATTGAATGTAGGTGGGCCCTATATTCTATATGTTTAAGTCAGAATTATGTGACCATAACTATCTCTGGGCTTTATCTAACCCGGGTGGACATAATTCAAGATGTAAGCTATGGAAAGTAAAGGCTCTCTACACCTTTTCCAGTTAGAATCCCAAATCTTGTCAGGCCATCAGCACCATCCTATTTAAACAGAGTGTCAGATTAATGTATGGTCAATAGCACAATAAAGATGTCACAGTATTTAAAGGGAAGTGTACCCATGGCTTTAATCAACTCTGTGGAGACCCCATTGATTCTACCAATTCAACTACTTCTTTGAATAGCATCCAATTTGGTAATAAAATGCTTGGCAGAGCTATCAAACAATGTATAAAGCAGAAATCTCAGTGGTAGGATGTGGGTTTATGATGTATAGCTATCAGGAGTCAAGGAATGTTTAGCATATGCAAGGTCCTGTCCAATCTTCTCCCAGTTTTTCTTGTAAGTTTAGGTATCAAAAAAAAAAATGAATATCTTTCTGAAATTGCAGCCCAAATATCTCCAGGTCAAAGTTACACAGTTTTGTAAAAGTCTCTAGATTTAGCAGAAAACACAAATCAAAGCCCTTGTGAATTGTAAAAAGGATAAACATTTATAGGATACAATAAGACTCTCCAAGACTCCTAGAGCTTATGAAATAAAGGGATAAACCCACAACACTCCACCCAGGACTGTGTACATTGAAATGGTCTCCACAATCTTCTCTAGTTGGAAAGAATGCAATTCGGCAAGCCCCCTGTGACTCACCACTGTGAATTCTCAGGTGTTCTTTGAGGTGGTGCTTATACTTGAAGGCCTTGCCACACTCCGTGCACTTGAACTTGCGGTTACCTGCTCCTTGGGTTAGCATTTGGTGCTGTAAAAGGAGAAAAATGGCCATCATTTTTGTTCAGGAGGCACAAAGGAGATTGCTTAGGAATCTTTCTCAAGGCCTCTTTTTTAGACAGGCCAAGAGGTCTGAGTTCATGCTTATTTATCTGGTCAGACTTTCAGAGTTGCAATAAAAGTGGTAATGCAGGTAATAAAATGGGAATTTTTCTCTTTTAAGAAAGTCCTTCCAATGCACATCAAACACTCGCTTCGCAATTATGCCTGACATCTTTTTTCTACAGCATTTTTTTGACCCTTGAGATGAGAAAGTATGATTGTAGAGATGCTCATGGCTCTTTTGGTTTAGTGCAAAATCTAAACCCTAAAGGCTTCCTTTCAGAACACTGCTATCTTGTTAAGGAAAAAAAAGTTTCCTGAAAATTATAAAATTGTTATTTTCTTTTAACCCACACTTAAAACAATTTTTTTGTGAAGTTTTCTGTACCCAGGTAAAAGTGTATCTTATACTAAATCAAATTGAAATTTAAAGAAATGGAGACGCCCCCACCCCCAAATAAAAGACAAAAAAAAACCCTTTGATATAAATATTTGGTATGCCTGTTTAAATATACCACTCATTGTGCTACTGGCACATGTAGCTCAGCTTTTCTTAGGTGCTGCCTATCAGATTTGATTCATTATCAAATAAGAGACAACATCTTGGGTTATGGCTGCTTGAACAGCTTTATCACAAGCAGGAGGGAAACTTCAACGACTTTTCATTTTCCGTTTTAGTAGTGTGCAAGAACCAACAGAAAAAAAAGTTTGCTGAAAAGTCAAGTTAGAGGCAGCACAGATACCATCCAACACTGCTGACCTTTTTGAACAAGGGGGAAAAGCACTGTGACTTGGAATTCTAAGGAAAAACAACAACAACAACAAAAAAACCCCAGTTATCCACTCTGGATGCTCAAGGTAGGAGGCCAGCCTTTTTCTGCAGCAATGACACAAAAGCCTTTTGCAAAAAAGACAGCCCAGAAACGGTGTGACAACTGCTAGGGTGTGCTGAATCTTCCCACATTCCTAGTGAGACAGATGGTGTTACATGGGACACAGGGAGGTTTGTTCAAACAGCAGCAACCTTCAAAGATCAAGCGGAGCCCAACCCGCCGAGCGCCATTGAGGGACCAGTGCTCATATGTTGCCGAGTTGCATAAACAAACAGCAACAGCTGCTTTGTCTCCCCCACAGCCCTCAGAGGACTACTATAAACTTTAGTTGTGCCACTGTTAATATGATACAATCATTTTAATTTACTAATTGTAAATGCCATGAGCAAATGAGGGGACTTTTCAACACCAAAGCTACCATTCATAATGCGCCAACACAATCACACTTCTGCATGTGAAATTTAAAGCAGTTATACTAGATAACTATCTAGGCTTTTTTTTTTCCTAGAGTTTTTTGTGCATAGAAGCATGAGAAGATAAACTGTTACAAAAGTGTAACTGCACAAGCGTATTACTTATAGCTGATCTTTGGAAAACATTCAAGTAACAAGTTCGATCAGAAACAAATGGTGTGATAATGTGATATAGTGCCTTAAATAGTAAAAATTTGTAACACAGTATTTCCATTCTTGCTTAATTGGGTTTGTGCCTTCTTTTTCTTATTCAAAGACAATAAGGCCTATGAGGACAAATCAGAGTTTTATAGAGAATGTCATATTTAACCATCTCAAAAATATATAATATCAAAGTTCATTTAGGGCAATTCTGTATCTGTAGGACCAGTTATTGTGACTTATGAAACACCATTACTGTGACCACCCAACACATCATAATATCAATTTGCACAGTCAATTCTCCCAGGAGGATAGAGAGAGCAGTTTTGCTGAAACATTTAAGAGATGCTGTGAATCAGCTCTACTCAGTCATTTCAAGGATTTAAGACCCTATCCCTACCTTTCCAAGCCAGAGTGCTTATTTTTAAAACAAGTAGGTTAAAAGAGGCAGAACAATTTTGGCATTTAACTACAAGCATGTATATTGAGATAGAGTTATTTTAATTATAACCAATGTTTTTATCATTTATCACTTTTCCAATTTATTATGTGTATATGCATATAACTTATATGGCCTTTCTATCTTCCTAAAAACATATTTCATAAATTAGTAAGCTTGTAAAGTATTCTAAGTAATTTAAAAGTGTTTTGTGACAAATGAAAGAAATATGCATGTCTTTTTACTATGTATTAGGTCCTATATGAAAAAAAATGTCTAAGCAAAACTAGGTGAAAAATGGAATTAAAATTGCTGAGATGTTTAATAATGTATAATTAAAATGCTACAATTTCATTCACTTTTTGTGGAACATAAAAATGAAACTAAAGTCAAGTTAAAGTGCAAATAAAATTTCTAAATTAGAAATTAACACACTCATTCGATCGTGAACATAAGACTATTAAATCATATTAGAAGAGACCATCAAAAAATCATTTAGACCTCAATTAAAGCTATTACCATTAAAAGATCTGCATCTTCAAAATGCCATGAAAAATTAATAATGATTGCCAATCAAAGCAATATCGTTTCTCTAAGGGGTTATTATAGAAAGAAATCACTTAGAACCAACCCCCACCTGATCTGTCCCTGGCTTGTGCGTCACCATATGCCTCTCGAGCTGGGTGCGGTAGGCGAACGTGTAGCTACAAAGAGGGCAGGAAAAGTTCTCTTCATTCTTCTCGTGGCGGTACTTGATGTGCTCCTTCAGCGATGTCAAGCGCTTGTAGCCACGGTCGCAGTAGGGGCAGGTCAGCAGTTGGGCAAAAGCATCTGGAGTTCCAGGTGGCAGGTCTGTAGCCGAGAGGCGAGGGGAGAGGAGCGGGCCAAAAGGTCAGTAAATCAATGGCAGCTAATGGGCTGGCTGCCCGGGCTGTTATGACAGGAATCGCTGCAATCTGCTCCTGCACAGCGCCATCATCGCGCCCCGGCCTCCTCACAACCGGGCCCCTTGAACACCCAGGGCAGGCTTGTCCGAATCAGCTCACACTGCGCTCGAAAATTAATTAATTACTTGAGCTTATTTGTGGGGAGGGGGAATTTAAACAGCTGATAAATGAAGAAATTCCCTTTGGGTGACTGACAGTCCCCCCGAACCCTAGACTCACATGTAACTCAGGAATTCACAGGACGAAAGGAGATTTTTTTTTTCAGGTGTCAGAGAACAAAAGGTGAGGGTCGGTGATCTTAAAGGGTTTTTTTTTGTTTTTTTTTTTTTTTTGTTTTTTTCCTCAAAAGTAAAATATCTCTGAAAGATTGGAATACATTTAGATATTTTTATCTCTTAGAAATGGGCTGTAATTGTTCTTATTCTGTATTGGATGTACAAATGACACAAATTTGCTGACAAAAAAAATTTCACAATACCCTAAAATTACAGTTCTAATCTTTGCTCATGAAATTCCATGCCTCTGCAGCTGTTCTTCAAATTTTAAGGTAAACACCCAGGCATGTAGTGCATTTGTAATTGTAACAGCTGCAGAGGTCAGTATCGCGGCTAAAAATGAATTACAGCCTTACCATTTTCTTCTTGCCCATTGGCCTCTGGTGTGCCAAGGCGAGACAGCTCCTCAGGGGCTTCTGGGTAAATAATGGCTGTGTCGCTTCGCTGAAGGTACTCTTCGATGCTCACTGCGTGGCCGTCTCTTTCCTCCAGTTTTCTTTTGGCAAAGTATTCTTCAAAGTCTGATGTGCAATTTGCATTCTTAACTGAAATCATAAGCAAAAGAGAAAGGCCTTTGCAGAGTCTTCTTCCTAGGTGACCAAATCTGTTAGATCATTTTTAGTAACAAAGGTTGGCTTGTTACTCGTAAGACTTAAAGGAGCTCATTTGTCAGAAGAGAAGATGACCAAATACTGATTAAATGCTTATTTTTACAATACATGCAAAAGAGGTGACTTTGTTTAAGTAGGCAGATTTGGTTTTTTAGAATGTCCATCTCTATAACTCATGTAAAACTGAAATAAAATTTAAAATGTATTTGTTAAAAATCGAACTAAAAAATTTTTTTCCCTAAACATGACCTAACAACATTGCAGATACTTCAATGGTCTATATGAAACTTCTTTTTGTCTTAAGAAAAGTGAATTTAGCTTTTAGTGACAGGGAAACCTTGACAATCTACTCTGAGGAGTAGACAGTATAGGCCTCTCCGGCCCTTCCACAAGCCCTTGAATAAAATGTTCTGAATCACACAAAAAAAGGAAATTTAATTTTCTTGAGAAGCCATACTAAACTTCACCTCCCTATCTACAGATGCATCTGATGCTAAATAAAAGCTTTAGCTATGCTCTTCTTTGAATAAGAGAGTTAGTCAAGTCTGCATAGTCTGAGACAGATGTGTATGGAGCGAGAGACATCCCTAAAGGTACAACAGTGTGACTTGGCTGAAAACTCACAGAACACAGCATTCTCTCTCTCTGCGATTTTGATCTTTGCTCATAATTGTATAGTTAAAATAAAACTAAGCTCATAAGTGATTAAAAAATAAAATATAAAGTAATGGAGCCCCACTGATAAAACAGCAGCATGATTTCTATATGATGTTAGCTTCTTAAGTTACGATTATTTTTATGAAATAATTGTTGTAGACCCATTTCAGCAATCTGTGTCACAAGATATGATGTAGTTAAAATCTCTAGATACATCTCTGAAATTAGTTATGGCTTACATATCCCAAATAAAAGATAATACCTAACATAGGACTGGAAGAGTAACTCTTAGTTCCTCTTCATGGGTGCTGGGCAAAGGGCCTTGCTTTAGCACAGTACTGTGGCTTGAAAGCACTGCCCTCTGATGCCACTAAATCTTTACCATATTTTCTTTGCATGCAGGGTTCCCTATAAGAAACATCCTTGGCAAGTTGTGATGTGATAATGTTCAAGCAAGTTAGTGAATTTTCTTTTTCTTCCCCATTTTTCCTTTGGTTCACATTATTATAAACTTGTGGATTTTAGATAAGAAGACTAAAGGAAAATAGAAGCTCCTACTTCCTTAACATGTGATAATTGAAAGCCTAAACAGCAAGTCTTATTTTCCTAAGTGAAGACCAACACTAACCTTATCCTTCAGGAAAGAGAGAGAGAGAGAGAGAGAGAGAGAGAGAGAGAGAGAGAGAGAGAGAGAGAATTATAGAAAAAGAAAGAAAAAGTAATCCAAATGACAGAATCTAAAAAGTAAACCCATTGCTTCAAATTTGACTGGGTATTATAGTGGTGGTATTCTACTGTGAGATAAACAAAGGTAACACAGGAACCCAATGAGCTCTAAAGATTGGGAAAGCTTTAATGAGGAAATCTTGGAGTTAACTTACTCTCAAAGCTGGAACAGCAGTGTGTACACAGGTGACAAGGAACAGGGACATCTTGGTATCTAACTTGGTGCTCAGAGTGAAAGAAAAACTGTAGGGTGTTGGGGAGCAGAGGTAGCAGAAGTGGGAACATGCAGGGGAAGTATTCTTCCTAAGGTCTTTCATTTTTATTCTAGGACCAAGAAGAAGAGGGGAAGGAGGATGGAGAGGAGGAAGAGGATGAAGAAAAAGGAGGAGGAGAAGGAAGGAGAAGGAGGAGGAGAAGGAGGAGGAGAGGGAGGAGGAGGAGGAGGAGGAGGAGGAGGAGAAGGAGAAGGAGAAGGAGAAGGAGAAGAAGAAGAAGAAGAAGAAGAAGAAGAAGAAGAAGAAGAAGAAGAAGAAGAAGAAGCAGCAGCAGCAGCAGCAGCAGCAGCAGCAGCAGCAGCTATTGAAGGATATTAAGCCAGAAAGACAGTTGTACAGAATGAAAACATTTGTACTTTTTAATAATGACTCCGGCTATAGTATGACAGGGACAGAAGAAAAGGAAGGGTAGGTTATGCTTAGTGTTGGCTGAGGGTACAGTGCAATTGGAACTGGGCATATGTTCATCTCCAAAATCCCCGAAGAGACAAGGATTAAGGAAGTGGTGGTAGAGACGAACAAAAGTTGCTGGAATTGAGAGAAATTTACAAAGTAAAATCTCTTAAGACTTGGGGAAAGATCCAGCTTGCCCAAGTGACATGCTAAAGTGTTTTCTGTATCTTTAGTTTTCAGTCTGATAAATGGTTAGTGATATTTGCCAAAGCAGGAAACACTAGAATTCTAACGAGTTGAAGTCATATATAAACATTAGGTCAAGCAGAACAGTCAGGAGAATTTTCTTTATATTTTATGGACCACCAAACTAGGTGGTGACACTTCTGCATTCTGTGACCTCAAGTCTTTTCCTTTGCTCTCTCCACCTTCTGCTAAGTTTAACAAGAATACCTGTCTAATTCCAAGGTTTCCTTTTAAAACGGGTTTGGAATGTAAGGTACTAGATGAATACATTTTACCTTGAACTTTTGCTTATATCTGTTCTTAGTTGGATTTACAAGCCATCAGTTTGGACCATGACTCAGCTGCTCCGTTCACAAGGCCATAGGAGCTTTCAAATGATATTGATAGAGAAGATAATGATAACGTCACTGAACTTGCTCCATTGACTCCTGAGGGAGTGTGTGGGAACTACCAGCTTACATAAACTATTTGCCCATTTGGGGGCTCATTAAAATAGACTTGCCAAGAATTATTATTATTATTATTATTATTATTATTATTATTATTGTTGTTGTTGTTGTTGTTGTTGTTGTTATTATTATTATTGCTTTTAATGATAGGAGAAGACAAGGAGCAAAATTTAAAATAAATGGTTTTATTTGGTTTTGGTTTTTCAATTTTGCAAGAGGGTTTCTCTGTGTAGTCCTGGCTGTCCTGGAACTCACTCTATAGACCGGGCTGGCCTTGAACTCAGAGGTCTGCCTAACTCTGGCTCCAGAGTGCAGGGATTAAAGGTGTGTACCAATACCACCCAGCTAAAGTGAATGTTTTAAAAGAATATGACTAACCTTAACAGTGGCTGACATCTTTTTCTGTACTATGACAATTCAAAGTAATGTTATAGCTCCCTTCTGAACACATACCTATTAGAATATTTTAAAAATTTTATTCGAGGCTTTTCAGAATATTGTCCCACTTGATGACCTTAGTGTAACCCAGTAAAAGTGGATGGATGTACATTTAATATCCTAATTTTATCTTGATATTTCAGCAACTATTTGAATTATCTGGCTATCTTTGCATGAATTTTCATTTGCATATGAATGTTTCCATCAGAAATGTAATCAAATGCAAATTCAATTGGATTTGCATTAATAGTCTTTGGGCTTAAAAGGGAGAAAAATTCTGATTTTTCTGGATAGGCAAACTAAACTACATCTAGATTCACTTCTGGTGTTTGGGGAGGGAATTTGATTGCTAGATCAGACTTTGCCATGCTGGATTTCTGTGTGAACTGAAGTGAGGGGAGGACGGAAGGGCTTCAAGTCACGTGTTCTGTTTAAGGATCATCTGTGGTAGTCTTTGGATCCTGAACACTGAGTACATTGCCATGGAATGAGTAGTTTTAGAAGAAGCATTGATGAGGTGGATGTGGAAAATAATGTGCCTTTAACACCATGTTTCCATCCAAACAAAACATAATACAAAACAAGGTATCTGATGGTTAAGCTAGGGAGTTGGAGTTTTGTTCAATTGTCAATTCAGGTAATAATAAAACAAGGTGACAGAGTGGTTCATGGTATTTATAAATGCTTACACGAGTTAGACATGGCTTCAGGGAGTATCCAAAATGGGCTTCATGAAGAAATGTCATTTAAGTCTATTGGCTTCATTAGGGCTTCCCCTCATTCATGTGGGGCGGATCTGCTCTCCATCATCTATGTACAGCCACTTAGAGTGAGCTAACATACAAACTTAAATGAGCCAGCATATCCACCATGAAAAGCAATGTAAGTTTCTCTTTGATTTTATTAGAATTTTCCTTTTCCTAGATCTAGCTCTTCATGGCCATACTACCAAACATTACAGTACCCAAGCAAGCTGCTATTTCCGGGATGATCCCCCTCCCATTTTCCCAATTGTTTACCTGCACTTGAAACAAGCCTAATCATTAATTTGTCCAGAACAGGCCAAGAGACAGAATGCAAGCCCATGGATCCCTTCCCTTCAGGGCTCCCCCACTGCCAGGTGACTACAGCGGTAAGATGCAGAATGAAGGGGCTGATGTTTTCCATTTAGGAGTGGAGGGTTTTTGACTACAGTTGGGGAAGCTGGGTCCCCAGCCACACATCCAGCTGTGTGTTCTGAGGCTGTGCTACATCTTCTAGTGACTGTACTCTCACCTCTCCTTATAGATGACGCCCCAGAAACTTCCTTTTCTACTCTCAACTGCGTCCTGTTCCAGTCTCTGAAAACCAAAACCCCTCTTACTTGTAGTACTGGAGCAAGGGATAGGGGTGCATTTTGGTTACCCCTGTTAGGAAGGATGAAATTTTGATTGTATTTGGAAGTTTGCATATTTGTTTTCCCAAAGATTTTATAGTACAGTGTAGTGGACACAGGATTGAGGTGGAGATCTTGCTAAGAAGTTACAGAATTCCCCGCTGTGTTTTTCTAGTATAAAATCAACCTCATTTTTGTTCTTTCTATAATCCTCTTCACTCCCTGGCTGCCTTGGAAGGACTGCCAAAACACACTGACAGAGGATATTTGCATGGTATTTATCATCAAACCATAACAAAAAATTCACAAGAAACCTCAAGTAATTTCTTCCCATATCTTCTCCGGGGATTTTGCATTTACTCCTAAAATTTACCCTAACGTCGTGCAAATATCTCAACCTTCCCTAAGGTTAGTTAAACTTTTCTCCATCCAAAAAGAGAATGTTAATTAAAAATGTTTCCTCATGGCTATATGTGTTTTAATATTGGTAGATAAATTTCTAGATCCCTTCAAGTCATCAAAGGCTCTCTTTTCTTTTAAATATGTTAGTCTTACTAGTTGTGCTTATTAATGATACTTTCATAAATACCTTTAAAATTGTCTTGGGAAAATATTGATTTTTTTAAGGTAGATAATGAATGTTAGTCTAAACTGACTTTTAAAGTAATTGCCTAAAAACAAGCAGGGTCAGCAGAACTCTAAGTGAAAAGGAACCATTGACTGGTTCAGGAATCAGTCAGTTCCCATAATTGAGTTGCTTAGAACATGTTCTCAATAACACTAAAAGTGATTTTTACTTATAGTTTACAGGTCGTTGAGTTTATAATGTGACCCTGAAGCTGATTCTTTCTTTTTCTTATTTCCTTTTGCCATTTATTTTCTGTATTTAGAATAAGAAAGCAGCTTCTCTGTTACCACTAATTTAAAATCTGGCATGTTTTCAATTTTCATTAAAAACTGAAGGGATATATTTTAATATTATTGCTAAGCCACTTTGGCAAACATTAACATAAATAAGTAAGTCTTTTGGAAAAATCTAACTTTTATTCACATTGCTATGTCAAGGCAAAGGGAACAGAAGCAGTAGTCACGTGTAGAGCATAACTGTCTTCTTCACCCTTGGGAAAAAACAACTCCTTTAGTTCTAATTGATGAAAAGAAGACAGAGCAATATTTAATTTTACATTGATTTTTTTTTTTTTAGTTTAAAGAAGCATATGCAAAGGTATATAAATTCTCACAACTACTCTGTATAAAGTTGGCTAATAATTAAGTATCAGCATACATATATTGGCACCAGATATCTAAAAAATGAGAGAGAGGGGGATGATCTTTTTCTCAAGGCACAGCCACACAGCAGCTTCTCAGAGCCTCCGACTGGCATAGAGGCATGTATCAGGCCAGAGAAGGGTCATCAAGAGCAACAGAGAAGTTTCTTCTCTTGTAGAGAATTAGACATCATGGTGGTCTCTCCACACCGCTCTTCTCTAAGAGGCCATGTTCAAATACCAGTGAGAGATTCATGCTAAATGAATGGGAGGTGGGAATTTGTAGCAGCCTGCAAGATCAAATATTTCTCTCCACAGCATGAAGTAGCCCAGTGCAGAATGCCATCTAATTTTAAAGTTTGATTTTTGTATGAGAGGATTGTGAACATCAAGATCCAGAGGCTTATAGTAACCTTTGAATGACTTTGCTGTGCGGCAATACAAAATGATGCAGTGTATTGACTTTTAATTCCCTAGCTAAACAAGATGTGTTCATCTTTCCCTTAACCATGTAATCTAACTATCTGGAATTAGCATTGCTGTATTTACGACAGTGACTTTGCTCAGCAGGTCATACTTTCTTTTCATAGAAAGTCAGTGTTTGCCTTGGATTGCCATTGGTTTTCAAGGTTTGTTTTGCATATCTGTGATGTCAATATACTTGGGAACTTATTTGAAATTCAAGTTCTCAGGGCCCACTACAGAGTCAGCAGTCTGTTTTAACAGGCCGTAGAGGAAATCTTGTCTGACTTAAGAATCTCTACTAGTAGGACTCTCTTTTCTGTCTCATACTGCACACAGCATGGTTCTGACCACTTCACATCTGATCACTTCACATCTGATCACTTCAGGATCACTTCACATCTGGCAGCCTCCTGAGCACTTAGGTCCGAGTTTGCACTCCTCTCCTTTGCTTGCTGCATACCATCTGCACATGTGAACCCTTGAATGGTTCATAGCACATTTAATCTTTCTCTTCCACATATGTGAACTGTCAGAGGTGTGGGTCATGTGTCTCCAGTACTTACTGGGAAGTCTAGAACACATCTAGTTCTGGATAATTGAAAGATAATATCAAACTCAGAGCCTGAGACTCCCCATTTGGACCACTTATTTTGGTTTTGGTTCTTAATTTTCTCACCTGTGAAATGAAACAGCATGTACCTCCTTGGGTATCCTTAAAATCACAGCAATCCATACTTTGAATTAATTGCCATAATCAATTTGTTGTCTATTCTCTAGGTAAGTCTAGATAGTTTCATCTGTATTCTTTTCAATTAAAAAGTCAAAATAACACAGATTTCTGGTGGGAGAACCACACACGGCGATTAAGAAAAAATATTTTGGAGGTGCCTGGAAACCACAGGTGGCATCGCAAGGAAAACAGTGCTTATTAAATATTTGTTGAAATGAGTGAAGGAGGCATGCAAGAAGAGGCTAGGAGTGGCCGTTATTTCTCGTGGGAACATTTGCTGTGCAGTAGAGATGGCCGCTCCTAATCACAGATGAAGCTAATAAAACCCCAGCACTAATGAGCCAGTAAGTGAAGGCACTCTTCCAGGTGCACACCTGTGATGGGTGATCCCTGACAATTCCTGTCCGTCCTGTCCAGCGCTCCTACTCCTCTCAATTTTTTTTTCTCATTGATTTTTTAAAAGTAGGAGATTTACTTAAAAAAAAAAAAAACCCACACAAACCAAACTCATGATTTGTATGACAGATGTATGTCTGAATTGTATGGCTGAATGACAAAATCTCCCCAGTCTTTAAAAATGTGATGGAGTCAAACTAGAGACTTGCTTCACAGTAAATAGCAAGATAGTAGAGTAGTGTGTGTCCTCCCTTTGGGGACTTGGGTACTACCTGAATTCTCCACTCCTGCATGTTTGCTAACACTTCACAGTCTCTCACCTTATGCTGGGAGATACCTGATGTTCAAACTTGCATGGCCTCCAACCTTATAAAAAATGCTAAAAAATTTCAAACCTTTAATTAAAATCCATTGTAGGAGAACAAAGAGGATGCTGGAGCTGCTAAATCACAAAGAAAGTAAGCCTTATCTTAACCCAATCGGAGGAGTCAAACTATGGAGTCAACCGTGTTGTTGGCTCCGATGAGATTTCCACTGTTGGTCTGGATTATTACTGAGGGTCCATTTGCTATGAGAACACCAGTCTTGTTATTTTATGGACTGAACTGTTATTTTAGGGGGAATATAAATCCCTTATACGATTCTGTAGTATTCATCCTACATACTTCCACTCTGCTGTTTGCATTCTGTGAAATGCCATCAGGAGATGAATTGTAGGGCCAGGGGCAGGGGAGAATGTGGAACTTGTAGAGTACCTTGTTTGTAGTTCTTAAAATGATCAAGAATGAAAGCCAAAGACAGGCCAGCATAGGGACCAAATACAAGGCGTGGTTCATCGTGTAGGGAGAGCAGAAGAGGGCGGAGCCCTTAGAGAACTTCCATTCCCACATATCACACCAGTTTTTATTTTCTTAAATTGTCTTTCCCAAGGCAATTTCATGAGGAGAAATGATGAGAATTGGGAAGCCCAAAATTTCTAGCCTAATTTTCTCATTTAAGAAGCTGATGCCCCCAAGATGTAGTGAGGCTAACGATTCACACAGTTACAAAAGAAGTTTCTAGAAGACCTGGAGGCAGACATCACGTTTCTGGACTCCTGGCCCATTGTTCTTTCAACTACATCACAGTGTTCAACATGAGAGAGAGAATTCATCTCTGTAGTTTTTGTTTATCATGCTTGATTTAATAACATTTGAAAAGGACCTAGATGCTGAAAAAGATCACAAGGACACGAATAATTCTAAATGCCACATTATTACACTATAAAGTTAGTATGAAAAAAGCCAATTAAAATGCCAGCTTTAGTGGCATATGATATTAAATGACTCCTCTTTATGTCTGTAGATTTATTTTGTAAATTAAAATTTACTTATTTGCTGAAAGTGTCCCTACTTGCATAAATCTTAATATTTTCATCCTTTCCTTGCCTTAACCCTCTTTCCTTTTTCTTCTGTTTCTATGGTTATCCAGATTGAGTTACTGTACGTCATCATGGCTAACTTTGGTTGGTTGTCAACTTGACACACATGGGAAGAAGAAATCTCAGTTGAAGGATTGATTGCCTTCATCAGATTGATCTGTGGGCATATTTGTGGGGCATTTATTCAATTGCTAATTCCTGTTAGGATGGCCCAGCCCACCATGGGCAGCACCATCCCCAGACAAGAGAGCTTGAGCTGTATAAGAAAGCAAGTTGAATATGAGCCTGAAACCAAGCCAGCAAACAACATTCCTCTGTTGCTTTCTGCTTCAAGCTCCTGCCTTGGTTGCCTTGGCTTCTCTCAGTGATGGACTATGACCTGTAAGCCAAACAAATATTTCTCCTCCAACTTGCTTTTAGTTGTGTTGTGTATCATAGCAACAGAAATCAAACCAGGACAATGTGGGAAAAGAAGAATTCTTCAGATTCTGTCCTAGAGATGCTTAACCTTTCTATTTAATATATAAGGACTGTGTTTTCCTTATTTCAGTATTTCTTATTTTTAATCAAGTTTTAAATGTACTCAATAAATTATAACTCTTGGAAGCATCTTGCAAAGATACATTATTATGAGCGATTATTTTAATAGTCTGAGTGCATAGTAAAGAAAATATGTCTTAAACTGAATATAGAGTAAGAGACCAAAAAGAACCTTCATTCACGCTTCGTTTTGCTTTCTTATTTCACAAACTACTTGTTTTCCCCCCACATGCTTAATGACATCCTCCTACACGTGCTCCACTTCTTCAGATTAAATGAAATTGTGTCAGCCCTCGGTAATACCCCATCCCTCACAGGCTTCTCCCTCAGAGCCCTGCCTGCTTGCATCTTTCTTGAAACACAGAGCAAAGAGGCTGGGTCAAGCTACTTCTTAATTCACACTGCTGATCCAAATCACTGTTCCCTGTTTTACAAGCTCATTCATCATTAATTCATTCTCTAACTCAAGATATGACCTGCTTATTAACCACCAGCACTACATAAAGTACTATTCATGTTGAGGGGACTATGGAGAAAAACAAACTTAGTATCTACCCTCAGAGTCTCCACTCTATAGAAAAAAGTTTCTGAAACATTTTGTTTGTTTCTTTCAGACAGAACCTTGTGTTCATTGTGTAGCACAGGCTGGCCTCAGACTCGCCATCCTTTGGCTCCCAAATGCTAGAGTTAGAGAGGTGTTCTGCCATGCCTGGCTATAACTATAATGTTTTGAAGTCTAAAGTTATCTTTCTATGCATCATGTTTTAGTGTACTATCTATATAGATCAAGTAAAATGACTTATGTCCTATGACTATATTTTGTCCAGGCTGCCATTGGCTAAAAGGTAGTAGTCCTTCCAGGCAAGGTAGTGTACACCTTTAATCCCAGCACTCAGGAGGCAGAAGTACTCAGATCTCTGTGAGTTCAAGGCCAGTCTGTTCTACACAGTGAGTTCTAGGAGAGCCAGGGCCACATATTGAGACCCTGCTCAAAAAATCAAACTAACAAACAAACCAACAAACAGGTAGTAAGTAGTTGGTGCCTAACTGTCCCCTCAGTCTAGTCACTAAGCTCCAAGCCATTCAATCTCTCAGAACAGAACCAGGATCCTCATCATTCAGTTCCCCATTCCTTAAACAGGTACTTCACTGATAACCAGGCACAGACAGATCCCCCGGTCTGCTCTGGGTGCTTGCCTTAGAATGTGTCCTTTCATTCTTACTCCATTCTTACCTTAGCACACTAAGAGGTATTTCTTTCCTATCTATGTGTCTACTACAGTACCAAACATGTGGAAAGAGACTTAAATATTTATATGCTTAATCTCAGGCTATGTTTTCAAAACAGAATATTCTTTCTTGATGACTGACTGTATATGCTGTCCAGAGCAATTACTCTCCATTTCTACTTGAGATTTCATCCATACTCCTACTTATTTGCTAGTAACTGAAGCTCTCTTTTTTCCTATCCACTTCAAGAGTATAAGCTATATGAGAGAGTTCCCCGATACACCTTAAATTTGGTTAATTCATTTCAAGCATCATTTTTCCTCTTGGATCACACTACTGAGACAAAAACAACTGCTACAACAGTTGCCATCACGCTCTTCTAAGAGACTCCTCAGCCTCCTCTTGTGTGAGTGTCCAGCCTTTCCATTATTCTCTTTGCACATGGGCATGCTCACGAAGCTGTTCTCCTGAAGAACTTGCCTGGAAATCTTTAGGCATCTATCTATGGCTCTACCTCTAACATATGATCCTGGTTCTCTGTCAAGAAACTCTGCAGTATACACTTTGCCTTTGGACCTACGTAGCTTGCTGTACTTCAAATGAAACAATTTAACACATACACACATTACTATAAGTAAAAATTATAACATTGGTTAACAATGAATAAATATCAGTCTTAATATTGTGTTAAATATTTGGCACACATTTCTCATCTGTATGCCTTTTCTTTTACTCATCTGATTGCTCTGTGCTCATAGCTTCCTCCATGATGCTGAACAAAACATTTCTACACTTAGTAGGGTCTCAATAAATGATGACTGGCTTGCAGAGCTAATGAAGAAACAATTATTTATTTGCAAATGTTGTCTTCCTGTTATTATGACTTGACCTCCCCATTGCCCTATAAAATTTTATGTTCCTTAAGGGCACATATTAAATATTCCATTTCTTTAAAGTTTGCCCTCCCTCGAGCATCGGTTTAAAGTATGTCTGCTTAAGATGAATACTGAAAGAAAAGAGTGTTTTTGTTTATTGATGGCTATCCAAGCTGAAGAAAAAATATGAATCCTGATGGTAATCAGTTATGAAATAACAAAGAAAATTTGACATTATCATTATTATATATAAATAATATTAAATCTTCCTCTTCTACAAGTAACTTAAGGATGCTAGTTAAAGATGAGGTGAGAAGACTTATTGGGTAGATGCAGGTAGTTCCTAAGAGCCTTCCAAACTTGCTTTCATTACATGAGCCTCAAATGGTACAGCAGAACAATGGACAGAGATGTTCAACTTGATGTGGGATGTTCTAGAACATCAAAGGTTTTCAAAATTGTCAATGGCTGCAGATCTGGCTCAGTCAGTAAACTGCTTACCATGCAAGCAGGGACCTGAGTTTGATCCCCAGAGCCTGTGTAAAAAATGCTGGGATAGCCAGGCCTGACCGCACACCTTTAATCCCAGCCCTGTCGAAGCTAAGGCAAGCACATCCCTATGAGTTAAAGACCAGCCTACTAAGACTTGTTGAAAATTCCCCACTTTACTGCCTATGACAAACTTTTTAAAAAAAAAAATCACTTCATGGCTTCATGACTACATGGCTATAGTTTGATTTTCCCGAGATATCATGGTGGTACAACATGACCCAACTTCTTTCTTCTTATGCTTTCTTTATATTCTCTAACAGTTGTCTTCAGTTTATAACTTTATTTCCTATAAGTTCCCTTTAATTTATATCTTTTACCCATTATCTTCTACTTAGATACTATGTTTTCTCATTAGCTTATATATTCCACTACTTCCTTCCCTGTCCCTTCCAGCCTACTGAAAATGTACTTAGTTCAAAATCAACTTCCTTCATAAAACCTAGACAGATTCCTACTGTTCAAGATCTTGTCTATCTCTGTAATTCAAATAATTATGGCTCCTCGCATTTGATTCATCACATATTTTCACTTACTGTTTATCATCTTTTCATGTAAATTAGGCATTTCTCCCGAATTAAATAATAATTATGACTTAGTCTTCCTGGCCATTGTCTCCCTCACACGCACCCAACAAGGACTATATTGAAAACACTCAATGACTATGTATTGATTTAGTTATTGACTGCATGCATATGAAGTCTAAGAAACACTGAGTATTAGGAGACAGGGGATCTTAAAGCCTGGTGAAAGGGTGTTCAAAATTGATTTGCAAACCTCCTGGATCTGAGTACTTTTGGTTAACCTCATGTTAGACTCAGGTATATACAATGGATGCTAAACTGTCACCTTGTCGCACTGTCAGTGATCAGGAAGGAAATGACGTCAGCTTTTATGAATGCTTGCTTGAAGCTGAGACAACATTTTTCTTCAAGGGAACTTGAGGCCATTTTGAAGCTCACAAACTGGGAGATTTTGGAGAGTCCTCAATTCAGGGTATATTGTTATTATATTTTAAACAAAATCATTTTGGCTTTTGTTTCTATTTTTATAGAAAGAGTATCCCAGCAACACAGAATATTAAAACTAGAAGCATTGTGAGCAGTCAGCTAGCTCAACATATGCATTTTACAGATATAGTAACTGAGTTCCCAAGAGACTAATTGGTTTGCCTAAGGTTGTAATCTAGGTATTGTTGAAGCTGCATCTAGAAATTAGAATTATCAGTGATCTAGTCTACAATTTCTCTAGAACCATATGGTTGTATACTTTCAGTTTTGTACTCAATTTGACATTATTCAAATGAATAAATCAGGAGTTTTAAAAAATTTGTTTCACTTACTTAACACCCAAGACAGTGAACCCATGTCTCTTAAGTTGTTAATAAACATATTTATAGACAGCATGAACAGTATATTACCATGCATATCGACTTAAGGGAAATGTGAATGTCATCTTAATTAAATACACTCTGAAGCCATTTAAAAGTGCATTACTGTTTTTTTCATTGGCACATTGAATGGAGACAGTTATGTGACTTCTATTCTTGTTTTATTTTAGGGAATGACTTTGTATTGGGGACTGTACTAACATTTGTAATGGTGTTACAATGGTGTGGAGGATTGTTTGAAACATG
Source organism: Mus minutoides (assembly GCA_902729485.2). Lineage (NCBI taxonomy): Eukaryota > Metazoa > Chordata > Mammalia > Rodentia > Muridae > Mus > Mus minutoides. Next base: position 425,706 of record LR749804.1, on the reverse strand, counting down.
AAGGTAGTGCCATACAGAAAAAGATACACACAGAGTTAATCTATGTCACCTTGTGCTGTGAGAAGAGGTGCTGTTTGGGGGAGAACATGGATTGTCACTCTTAACCAGCAAGAGCAGAGCCAAGGAAAACACTGCCTACTGTGTCCTGAGTGGTTATTCATCAGTTTTATTTAATTCTTGTTTAAAAGTCTGTCTGAGAAATATTATTTGATACCTCTAGTAGATGCAGAGATTAAAAAGTAAAGAGAGAATCTGAGAAGTTAAGTGATTAAATTTTTTAAGAATGTTTATAGAAATTTGGATTTGGGAAAGGTATTTTTCAATTTGTATTACATCATATCACTTGAATTCTCAATGACAGATATCAAGTAGTAGCTAAGGCCAGCATATTATATTATGATATAAAAATTATTTTTAAAGTAAGTAAAAGCTAAAACTAGAAAGTCATACAAATCATGCTGTAAGAAAGTCCATTCATAAAACTCAATATTCCCGAGCTTTAGAGGTAAGTTGGGGTATAAGAATGGAAGACAGAGTTGCTTAATAAAAAAAAAGATATGGCAAATTCAAAATTGAAACAAAACTAGACCTGTGAAGTCTAACTTCTTGTTAATCATGGAGGTGCAAATGGATGTGTCTGTGTTTTATCAGATTCAGGAAACCCACATAACACAGAACAAACATGATGTTGCTATGTGAACGTAACTTACCTGTACCATTGTTAATTGTGGTCTGGATCGTGGCTTCTGGCCCCATAGCATCGTAATCTTCCTTCATTTCTTCTGTGGGGGAAAATTATCTTTAGCATTTGAAAATTACAGAAAAGGCTTACTATTCTAAGCATGCCAAACATAGGAACAAGGAGGAGTCTTTGAAGGGAAACAGTGAGGCTTGTTGTAAAACTCTAAACAATAGCTTTGTTCAGGCATCTGAATGAATTCAACAGTGCAGGCTGCACAAGAACTTATTTACTTTAAGCGTTACTGCAAGCTGTGAAAAACAGAGGTGCTTATTTGAAGCAAATGAAGGGCTTTTCTTCTGGTGGCAGTTCTAGTGACAAACAGGGGGGAGATGTTATTTTTTCAATAAGACTTGAGTCAAAAAGTGACGAAGTATTTGAACTTATGAAGAGACACAGTAGCTGCTGACTCTGGGTGCTTCGTGGCAAACCAGAATATCTCATTTTGCTTTCATGCTCTTTCTGCTTGGTATAGCTGTGATGAAGTTAGTATAGGCTGGCATCCTTTTAAAAATCCCTAATTCTGCTGGGCAGTGTGGGTGGTGCACACCTTTAATCCCAGCACTTGGGAGGCAGAGGCAGGCAGATTTCTGAGTTCAAGGCTAGCTTGGTCTATAGAGTGAGTTCTAGGACAGCCAGGGCTACACAGAGAAACCCTGTCTCAAAAAAGGAAAAAAGAAAAAAAAATCCCAATTCTGGATATCATAACTTGGAATACTTAGATTTTACAAACTAACATCTCAGATGTATTAAAAATAACCATTTACTGTTTTACATAAATTTCTAAAGTCTATTTCTCATACCTCCCCATTTCTATAAATAGCTTTTTGTTTTGAGCATTTATGCCTCCACAGGCAATCATACTCATTTCCTGATGAAAAAATAGAGAGAAAACAGTAGCTCAATGTTTTAATTAAGATGAAAATATGTAATGTTGAAGGTGGAAATTCATGAATGATTAAAGGCCATTTTTGAAAATGGTAATACTCTCAAATA
>LR749804.1:406471-416471 GCA_902729485.2 Mus minutoides | reverse complement strand
CAATTTTCATTAAAAAACAAAACAAAACAAAACAAAACAAAACAAAACAAAAACACTTTTTTTCCCTATAGAAAGGCAAGTAGATGGTGGACTTAGCCCCATTTCTATTAAACCTTATCTATAAATAAGAGCTTTAATTTCATATAATAACTAACAATATATTTTCTAACCATACACATCTTTTTAAAGACAAAGTTTCACTCTGCAACCTTGGCTGGCCTGGAGCTTGCTATGCAGACAAGATTGATCTTGAACTCACAGAGATCTGCCTGCCTATGTCTTCTTGGATTAAAGGCATTTACTGTCATAACTAGTCCAGGTTTTGAATGAAGGACACTGGGCAGAATATATTAAAGAGTACCTGTTTGTTGAACTTACACTACAAACTATTTTAAAAACTTAAACGTGTAGATCCTTCCATAGACTTTAGAAAAGTCTGGTTGGTCATTGTATGGGGTCATATATATATCACCCCGAGCATAAACAAAACAATTTTATACATGTATTGGTGCTACATGGCTAGCACAAAACAGTTACTTCAAAAAAACACAAAGAAGCAGGAGTCCAAAGAATTCCTCTCTGCAATTCAATGAACAAGAAGGAAGATGTACTGTTTGCTGGCTCAAAATAGACACTAATTTTACATCTGTCTCTGAGGCACAGCAAAAAGCCAACTAAAGAGCAGTAATAAATGTCCAAAAACAGCATCAGTATCCAAAACTCTCACAGTAATCTTCAGAGGAATTAATTACAATTCTGTGAAACAGTCGCATTGGCAAAATGCGCTCATAATTATATACAGGTACTGTACAGTATTATAGGGAGGTTTGCCATGTGATACCATGTTTACACGATAATTGATGGATAAGATAAAACTATTTGCATATGAAGTGCATGTGAATTATTGGCATGGCTTACCATTTTATGTAGAATCATATTAAAGTTTCATTTGCTCTAGAACTGTATGTGTGATGTGGGGTTACCAAAGGGTATAAAGATGATGCTTAAATTTGCTTTATAGCAAACAGTCTTGGAAAGATATATCTGAATACGCATTACTAAAAACCTTATTTAAAAGGTTGCATAGTTGATCTATAATAAGCATTATTTTCACCTTGCCAGATTCTATTAAATCCTCTCTCTTCTTTCTCCCAAGTACACAGTACTCTAAATTGTATCAATGTGACAATTAATTTTATAGTCATAAGCAAAATAAGTAATGGCTTCTCTTTATTTTTCACAGCTATAACTTATTTTCAGAGTTTTGTATTCTGGTGACATGTAAAAGAACAGTAGCAAAATGTGACATTTTTATAATGTCCATACCTGCTGGAAAATTTCAACATTTGCAAAAATGGCCTATTATAGCATTTAAACATTGCCGATAATTAGCTTGACATTTGAAATAGCAGAACTATTGTTTTGAAGATGCCCTATACAATGTTACCTAACTAACCCCTTTTCCTACTTAGATTCTTTCTCTCCATTATTCTGCCAGTTACAGTACAAATAAGGTATCAGTAGCTAATGTATTAACATTCGAAAGAACTGATTTGAAGGGACAGTACTTCATCTACAACAGGAGCAGAAGTTTTATTGATGTAAAGGAAAATTACATATGCACATTATAGACAGCTAATTGTTAATAAGGCGGTCAACAGTGATTTCCTATAAATCGCTCAAGTTAAGTGTACCAATAGGATCGTCAATGCCATCATCAAACATTTATTAAATACCTACAATACAATAAACCTGGGAAAATGCAAGGAGGTGCACTGATCACTTTACGAAGTTTACAGTCAAGTTACCTAGAGAAACAGAAGCCCAAAACTGTGCTAGAGGGACACCAACATCAGCTAGTGACTTGTAACAAAGAAGGTAACACAGGCAGACTGAGGCCAAATGACCAGGCAAAGGCCACATGATCATTTGGTGGAAATGCTCCAGCAAGAAAGCATATCTTCAGAAAAATAATAGCTACTCAAAAAATGCATAATAATACAACTTTCCAGCAAAGAATGCAATCTAAATTTAAACTACACAAGTAAAAGAATGGGAATCCCTGGGATTTGGGGGGATTTTTGTGCAGTAAGATGGAGATGCTTAATTTTAAATTGTTTTGATGATTGTTACTTTCATGGATCCCCTTAATTTGAGTTATAGAAGCCTACCAATTTGATCAATTACCAGAATCTAACAATACACCCTTGTTTCCTGCAGTAGTTTGGAAACAATGGAAATAAAGAGGCAGTTCACAGAATTACGAGCTTGTGACTTGCCTTCTTGTCCCAGCACCAACATGTAACCAGCTGTGTGGCCTTGGTCTATCACCCAAGGAAACTTCATTCAAATGGGTAAAAATAATGATAATGGGTTCCCTGCTTCTGAGATTGTCACGGGAGTCTAGAAAACTGTGCACGTGATGGCATTTTGTGAAGCATGACACACTAATATGGAAATGCAGGGTGATGTAACTGTTAGAACCACTGCTGTAACAAAGATCGACTACCTCCCCAGTGTTTTCCTTTGCTTGCAATGTGCAGAAGCTATAAGTAAAAGGAGGTGCAGCCATCTACCAACCACGACTTAGGGGTAGTGCCACGCCTTGGTTGTCATTGAAAAGGTAGCTTCAAGGCAGAGTCAGACAAGAGTGCTCTCTTGTCTTCTACTGACATGTGACCCAGACATGCAGCCTCATTTTTAAAATGTCCCCACTGACGATACAGCCTCAAGTTTAAAGAAGGGCTTTGGAATTTTGAGTCATTTGCTTTCCTTATTGTTTTAGAGCTTGGAGGTTATTTAATTTGGAGAGAGCTGTAAGCAGAGGTCCCTGCCTTGCTTCCTTAGTCGTTCTCTCTGGGTAGAGAGGTGGTAGGACTTCCTTAGACTTTCCATCTGAACTCTGCTGAGGTGTTATCCTATCCCAACCCTAAGCATTTTGTTTTCTGACTATGTACTACTCAGGACAGGATGTGGCTCCTTTTTCTTTTTTTTTCTTCAGGGTTTTTTCTTTTCAGGGACTCTTGTTTGTTCTGGAGAAGGTTCATCACAGACATCTTTCCTTCATCATTGTTAATTTGTTAACTCTCTCTGCTTTGGGATGGGCAAAGATCACATGATTAAATTCAAGGCCCAATCTCATTTTATAATCTGGTCTAGTGACTACAAGGCAAAGACAAATTCAAACAGAGATTTTCTTCCAAATTTGAGCATATGCCATCAAAGTGCATGAACTTAAACTTCTAAATTTTAAAACAGGAAGAGATTTATCTATCACTCAGAAATGAAAATATGAATTAATACTAGAGAGAGACTATGCCAATTGAAAACATCCAAATGGAATGCACTATTAAGTACAACACACTGTTATAAAAGAATTATTACCAATGTACTATAGTGAGCCTTTATAAACTAGCTTGGTCACTTTAATTTTAACCCAGGAACATTCAAAGGCATTAAACCTGCATTATAAATTAATGAGTTGTAAAATGTCAGCTGATAAAACAAAAGCAGTTTTGAATGTAGAGATAAAAATGTTTCCATTTCAGATTAGCTATGTAAAAATATGCATATTAAGTGAAACAAGAGAGGAATTTCTGCCATGCCACAATTCTGTGGGAGGGAACATTCTGAGCAACCCCCCCTCTGCCATAGGAGCATTTTGGAGAGATGGCAGCTTCTCATCCAACTGGAGTCACTACTGTTTCCAAATTTTAGTATGATACTGATTTTTAAAAAGAAAATTTCCATAAAGTTATAGAGGTTCTGATTAAACTTGCACATGGTAGGTAGTGGCACCTTAGATATCTGATTTCCACTCTAAGCTTCTTGCTTAACATAGGAAACATTAAAAGGTGATGGCAGACGTGAACAAAAGCAAGACTCCCTTTGACATCTCCATAAAACAGATATTAGTCAAAGAATGTGTAATAGTGAAGTCAGTTATCTTTTAATACAAGACACTTTATTCCCAGGTCACTGTGTTCTAAGTAAAAAACTATGATTTCCCAAAGCTTTGACATCTGTTTCTTTTCTTTTCTTTTTTAAAGTAAATATGTTTGGTTTTCCTGTATATCTATGACTCAATGATTCTGATCACCTTGCTCAACCTCTGCCAAAGGAAAGTAGTGACTGTACTGTTGATTCAAACATGCTGCATTCTGTTTATATCCAGCAAGTCTTTGTAGTTTTTATTTCCATCCTTCAGATTTTTTTTCAGCTTCACTCCCTGTCTATATCTGCAGTCCAAAGATAGACCACAAAGCTAATCCCAACTGTGGCTAAACAATGTGTCCCAAAGTACCTGTATCAACAAGCCTGTCCTGATAGCATATTTCTGGAAAACCACAAAACAATTGCTCTACAAAACCATTTTATATACATTGTGCATCCATTCCTCATTAGTTCTTCAGTGCCTTATTAAATATACCAAATGAATTTATGTCTGCCAATAATATGTCCAAAGAGCAAAAGGAGTTTAGAAGATTCTCTAACTATTGGGCTTCATGATCATTCAATGACTTGCTATATGTAAACAAAGTCATAAGAGGCAACGTGAAAAGAATGTTCATTGCCATTCCTGAGGCACGTGAAAAGAACTGTAATTTATTTAGGACCTGTAAGTAGAAAATAATATGCTCTGGGCCATCAGAATTGTTTTGGGGTTTTTCTTTTATCTGAAATGAGGACAGACCTTGTCTAGCTTTAAGTTTTATAGTCATAAGGCCTTGGGAATAAAACCTTGAATAAAGTGAGTATCACAAAATGGGAAGTATGTCCTTGTGTAATTAGATATTGTGTCTATCACCTTCCCCTGAAAAGGTTACACAACTTTCAAAGTCCATAAAAGGTGTAAGGTCAGTGACTTCCAGGATACATTGGAATGTTTTGTAAAAAAAAAAGAAAAAGAAAAAAGAAAAAAAACACAGACTAGAAAAACTATTAACATTTTTCTCCAACTGTTACAGATTTGCTCCACCCCTGAACCTCATCTGTGATACTGCAGTTTTCTAAGATACAGATACTGATATACACTTAGCTATTTCATCCCACCAAATTAATCACACACACACACACACACACACACACACACACACACACACTGTAACTTGAATCTATATCCTCATATGAAGTGAAAACATTTTAAAGAAATGTTTTCCCAGCAAAAGATTTTCTGTGCCTCCCTTCAAAAGGAGCCTTCAGTTCTAGCCAATCTATTAAAAAATATAATAATAACTGTTCTCAAGTATTTGTCAGTCAGACCTATTTGGTGAGATTCTTGGTTGCTGCAGTTTACTGGGTGTCAATAATAATTCTTGGGTCTAAGTAATGTTCTGTGAGGCTGCTGTGGTGTGTCTAACCCAGCTGTGGAATAATAGGAAGGACAGCTTTTCCAGAAGAAAATAATCCCTCCAACCTTAATAAATCTTGGTGGGTAGGGGGCAGTGAAATCATTGGGGGAATACAGAGTCATCCGTCTTTGAAAGAGGTGTGACTCAACAGAAGGCAGTTGTGGAAGACTTTGTTCCTCATACAGATTAAATCAGTAGTTTTCGCCTGATCACCATGGCTTAAAACCATGGGTCATTACAAACTTAATCACATGCAGAGAATCTTAATCTTGGTAAATCTTGTCTGTTACCCCAAAGAAACACCTAAAACAGGATCCTGCCACTGAGTTGAGCTCCTCATGCCGCCCCTACAGGATTTGTCATAGAAATCTCTGTTTTATGTTACATCTAATACCCAAGGATGACATCAAAACTTCATCTCCCTGCCCAGAGGATTAGGTTCAGGTCTGTGAGACTAATAAAATAATTTACTGTGCAGCCACCTTGGCTAACATAGCAATACCCTTCTTAGAGGCCTGTTTGCAAAATAGCGTCATTGCACCTCACAATTGACAGAACCAGACAACGGTGAAAGGGACAGTGACATCTCAGACACAAAAGCTCAACACATTATGGCCACTCTAAACAGAGTACAAAAGGAAGGGAGTCACTGATGTGTAAACCAAACAATGTGAGGGGAAAAATATTGAATAATTTCTGTCATGAGGCACTGACTAAAGCCAGGCTCTAATTGAATTAAACTCCCATTTATTTGCTCAGGCCTAAACAACAGGCTGGGAGGAAAAGAAAGGAAGAAAGAAAGAAAGAGAGAAAGAAAGAAAGAAAGAAAGAAAGAAAGAAAGAAAGAAAGATGAAAAAAAAACCCAAAACAAAACAACGCACAAAAACAACTTAAGGTTTGCTCAAGTGTTCTGAGGTAGCACCTTTCCTCACCCCTGTATAAATCCACCATCTGTGCGCACAGGCACACATGTTCTCTCCCTCAACAAATGCACGGAGACCCTACCAAGCACAGAAGCCAAAAAAGCACAAGGCACACAAAGGCTCCCCAGGCTGCCCCAGGCCTAAAGGAGCAAAGGGGGAGAAAAGAGCCTTTGCTCATTGCCCAGGTGAGACGGCCTGGTGCGTCCTCTCAGCCTCGACACGCGTCAAGTAAAAGAAAGGTTAAAATTAGAAAATTCAATTTATTTGATAATTTCCCAGAATAATTAGAGTTAATATGGGTTAATTAATATGCAAATCTCTCAGCAGATGTTCTGCAGCAGGGCCCGTGTGAGAAAACAGCCTTTGCTTTCTCCTACGTGATTTTGGCTGTCAGTTATTGGGTATAATTACTGTAACTAACCGAATACACACAAAACCTTTGGAATATAAAATTGTTACAGTTCTAGCTCTGCACAAGCTGCTACTTTTCTGCAATAAAAGCGAACAATTTCTTTCAGAAAATAGGAGCCTTTTTGTTCCTTTCTTGATTTAAAAAGAAGAAATGAATCAAGTAAATGGCTTATCTTTTTCTATGCATAATTAGGTCAGTATTATATGAACATTCCAATGAGCAGTGGTACAAACGTACATATAAAATGATAGCTCAAACCACCTGCAAAATCACATAAAATTGTTTTATTCAGAATCTTTTTTTCTTCCTCACCAGAACTTTGAAATGCTGAATGCCTTTCTTTCCCACATTGCCAACGTTTTCTAAATTCAAAAGGACCCTACAACTTTATTAATTTTTTTTCCTCTTCAAAGACACAAAGGAATAAAGTGGCTAAATGTTTTTAAAGGTACATAAAAGGGTGGACTCTTTTGTAAAAGAACTTGTGTGGAGTTTCAACTTTTAAAACTGCCTGGACTCTGAGTAGGCGCTCTGTTTCTACTTTGGGCTCTTCAGCAGGCTAGGAAAGACACAAAGGTTTAGGACTGCTTTAGTCTAGCTTCAGGACCAAAGTTATGCTGTTTGGCCAAAGCTATGAATACTTTTAAAGGGTATGATGATTTACTCAAGGGGGGGGGGAGGGGGGCTTGGAGTATTTTTCTCACTTTGTACAATCGAAAACTTTATTGAAAATTATTACATTCTCATGTGCGCATATCCTTCTGAAAGGGAGAACTAAGAAATGATGGGCCTAACTTAACAAATTTAGATTGTTTGTTAAAGATTGGAATCCATTTTATGAGATTATCTCCAGGATAGTTATTCAACATCAAAAGAGGGATGCAATCTTTTTACATTGGCTGGTAACAGCTTATTTAATATCCAACAATCACCAAGTATGTATGAAGCACAATTTCTCACTCTACTCTTAAGCTGGGGGTCACTTGTCCAAAGGTTCTCTGTTCAGATAGGGACTACAGTGGGTGGTAGTTCTGGGTCCCTTTTACCTTTCTAACTTGCAGGTTAAATAGTTTTCAAGTCTCCCCTGACCACTTGGTGGCAAAAGTCAGACAGTCCCAGTGTCAAGGGCAGCACACACCCAGGAGAAAGCTGTCATTACACACACACACACACACACACACATACACACACCCCGCCCAGTGTGGTTCACTAATTTGTATGGACTTTCCTCCTTTGCTGCAGACAGAGACTAAATCACATGCTGCCTCTCTCAAGTAACAAGTTACACAAATTAAACAATCACACCCAGGTTCATTTTCTCAAGAAAAAAAAAAAGAGAAAAGAAAATTTTCACTCTTCGAGGTGACAGGGAAGCATCCCCAGACAGCTGAGAGCTGAGGATGCCTTGCTCTGGCTGTAAACAGACACCTATGGTTGTTTCTTCTGCTTTCTAATTCTTCTGGATACAGCTTACTTAGTTTTCCCTAAGCATTTTATTTAATCTTATGTTAGAGTGTGTGTGTGTGTGTGTGTGTGTGTGTGTGTGTGTGTGTGTGTGTGTGCACTGCCAAGCTAGGTAGACACTCTGGCACCCTGCTAGGCCCCGCCCCCACCTGAGCACTTTAGATGCAGGCTGCATTGGCTTGTGAGTTTCATTTCAGTCATTAAGACTGTCTCTTAGTGGCAGCTGGGTGATCTATGACCCAGGTCCTCACACGGGGAGCAGTCCGAAGGCAGCTAAGAGTTTTACCCATTCTCTGGCCACACTTATCTCACCGAGTATTGGTAACACTTTATCATGCTGAGCAGAATAATGTTGCATAAAACGATACTCAGAATTTAAGACTTCCCGCCTTACTGTATGTTATTATTCTGAAGTTTATAGAGTCCGTGAACAGTTGTCAGGAGTCCTGGGCAGAAAGGACAGATCCTCCATTTCATTAAGACACAAGGGAATGTTGGGAGTTTGGGGCAGATGAAGGGTGATCCTCAAAAATTGGAATCTTCTTTGAGGTAGAACAACTTCATAAATAAAGACATGGCTGTTAACAAGTTCCGCAGTCTTGTCTGGCCCGGCCATTCTTACCTTATGGTGGTTAAAACCATAGAGTCATTTCATAAGTGGTTTTAAGTTGGAGCCCAAATGGTCACATAGCAAACAAAGCACAGAAAAATAAACAAATCAAGTGTCAACTCGTGTCACCTAATTATTTGTTGGTTGTTCTATTGGTTTTTTGAGACATGGTTTCATTTCTCTATATAGCCTAGGCTGTCCTAGAACTTGCTCAGTGGACCAGATTGACCCCTAATGCACAAAGATCCTCCTGCCTCTGTCTCCTGAGTGTTGGGACTAAAGGCATGCACCACTACTGCCCAGCTATTTGATTAATTTTTTAACAATTAATTTTATGTTTTCTTTGCTATACAGAATCCCTACACTTCCACTCATGCTCACGACTTATGCGCAGCAGGCCAGGTGAGGGAACTTATGAATCGCTGCAGCCACTTAGTTCTCAGGCTAAACAACACACATGTTTCTAAGGTTTATAAGAACAAGAAATCCGCCTGGTGTTGGGAGTGCACACCTTTAATCCCAGCACTCCAGAGGCAGAGGCAGGAGCAGGGGGGATCTCTGGGAGTTAGAGGCTAGCCTGGTCTATAGAGTGAGTTTCAGGATAGCCAGGGCTACACAGGGAAACACTGTCTTGAAAACAAAAGAAGAAGAAGAAGAAGAAGAAGAAGAAGAAGAAGAAGAGGAGGAGGAGGAGGAGGAGGAGGAGGAGGAGGAGGAGGTGAAGACGATCACTCTCACATTATTCCTTACTTGTTTTTCACAGAGTTAAGTAATTCAAGAGCACCAAGCTACTACTTTTTGAAAAAAATTTTAAATTGTTTGACAGCTGAAATATGTAAGCATATTTCACAATGATACCTTTGTTTTGTGTAAACAATTTAGCTTTCATTACAAAGAGTGTATATTTTAACAGACAGATGTTTAAGGCACTTCCCACACTACTCAGTTCAAGGTTTTGAGGGAAAAAAAAAACCCTATGCCTGTGACTGTGCTTACACACTCTGTGGCACAGAAAGCCTATGGTGTGGGGGTGCACAGCAACTTGAGAATGAAGGAGAGAATGCTTATGGGTTAAGCTTTGATAGTAGGAAAGTAGAAAATTGTATGGCTTTTAATTCTATCTCTTCATACATTAAACTTTCTTGTATGTTAATATAGTACTTTACCAATAACGATATTTCTCAAGCCTTGTATTTTATTTAAACTTACAGGTGTGTAAGTATGCATGTGCATGTGTGT
>LR749804.1:401471-403971 GCA_902729485.2 Mus minutoides | reverse complement strand
TCATGGACACACTTGTAGGGTAAAGGGAGTATCCCACCCCTGAGAAGACACTTTTACTCTCAATTGTAAACCAAGATTCCTCTTCCACCGGCTGCCCTCAATCAGTAAAAAAAAAATTACCCAGTAATACACATATCAATAAACAATACCCTTCCCTTCTATTGTAAAAAGAAGAAATAAAAATAGAAAAAAGTATTAAGTACAAATTAGAAGTAGAAAATTTCCTCAAAACCATCCCTGGGCAGCAAAAGCACTGGCATTTTAGGCTCCTTGTGAGATTTGACACTTTGTGGTGTCTCAGAACTACAGTTGCTGGAAGATCAGGCTCTTTGAGGGGTGTGACACTTTGGAGGTATCTCAGAACCACAGTTGCTAGAAGACCTGTCGTGTCAAGGATTTCAGCATCTTAGAAAGTGATTAAATCAAACCTTTTAGAAATAAATTCAATCTTAAAAAAAAATGCATGTATGATTGTTTTGATTGCATGTATGTTTGTGAAACTCTTGAATGGCACCATTGGATTCTGCAAAACTGGAGGTACCATATGGGCAGTGGAAATTAGACCTAGGTCCTTTGGAAGAGCAACCAGTGCTCTTAACCACTGAACAATCTCTCCAGCCCCTAGAAATATGTGTGAAGATCTGAAGAGAAAGCTCATCAGTTAAGAGCCTGTACTGTTCTTGGAGAGGACCTACTACAACTGCCTGTAACTCTGGTTGTAACAAATGCAACATCTCTGGTTTCTGTGGTCATGAGTATATATACCCCAACAGGCATACATAAGGAAAATAAATTTAACACATTATAGTTCATTATTTTTTGCTGAGTCACTTTTCCAGCTGATGAAGCATGTACAATATTCTGAATGCAATCATGTCTCTTCCCTTTCTCCTTCTCCTCCCCTATCCCTCCTCTTTCTCTCAATCTCTCTTACTTGAAATTAAATATGCTCAATTTTTGACTTTCAGTCAAGCAGCTGAACTTGGGACTTCCTGTTGGGACACTAGCCTACCTATCTCAGAATATATTTAACACATGCTTTTACTGGAGTCATAACTCTTTGGAGATATTCATATGATACCAACTTCCTCCATTTCCCCAAATAGGTTTCAAGTCAGGAGACAAAGGATGTTGAGTTATCCTTTTTTTTCCTCTGTTATTCTCACTTTACTCCCTCTTTTCTTCCCTTTCCATATTGCTTCTTCTCCCCTTCAGCAACTTAGTAAATGAATATTCTTCTCACTTAGCAGCAGAGGTAGGGCTCTGTAAAAAAGATTCTGTCTGTCTTGTGTGTGGTGCTATTTACTATGGGTATTTCAGAACTCTGAGTACATTAGTGATCTTTGTTTTGTTTTGTTTTGTTTTGTTTTGTTTTGTTTTTGAGACAAGGTTTCTCTGTTTAGTCCTGGCTGTCCTGGAACTCACTCTGTAGACCAGGCTATCCTTGAACTCAGAAATCCTCCTGACTCTTCCTCACAAGTGCTGGGATTGAAGGTGTATGCTACCACTGCCTGGCCCTACCTTAGTGATCATTAATTAATCTGTTCTTCCTTTTTCTTCTCTCAAAAAGTTTCACATATGAGTTTGTTTAATGACTCATTAGAGTAATTGCACCCAAGATTAAGGATTAGTTTTATTAACTGTAAATTTCAGAAAACTGATTTTTTAAAGGTCATTTTAAAAGTGGTAGTGATTTTCTACTTAAAAGTTACCAGACTTCTTTAACTCTCACATTTCAAGTCCTTTAGATCACTGTTCTATTTTACAATCTACAATTCTCTTCTAAATACCTGATCAACAATAGCTTTCCCCTACAAATAAAGAGTCTTGACTATACAACTCTCCTTACTTTCTGTAGTAACAGCAAAAGGCAAAGTGACTGGGATCATCAGTGATAGGCATATGACAAAAGGACAAAGTGGAATATATATATATATCATTGGCATACCTCAAACCACACACTGATATTTTGTATGTCTAACATGCCTGTGTGTGTTATATCTTTGGTCCCTGGCTTTGCTTCTAACAAACATCTCCTTTATTATTGTTCCTGACCGTGGTCCCTACTTACTCACTTCTTGTTCATTTACAATGACTAGAAAGCAGCATATTTTCTCAGAACTCTAAAACTTTCTCAATCTCTGTTCAATTAAAGATAAACTAATGAGCCACAGAAAAATGTGCCTTGGTCCCAAGCACGTGGAAAGCATTGATTGGGTCCCTGAAAAACAAGACAAGTAGCCAGAAGCTTTCCATGTTTTTCTCTGCCCATTTGGTGTCTCTGGGGGGGTGGGCCTGTAGGGGGGGCGCAACTTCAAACAGGAGGTACAAAGAGAGGAAACAAGCCAGTATCAGAACCAGAGCAGTCAAGTGACAAGCAGGCTCTTATCTTGCATGCATTTTATCTTTCTGTAGCCACCTGGCTCACAGTGCTTAAAATTGTATTCTAGCTCACCACTTTACTAACTTGCAGTTTTAGCAGTATGTTTAACGTGCCTTG
>LR749804.1:348971-396471 GCA_902729485.2 Mus minutoides | reverse complement strand
AGCAAGTCTATTACTTGCAAACATAAGCTAAGTGGCCCTGTTGACAGTGCTCCCAAAGGTGCTGCTCCCACTTGGAGATGTAAGATGATGAGGAAAGTGATGTTGCTTCATATTTGGGAAACATCATGTATTTCAAATCCCTATTTTTAGGATCAAAAACCCACAAATAGTTTTTTGACAGCAAATTTTTAAAAGCTTCGCAAACTACTTAAGAACTAAAAGTGAATTACTGAAACAAGATTTCCAAAGCAATTACGAGCTATAAAGAAAAGGGTAAGTCTCATCACTCTGTGGACACCATCAAGGCCCCAAATCAACAGCAAACAATAAGAAGCACAAAGTAAACCTGGAATTTCCCAAGTCATATATCCATTTTTTTTTTCATCCAGAAGCCATTGGCCATCACTCATACCTCTCACTGCTCAAAATATGTACACAGATGTGGGCAGGGATGAATTTAACCTAGGCAAACTTCTTGCTGTGAGAACCAGTTGCCCTATGGTGCATACCTCGTTCAAACCATGCCCAGAGTGCATCCACTATGCTTTGATTAATACTGCAGTTCACTCTGGAGAGCATGTTCCCATACACAGCACAGGGTTCTCATCCCGTGTGATTGTGTCAGCTTGTAGTTTGCACAGAATGTGTCAGGCTTGTTCACTATGTAGGTATTTTGCTTGAATGCCATATTTTCAAAGTTACGAGAGAAACTATGAACTGATCCTGCATTTTATGTGAATGTGCACATTGGTGTGTCTGCCTTCACAGTATCACAGCATCACAGCATCATACACACACACACACACACACACACACACACACACACACACACACACACACAAAGCTAAATTTGCCTCCAATTAACCAAAAGCACAATTTTTCTCTGACAGGGAAGATTTCATTTGGCCCACATATGACTAGGGAGCCGATTTCATTTCCTGTAAAAAAAAAACCCTCAAACGCCACAAAGTTACCTGACTCAGCTGCTTGTAGAAATCAAATTCGGTCAGAGATAACAGCTAATCATTTGTCACAGTAAGAAGCAATTCCCTGAAATCGGAAGGGAAAACCTGCCGCTTCAATCCGCAGGTCTGTCAGATTGCTAGAAATTACATTCTGCTCTGACTAACCTCTGCTCTTGGATTGCTAACAACACGCAGCCTGCTCTATCAAAAGAGAATATCATACAACCAGGAACCGCTTTTGATTCGCTCTGTTCCAATAACCTGAGAAAAGTTTATGGACATGCCTTGCTGCCTGGACCTCAATTTCCACTAACCTGCACACTGTTTTGAATTTATAGCACTGCAGACTCATAGTAATATAAGGAAAATTTACGGGCTGGCTATCTGCTGCTTCATTGAAAGAAAATTAAGAGTTCATGTTATAACTGCACAACTGATAGTTGTTTTCGGGTGCTTTGAGGAAGCACACCCTTTGGAGGTTTCAATTAAAATGCCAAAAGAGAGAAGGCAAATTGATTAAGTCTCAAAATACAACTTATATTTTTTTCAAAATGTTTCCCAGGAGGGAATAAACTTTATATTCTTCTATGTAAACACTATTTGTGCAGGATATAGGTTTAATAAAAATGATGTATGACCTCTTTATTAGATTTATCATTTGCATACAGGTAGTAAATATTGAATTTGGGTAAGAATGGTTCTATTTCATACAGACACATACACAAGAGACAGATAGACAGACACACACACAGAGATAGACAGACAGACAAACAGACTATCCTCTGTATATAACATCTTTAGTAACAATCAGTATCCCATCACTATAGCCAAGGAAGCCATTATTATTACTTAAGGGACATTTCAAGGGAGCTTGTTCACTTCCAATAAGTTACTATATTCAGCTACACTTGCAGAACCTTTAAAAGAAATCAAGTCATTCAAAAATAAAAACACAAATAAAACCAAGGGAATGTCTTTTGCAAGCAACACTTAACAAAACCATGGCCACATTGCTGTGAGCGTACACATTGCAACTCTTTTATGTAACCCAAAATTTGAGACACTAGACAGTGCAGAGGCTGCCTCAAAAACTTTGGGGTACTCCAAGTCTGTTCTGTTTTAAAGCATTTTCTTTTCCACAGTTGGAACTGGCTGAGGATGGGATTTGAGCCCTGACGCATAGTTTCCTTTGCCTTTTGTCAAACTGTGTCACAACCGTATGGTTATTTTAGCAGAGTGCATTTGCCTAGGTATTTCCTTTCTCCTGTAGTAGTATAAGAGAAAAGGAAACAACAGTTTAATCTGTAAGTGAAGTAATGTGCGGGTGAGAGATGGCTCCAGCCCTGGCCAGTACTGGTCTTAGTCAGCCATCAGTATGTGAGATTTTTGAGCTTAAAAAAAAAAATCATAAATCCCTTCTTTCATTTCAATTTTCCTCAAGCAACTGCAGTGGGAATTAGGCAGGTTTGAAAGATCTAATTTCTTTCTAGGATCAGGCCTGATTGCTTCTATCATGGTTAATACTGACTTAAATGGGGAATTTGTGCAAATTCTTCAATATGGGACATTTTTGATATTTAAAAAAAAATTCTTGGCATATATATTCATAATTGATCAGCTAATAGATTTGGTTGGGTTACACAGCAGATTTCCCTGAAGTAACTCTAGTACTGCCTTCCTAGATCAAAAGCAACCCCTTTGGCCTTCAATCTGTCTCTCACCTGTCATCCGTACAGTGGCCAGGGGTTAAGCTCCAGTATTGTACCAGTATGCAAACTAGCAGATTTCTCAATCCCGTGTCATCCAGACAGAGGCACAGGGTGCCAAGCTCTTCTTATTAACTGCTCTCTCATCTTGGGCCAGCTCAGGGATCTGAGAACTAGCTGTAGTTAGAAAGAAGTCACCTGACTGTGAAGTTCCCTCCTGTCTATTTTCAATCACTATGGTCACAGTCACCATGAGTCAGGGTTCCTCATAGCAGCCCTGGCCAGTACAGTTTCCCCATAGAAGAAGTGCAGGAACCTCTCTCAGGGAAATCACATGGAGAACACACACTATCATTCCCTGAAGATTGTCTCATTTCTGGAATCTCATGTGTGTTTTTTAAAAAAAGAACTCATTTTCTGTGTTTGAGCCCATTCTGAATGTACACTAAGAACTGTATGTGTGCATTAATCCTGAGACTGAGAACAGATCACATTTCTTTTTCTCTCTGTCTCCAGAAGAATCCTTACAAGATGCACAAACTATTGTAAATAAGTAAACAGAGAGGGAAAAAAATGTAACTACCTTTCCCTTAAATTAGCTAATGTTGTAACCTGGACATAATCCCTGATTCTGTTCCCTCTCCTGCTTCTGAGGCATAAATTCAAGTCAAAACAGGATGTCTAACTTCTTCGTAGAGGACTGTGGTGTAAGAATGCCACCTTACTCATCTGAATTTACAGAAACAGCTTTTCAGGAAGGGAAGAGGAAAGGAGGAGAGAGGTAAGGCCAAGTCAAACTGACCCCATTGCAGTTGAAAGAAAAGGAAGTTGGGCTGAAGGACTGGCATATGGGCAGCAACTTGCTCAAGCGCTCACCATGTGTCAGTGGGAACAAGCTTTATGATTTTCAGGATCTGCGTTTATCTAGCTTGAAGAATTTAAACCCTTTAATGTTTTGGTCATTTGTCGTTGTCTGTTTGGGCTGGGGTGATGGCTCAGCAGTTAAGACCACTTGTGGCTATGGCAGAGGACTTGAGTTTGGTTTCCAGCATCTACTTGGTGGCTGACAACCATTGTTCCAGGGGCTCTGATGCCCTCCTCTGAACTCTACAATGTAGTACACATACATACGTGGAGGTAAAACATTCATACACTCATACACATACAATAAGAACAAATACATCTAAAAAAATGTTTTAAAACTCAAAGTTATGTGACTACCTTCCACCATATTCAGTCTCATCTCTCAATTTATCTGAACATAGAATTCAAATGGATTCTACAGAGGTATAGACATCAGGATACTAAATAACTCACCTAAGTTTTCTTTTTGCTTATTTTTTTCCTGTCTCAGTTAATAGTTCGTTCAGGATTTAGATATTTATTTTAAAATCTCCCCCCACCCTTTTTTTTTTGGTTGAAGATATTGCTCAACAGAGCTGGACAAGGCGAGGCCCTGACTCCATCACAAAGAAAACCATGTTTCCTTGTTTGGGATAATGCAATTGAAGGTCTAATAGATTAGCTTGGAGATTAGTGTGGAACATGACATACTATCGATGGAGACTCAGTGCTATGCTGTGTACAAACTTGAAGCTGATTCTGTATTTTCCATATTTCTGAGTTATTTATTTTTTTACATTTATAATGGAGACATATACACTAGATAGTAAGAAAACATAAAATGTTTTCCAATTGTCATGTCAGCATGAAGAAAAACAAAAAAAAAATTAAACCAGCTTTTATAGTACTTTCAAGGGCCAGTGACATGGCTCAGTGGGAAAAGGCCCTTGCCATCAAACCCGATGACATGAGTTCAATTCCTGGGATTTACATATTAAAAGTCTAGAACCTACCCTTATAACATGCCTTGTCTACTGACTCCTGTGTGTGGCTACACAAACACACACGCAATAGATAAATGTAAAAATAAAATCTAAAACCAAAAAGAACGATTTCAGAAGAACTTACCACTATCACCCACTAGCAGAGTTCTTACAACTATCCTTGGCTATGACATATGGATATTATGGAGCAAAAAAAAATCATCAGTTTAAATTTTGTTCACATTTCAACTGATAGAAGACATTCTGACACTGAAATTTTCTGAGAAAAAAAGAAAAATCCTGCTCATTCTGAAATTTAAGTAGACAGCCCTTGAAAGATCACTGGGGAAGTCGGTGTTTTCTCAGGTTTAACTAAATAATTTATGCATACTTTCACTTTGGCATGATGAAGCAATTTTAGCCTTTAAAACCCGCAAGTACTCAAGTGGGAAAAGGTCTGGTTCCTGCAACTTAAATAATTTAAACATCCAGGTGGAAGTGCTTCCAGCACTTTCCCTTTTTAAGACAAAGGAAGATGACTTTAGCAATGTGAGATACTAAGAAAAAAAATTGATAAAAGACATAACCTCGGATGCATTTAATTTAGAATGGAAATCCTACTCTTTTATTTTTTTTTTTGAACGATGGGCTCCAAAACGAGGTGAAATGCCTGCTTTCCTAGGGAGTGTAACAAATAGGCACATAGAAATGTTGTATGAGCAGAGCCCTAAGCCAAATGTATATGTATATAACATAAAATATATAAAGAGAAGTATTAGTAAAGGCTAATGCAGCCTTCTAACTCCTCAGCCCATGCTGTAAGCATGAGGTATCAATCAGCTATATCAGAAGCAGTTATACTAAGACACACTGTGCTCTGGTCTCTGGCTTCTTGGCTTCTACAAATACATACATCTTTTGATACATAACTGTGAGGATGAGAATGAAGGAAATGGTATGAGACATCATTTCAAGGCTAGAAGCTGCAAGAGAGGCCACTTGGATCTACTAAAATACTAGAGGAGACTTTAAAATTTAGGTGTCCAGTAAAATGGGCCCTCTGACTCTATGGCCTTTGGCCTTGTGTCAGATTTCAGAGCTGCCATGGGGGGAATTTTCCTTCTCACTTGCAGGTCTGTAATGACCTGTCAAAGAAGGTGGGACCTGTAACACGGATATGTAGGTTTAGAGCACAGCTTTTAATCAGCATGTTTTTTAAGGTTGCAAGTGTTTCTGCTATCTCATGAACATGCCACAATATGTCTAGCATACTTTAATTTGCTGTTCTAAAATCTGTATCACACCCAGAATTAATGGCTCATATAAACATGAATATCAACTAAAGCACAAATGAGATAACAGGTGGAGCTAAAAGAGTTTACTTTAGAGTTAACCATGATAAAAGAAAGAATTTGAGAAGGCTAAAATAAATATTGCTATGTATATGTTCATTAAGCTCAGGGGTAGACTTCATTCTTTCAAAGGAGCATAGGTCTTCAAAGCATATGTACTTTAACATTTGGTGTCTGTGCACCATGAACTTACAACACACTAGGCATGGCTGGGGGTGGGGGGTTCCTGCAGGATACAGCTGCAGTGGGAAGGCTGAGCATGTGGTCAGGGTGCAGAAAGAAGAGCTCCTGAAACCCTGCAGCAGGTCCAGAACAGATCTGCTGTGCTGATGTGCTGATGCTGGCCTTCTGAATTCAGTGCGGGCCCTGGTTTCTTTGTGTTGCTGATGAGGGTGAGGGTCACCTAAGTGACATGTACTAGAGAGGAGGAATGGGAAGAGTGAATTAAGTCGGAGACATGTTGGTGCTCCGGAGACATGTTGGTGCTCCGAAGGGATGTGAGAAATAGTATTCTTGATATCTACGTAGGTCCCCAATACTGCTGGCTAAGGTTAGAAACACAAGGGAGACCGGGGATGCTGGGGTGTGTGGACAGATAAAAGACCTGAGTGTGTGGGTGGCTGTTCCTTCATTTTTATATCCTTTAATAAAGCCCAGACAGCCTCAGAAGCATGAGAAACTTGGAAAACATTTTTGCTTCAGGTGACCTTGTTCCCAGAGTTTGCCCTACATCTTCTCTCAGCTAAGCTGCAAGGCCGAAGAGTCACATTCTTGCTCCAAATCTCAGAACATGGCACCCGGTGTAAAAAGAAATTCCTAATCTCATCTGAAGTATGATCTATAAAGTATTGTGTCCAAACCAAAAAGAAAGGCAAAGGCATCTTTCTATAGCCTTACTGGTTAGACTTCTTCATCATATTATTTTAAGTCAATTAATTCAAATTTAAAAATAATGGAATTACTAGCAGAGGCTCTAAACTTCTTTTACTATATTAAATTGGGCAGATTGCTTCTTCCTTCTAATTATGAATGTTGCAGTTACAAAAGAAACTGTCATTTTGATAGAGTAAAAGACAATCTGTCTGCCAAAAATGTCCAACCATAATTCTAAAATAAAAAAAATTTTAAAAATTTAGAAAAAAAACTAGAAGAAGAAGAAGAAGCCGCCACTGGCATGAGAAGTATGCGACTTTGTTTGATGCACTGTCTTATTGGAAACCTAATTTGCTTTCAACCTCTGAGACAACACATAAGTTTGTGTGACTAATTTTTCTTGGAAATCTGAGTAATTAAAATTAGGGGGCCATTTTCCTAGCAGGAGTGGACAGGTTTTTAAAGAAATTCAAAGTGAGCGTTATAGTTATTTGCTTTGCCTTTTTTTTATGGCACTCCTAAAACCAAGTAGAAGGGGGTACTGAGCTTTGTATGGGATAATGTGACTCCCCATGTAAATTGTGAGCGACTGCAGAGCACAGAAAGGTTTATTACCCAAGGTGAGCCCTCCCAGAGCTCTTGGAGTATAAAAGCATTAAACGTGTGTTCTAACTAAGTCATAAAAATCAATAAACAGGAACCCCCCACCTGTGCAATGGCCCCAGTGTTAAGTTTTATACACGTAGTAATCGTACATATCAATGATCACCACCAGCTATTACAAGGCCTACCCGCACCGGAGGCCAGGGCTGCAACCATCCACCCATCCCACAGAGTTGTCTACGTGCCAGGCGCACTGCATCACTGTCAGACTGTTCTCTTTGTAACTGGACAAGGCTGTTGCCCTTGCTCTACCCACCCACTTAGGGGCACGGCAACTGCAAGCTTGGCACCTCTGTTTAAAGAGCTTCCATGTTCTTCTGAAAGACAACCAGAACTTGTGGTTATTAATGCCCCAGACTCAGGGTGCTTGCACAGGAGGGGAAATCCAAGTCACTTCCACTGACATCTGGCCTCTACCAACTGCTGCAAGCTTATCTACCAAGGTAAGAAGAAGAAGAAGAAGAAGAAGAAGAAGAAGAAGAAGAAGAAGAAGAAGAAGAAGAAGAAGAAGAAGAAAAACATTCTGGAGAGACAGTTGGATGACCAGCTTCCATAGCAAGTATTAAAGCCCGTGCCCTTTAAAAGCCAGAAGATTCAAAAAGCACAGGTCACCCTCTTATTACACAGAAGGGAACATATGCTAAAAATTAGGCCCCAAGGAGTCAGCATGTTCGCCAGGCTACAGAAATAACTACTAACACCACACTTACCTCATAATTAAAGGAAATCCTCTCACCCCACCTCCCCATTTTTACCAATAAGGCAGAAAATATCACCGTGTAACCTTTGTACCACATCTAGTCTTAGCCACCCGTTAACCTACACTTGGTGAGGGGTGGGGACAGGCCTTAGTAAATCACAACCTCTTGTTGGTAAGGAGATCTAATAACATTGTGGTGGGGTGCTGCACCGGGGACATTCTGAAGAAGAAGAAGAAAAAAAACCCATAAAAGAAGAAGAGGAAAAAAAAACTCTGTGTTTTAATTATAATCCAGAGATAACCACTCCAGGGTAATGAGTAACATTTGAGAACACCTCTATTCACACACAAGGCTTGGTTTTTTTTTTCCCTCTTTCTTTTAATGGTTCTATTGCTTATAGTTTTAATAGGCCCAAGAAACAAAAGAAGGCCCTCTCTGAGGACTCCTCTTCTCTCCTCCCCAGGAAGAAAAACAAAACAAGACAGAGAAACCCAGGACTTTTATCTGTCTGAGGTTGCCTTTGATAGCACTCACGGCACGCAAGTGCCCCTCCTGGACACTCAAAGCTGCGTCACTGAGAAGCACAGAGATAGGATAAAGTTGTTCAGTAATGAGAAAATTATGATATAGCTCAAGTGCTGTGGTGTGAAGCGGGCAGAAATGGGCCACTCTGCATGTTTGCAGAATAACAACGACAAGAAATACAGAAAATGGCAAATGGACCTCTTGAAGGTGTGCCTGAAGTTTTACTACTTTCAGCAGTGTCTGTAAGGACATTTGCGATGAATATTATGGGGGAAATAGACATTTCTAGCAAGGCAAAGGAAGTGAAGTACTGCGGTTGTGAACAGCTGGCATACAATAGATAATTTAAGGGAAAGTGACCCTCATGTATAATTTTTAACTGAAGAACTGTCAGGCCCCATTAGTTCCAATAGGGCCTGCCAGGGCCAAGATTGGTTTATAGGAGTATTGTATCAGCATTGCTCCTAAGGACCAGCATGAAAACATAATATGGGGATTCAGTAAATTCAGTGTTTTTAAAAATTGTACACATTATTTGTTACACTGACATCAACGCTTGCTGCCTATGCGTTCAGATGAAAAGCACCACGGGGTGACCACTTCCACAGTAAACAGTTTGGGAGAAAGCCCTTCTGAGTAGTTGTAACTGTGTCCTCAAGGAGCTCCCAAGCATTAAAAGGGAAAAGCAAATGGTGGTCATCTTATGATTATTCTCCGTGGCACCAAGTGCTTATGACTCCGAGGCCCCAGAAAGAAACATGGACAGGAGCCGACTCACTTGTAAAACCGGCCAACTCAAGTTCTTGTTAGAGGTATGGAAACTGTCAGCAATCGTCTGTGAAGGATGTAATGAGTTCTAACTGGGATATAACGTAGCTTTCAAAAGTCTCGGTCAATGTAAATCATACAGAGAAAAGAGGCCACCCCCCCCTCCTTAGGTTAAACACAGAAGCTTTCTTAGAACCACTTATCTCATTAAAACACCTGGTAGGACCACCTTGCTGTCCCAGAGACTTTCTGGAACCAGGGACTCCTGGTAGGGGAGAGGAAGGTGTAGATGTCAGGGGCACTTTCCTGGAGACAAAGACAGTGAAGGTGGCACTTGCACAAAATGCTCACTTTGCTGAATGCCTTCTGGAGCTCTACAAATGGTGGCTGTATTTGGCATCTGGTAGAACCCACTGTTCTCGGTTTTATTGTGTAATCCTGTGCTGTTTAAAGTCATGTTTGCCTTACCTCTGTGTCCTAAGGGAGAACTGCTTGATAAAGTCATGTTGTTCTTTGGTGTAAGTGTTTCGGGGAAGTTTGAGACAGTTATATCCCAAATTAATGGGATTCTTGGCATTCTCTCTGTTTTAATGTTGCACTGATGTGGACTCAATCTCTTTATTTAGGTGGTTTGCCTTTTCTACAAATATGAAATGATCAAGGCACTACCTTTATACATGTAAATCTATGATTTTATTATTTGCAAAGGCAACTATTCAATTCCATAATTATATCACCCTTAGATCAAAGTCTACTAATTGGTGCACGGAGTTGGTTTTTAGAGGTATTAGGGAATACTCTCCTTTAGACACTATATCACAAGCAATCATTTAGGTTGGCTATAAAGGGTTTAAATACTAATGTATTTTAAAATTTGTTTTATAAACTAAACAAGCAATCAATGTATATTAATAAACATAATTACATTTCTGGCATCTGTCCATTCATCGGACCTTGACAGCTCTAGAAAACACATCAGCAAAACTCACTGACCACAACACTCAAGTGAGCTCGCCAGTGAGAGCCTCGCAAAGATTCCTTATGTCTTAGCCATCCCGACGCTGAGGGAGGGAAGCCTCTGCAGTTGCCAGGGCATCTTATACAGATGTTCCAGGCAAAGCCTCTGACAGACGCAGTTCCCACTAAGAACACTACTTTCAAGTGGCCATAAAACAAGCCTTAATGAGGCGATAAACCTATTTACCTTTGATTAGGTGAGCTGTCCGATAAGATAGCACAGAGAAGTACTTTCTAAGAGTAAATATCCACCCAAATCACCAGCCGTGACCATTCTATTGAGAGCCTAGAGGTGAGACTGGCTGCCTCGGGAAGACTTTGCTTATCCCAGAGAATCTCTGAACTGGCTAACATGGCTTTGCCAACAGACAGAGCGGCACGTATGAGATAATTTTCCATTACCAGTGGCTTTTAGAATACTCTTTTCTCTGGTCTGGCACACACCTGTAATGCCAGCACTTCATTAAACAGGGAAACACCAACTCAAAAAAACAAAAACAAAACAAAACAAACCCTTGAGAATGGAAAGGAGATAGTAGAGAGACTCATTGCTAGACTCTCAGACTCTGTGTCACCACACAGCACAACAGTACGCTGTATGGCAGCTTTCCAGTGACCTCTGAATACTTGTGAAAACTGAGACCTTTTTTTCCTCCATCTTTGTATGCATCCAGCCAGGGTAGTCATGTTTGTGGCCAGTATTTGGCCATAAATGATCTGTTTTGAATACATTATTTGTTTTTGTTGTTGTTGTTGTTGTTGTTGTTTTTAATGAAGACACTGAAATAGTTATACTGTGGAATTCAATTTATTTTCCTTAGCTGGTAGGAGCCTTCCTCTCTTCTTATGAATATAAATTTAGATATCTTACTTCCTTTGGACAAATAAGACAATTGACACCCCAGGAACACTCTGCCATACTGTTCCCTCCATGGCTGGCCTTCCTGTGTGGTGGTAGTTTTAGCATATTCTCTGTAAAGATATGTTCACTGGATACATGTAAGAAGATTCTCGTCATTTGATCCTCAACAATACCATAGCAAATACTCTTAGCCTAACAAGCAAAACCATAACTTAAAATTGGGAGAAAAAGAAGACCAAAGTAGCAGCCTGCCAAATTACTTGCATGCGTTCTAAAATAAAGAAAAAAATATGAAAAAAAGGTAACTTATTCAGTGTCACTTGTACATATTTATGGTTTAAAAATTAGTCAAAGTTTATGTCCCGAGGTTGCACCTACAGAAAGCCAGATGTGTCTTCTGCACGTGACCTAAGATAGGCCCAGAGCAACAACTAGATAATTTCTCGTTCTTCCTCTACACCGTCGATTGCGGCGGCTTTCTGAGGTGAGAGAAACTGACAGCACTAACTCTCCAGGGCAGAACTTTCCAGTCAAGTGGATCAACGGACTGAAAATCTCTTATGAATAGTCATTAGGCCTTCATTACAAACCCCTCAAAACCCAGTTCTCTTTTTGCAACCAAATGCCTTTTGTCATCTTCACAAGGTACATCATTTAATTACCAATTGATTTCTTTATATATGACAACATGTCAGATAGCAAAATACAGTGTATCTCCCTTAGGGGAGAAAAGTCTGTTAACTATCAGTATGCCAGATTACTGAGTTATCTGAAAAGCAGGCACCCTGCATGCTATTTCTTGGTTCAATCCACTCTTCCTATCGGCAGAGTTTCCTTCTGTTGAGAAAAACCAATAAAGGGAATATTTAGAAGCTAATAAGCAGCAAGATGGAGTCCTCCTCGTACCCGGAAACACTGTCAAATTAACCAGAATGTGTTTTAAGATTTCTCTATATGAAGAGCAGATTCTTGTCAACATGTAAAGGACACAGAGTGAATTCTAAAGCATGACTATAGAGAGGGCGACTGCAGCCCAAATTTCTCTATGAAGAGTCAAGAGGTTGCCCCCATCACGCCACAAATTCCTCAGCCTCTGACTTCTGCTGCGCAACTGCAGTCCGATAATCAAGGCTGTGCTGTATTAATAAGCTGAATAACAGGGAATCTCAGAAATGTACAGGACTGTTATACCGTAACAATAAAACCTCAAATGGAGTGAAGCAGGGCAGAGCTGAAGGTGGGCGTCGGGAATAATGAGCCAGTGTGCAGCAATGCGCTCCATTGTGTGGTGGTGTAAATGCCTGCTTCTCTCATACACAGAGGCCACATTACATGAGACCCAAGTGTTCTCAGAGTGTCACTGTGACTGGCTGTGCTAGAACCTGGCACGGATGGGCACTGAAAGCTGACATTATATTTCAGGATGCGTTGCAGGTGTGCAGGCCTGGGAACGTGCTCTAATTACATATTTTCCTGCAGAGCAACAATTAAGGTCGCCAAAATAATTGCCAGTTTCTTAATCCCTCTCTAACAAGACTGACATAAGGAATGGTTTATTTTTCTCTGATTGTTTTGAAAGTGTTGCTCAAGATTTTGGTTTTCTATGGAACTGCATAAAACTAATTCTTATGTTCAGATGTGTGATTATTCCCATTGTTAAAAAAGGGGGGGGGGGAGTCTTTGAATTGTGATAAACTAAAATCATAGAAAAACAATGTGAACTATATAACCTGGTAGGTGACTTAAATGTTTTTCTTTTAATGGAAGTAAAATTTGCTTTTAAACCCCTATTTTCACTTTCTACACTGCTCACCTCACCTCGTGTACAACATGTAAATGTGCAGACGAGAGGAAAAAAAAGCAGAGCTTAGGAAACAAGACAGAATAGGTTGATTTTCACTTTCAGTGTTGACTTTTGCTCTCTTCAATTTCAATTCTGGGTTACTCCAGAATTGCGTTAAATGTATGGCCCCACTCACAGAAATGTAGAAAATATCATATGCATTTTCTGGTGGTTCACAGATTCCCTAATCCAGCAATGACTTCCAGAGTAGGTACCCAGTTGACTAGTAACTATTGCAATGATCTCCACACATCCCTTTGCCCATCTCTTTCCATATTCTCTGCACCACCTGACCACGATGTGAAAGGCACAGTGTTTACCAAAGGTATTAGCAGTCAAATTCATATGGTTTGTCTTCTTAACTAAAACTGTCCCATTACATTGTCTATTTTCCATTGCAGTTGGGTTCATTGGGAAGAGCGCCTTTAGAGAATTCTGAGGCAACCAACTCATTCTAGCTCCCCTTTTCACAAGCAGAGGACAGAAGTGGGTGACCGTTGGGCACTTAGTGGACAATCCGAAGTCATGTCAATCACAGCGCAGTTGAACCCAGGCTGCACAGGGCAGGCAGCAGAGATAACTAACAGAGTTAGGGGGAGAAGAAGCCTGAGCTGAGAGAGTGGGGATGGGGGAAGCAAAACTGGCTGTACCTGTAACAGAGACTTCCAAGGGGGCCGAAGTTTAGAAAGATTGAGGAGAGGTGTGGCAAATGGAACAAGAGGTCTGTCTACCTGCTGAGTGGCTGAGGGAAGTGAGAGGATTGGCCCACTATGAGAGTCAGCAAAGGAAGGAGCCACCAACCAGGAGACATAGAGCTGCAGAAGCAACTTAGATCCTTTTTGGTGGAGACAGTACCATAAGGCTTCGTACAGCTGGGGCTGTCCCAAACTGGCCCATTTCTAGTGTCCCAACCATAAGACTTCTTGCTAAATACAACATCTTCAACAACAATTGACAAGTCACTGTCACCTGGGTGTGTGAAAAGTCCACTCTTATGCTGGTTAGAAACCAATGCTCTCTCCTTTTCTTATAGCTTGGATGCTAACCAGTGCCTTATGGTTCAAGTGAGGGCTCTTCTTTTAGGAGATGAAGGAAAAGCATTGATTTTTGAGTTCCAATGCTGTGTGTGTGTGTGTGTGTGTGTGTGTGTGCACACTCGTGCACATGCTCGTTATTGACAAGATGACAAGGACTGAGGAGAGACACTCCTTACAGCAGCTGCAGGGAAGGCAGGGCACAAAAAAATGGGGTGTGCCACGAAAAGTCATGCCATCATTTCTCCATGCAGTGCCCAATGCCAGCAGCTCTCTCTTCTTCCCACCCCCTCCTGTTGGAAGCTGTGCCCCATAGCTCTAACTCATGCCTGTTCCTTCTTACAGCTTTGCTAACTGTTCAAAGAAAGGATCTTGTCCTTCCTCCTTGTACATATGCTGAATGAAGGGCTCACCTTGAACACCACACACTCTATCACTCTATCAGTCAGTCAGCCAACATCTCTTGAAGGCATGTAGCGTGTCCTCTCTGAGCCTTGCCAAGCTGTTCTCTCTGACACTGACCCATGAGGCTTTATGGGACCCCGTACCTGGTAAATCACTAACAGGTTAAAATCAAATGTTTCAAATAACTCCAAGCTTTACAAGATGATTTTTCTGGGGCTGGAGAGATGGATCAGCAGTTAAGAGATCATAGCACTTTTCAGAGAGGACTGGAGTTTGGTTCCTGGTATCTAAGTCAAGTAGATCTCAACTTTCCAGAAGTTCAGCTCTGGGAGCATCTGACTCCTCTGGCCGCAGTGGGCACCTGTAATCACATACTCTTCCCCCCCCACACCCACATAATTGAAAAATAACAAAACCACACCTTTAACAAGATGTTTTTTCTTCTTATAGAAAGGTATAGTCATCAGGAGATAAGCTTGTGGCTTTTGTTTGTTTGCTTGTTTTTGTTGTTGGTGGTGTATGGTTGTTTTTAAGGCAACTGCAGCTCAGTGGCTGCCTCCTGCGCACAGCGCACACTGGCTTCCCGGGCATGCCAGGCATACCTATTTCTCACTGGTATAAATGCCATCAGTACTGAGCATTCACAAACACTCAGTATGCTGATCTCTGGAGTTTCTGCAGACTCCCTGATAGACACTACGCTGCAATTCCACACTACCCCACAGCAGGCTTTCTCCCTAACCCAATTTCCTTGACCTGTGTTTTCCTTTCAACCAGACTTCAGAGACAAAGACAGAATAGTAAATTCATTTTCTTAGAAATACACCACCAGGGTTTCAGCCTGTGGGGCTGCTACTTATTTGCCTTACCTGACCAGTTATGTCAAGACAGGGTATTAGTTCACTAAATAATGTTTTCCTCTTCACTGCTATTACTTCAAAATGATCATTAATTTACTCTTTGGCTTTCGAAGTGGGGGGGAACATCAAAGGAACTAGTTTCTCCTAATTCAACTTTTCTTGAAAGGTAACTGATTTACAAACAAATTACTTGTGCCTTGTAAGGAACTGCCAAATGTGTCTGCTCATTTGATACATTTTCAAGGGCTACAGTGTCGAAATGGAACTGTAAGAAGCTCCCGTGTGATCCACAAACAACTTCACGCTGTATTACATGTGCATCAGATACTGAGACCAAACTCTGAGTTGCAAGTAACCTGTGATGCAGAATGCTAGCTTGGCAGAGGCTCAAACAGCTTATTTAAATTGCAAACTTTGCAGTCACTACTCACAGGTGATTTTGAAAGTTCATTATAGAACCTAAATAGCGTCTTCTCCATACTTTGTTTCTTAAATCACACATACATCATCTTTGAAAGATGCTATTTAATGTTTTCCTCACAGAAGCACATCAACTTTGTTAAGAAATTGCCTAGGAGACTAAAAATGTATTTAAAACAGGCACAAAGCTTAAACAAATATTCCAACTGGAGTACAGATAATGCTAGAATTCCTGCCTAGGAATTTCCAGGATGGAGTTTGCTATGAATAGAGGTCACGTGAGAAGTATTTTTGAAGTCATAACTTTACAGCGTAAGATGATCAAAGCCAAGTATTAATACATTATTTTATCGGCTCACCTTCTAAACAATATTTCAGTAGATTTCCTTTCACACAGTGATATTTGTAATAAATGTTCTGCCTTTGTTTTAAAGTCAGTCTGTAGAAAGATGACATCAGCTTAGCAAACAATAAAGTGCCTGTAATATTGTCTCCAGAGGGCTGTTACATTTACTTTGTAGCAGTAAAATTCAATTTTCAAAAAACACTACATGAATGATGTTAGGTTATTAACCCTATCACCACCGTAAAACATCATTATTGTGTGCAGAATGTAGGTCACAATCTAGAAGCCATACATTTCTTTTTTGTCAAGTAATCCACTTAAGCTTCTTTTCTCTTCTCAAGTCTGGGCTGCATCTCTTCTTTGGGGGCAGAAAACATTGCAGCGTTCTCAGCTGGCTGGAGGGTCTCACCCCCAGTGTCTCCACAGCTCAGCTTTGAACTCTTCTTCGACTTCTCCTCACCACCAATGCCTATTGTTCTGGAGTCGGAAATTAGCATATCATATCTTTTTCTCTCTCACACATGCTTCAATTCTAGGACAGGAAGAAAATAAGGACGTGTGTCCCATTTCAAAGGCAGACTCCATTTAATTCGAAGACCTTGAACACAAACGCTTATTTTTGGACCTTCAAATGTTTCAATTCTCTGCCTGTGTGACTGTAGCAGTAACCTGAGGCGAGGGACAAGAATCCCTCCTGCGTAGAAAGAAGGCCATTCAGGCACACTCACGCCAGAAGGCAAAGAGTTAACTAGTTAAACTTCTACATACCTCCCAGGAACTTTCCAAAAGCTAACAATAAGTAAAAGCAGCACTGGTTATCCATTTTTTAAAGGGATGGGATTGGTTTTAGAAGAAAGGGAAAGAGGATCAAACACCTCAATGTAACAAAGGTTATGTCAGAGGGCCCTCAATCACACACTGCCTTCCACAACACATCCTCCAGCCTTCCAGAGCAGTCACCCTGGCAGCGCAACTAAAAAGTTCCTGACATGAAAAGAACAAAAACCAAAGGGACAGAGGTAGTTATTATCATGCATTCCCTCCCTCCCTCCCTCCCTCCCTTCTTCTCTTCTCTCTCTTTCTCCCTCTCTCTCTCTCTCTGTCCTTCTCTCTCTCAGGTTTTCCTCCTTTCATGAAACTTTTGCATAAGCTAGTAGAGAAAAGCAATGGCTTGCCTTTCTATAGAGAGATCCCCTAGCTGTAAGCCATCCCAGGGTGCAGGATAGGCCCAGTGGACTTTCTAACAAACCTGGATAGATGACCTGATCATTGGTCACCAATGCCCTTCAGAAGCCTCATGTGACATTAACCAGGATAATCCTAGCCCTGCAAATGTGGTCAATCTTGCCTTGAGAACCCCTGGATTTTTAAATTGATGTTGTTTTCTCCTCGTATTCTGTCTTCGGTGCACAGTGGATGTAAGTTATTTGCATTTTCTGTATTGAGTCTTGAAGTAGCTTAACAGCATGTATGCATTTCCCACTAAAATGTAAATTATTAACAAGTTGGAGTTTTCATTTGTTTTATCTCCTGATGTGAGATCTAAATAAGTATGCACAACACTTAAAATTCTTACCATTTCTCTGCTTTCTAAGAAATAAATCTCATATCTGCTGCACAATACACTTTCTTGCACATAACATACACCCAGGCTATGGGACGAACATTAAGCTAGGAAGCAAAGCTAAACCCTTTGTGGAGGCTTAATCAAAGTGTGTTAACCCAAGGGACTATTTACTGATGTTTTCACTACCGACAACATCACACCACTATCAATATCACCACCACCACCACCACCACCACCACCACCACCACCACCACCACCACCACAGCTATGGTCATCATCTTCTTTAAAACCACTTAGGTCTTCATCATTACTTGGGGACATCAGGTATTTTCAATTGTTTTCATCTCAATGTCTAAGACACATACTACTCTTAGAAACAGATTAAAGATAGCCAGCTGTGTTATCATCATGCCTTACATTCATGGGTCTAAAAGGACGCAGTATTTTGGAATTGAAGGGCTGTGATGGGCATGTGCTTTGAAAATATGATGAGTATAGGTATTTAATGGAACTTATGATGTGCTGTTAATGATCCAAGTAAAGCATCTCGTGTAGTCCTCAAAACAATAACTGTATAGATGTGAAACTGAGGTACAGAGATTTTAGGTAACTACCCAATGTCATTGGCAGCAAGCAGTGAAACTCAACGCTTATGTTCTGGTACAGTGGGAAGAAAGTAAGGGAGGGGAGAAATGGGGTAGGAGGAGGGAGAGAGGAGAGAAGAGAGAGGGAGAAGAGAGGGGGAGAGAGTCAGGGACCAAGGAAAGATGGCTTCAGTATCTAGCGTATGGAGGTGAGTATCAGGAACCTGTGTAGCATGAAAAGGCTTCTGGATCAGGACAGAATGACTGAATAAAAAGTAATAGAAAAGTTCTTCCTGTAAGCAGCCTGAGATGTCATATGAAGATGGGTCTACCCAGAAAATCCTACAAAATCGTTCATTTAAGAGGTTCAAGTCTTCATATTCACCTTAAGAGCACCCACAGAATTGGCCAGGCCAACAAGGGTATGCTTATTTGAAAAGCTACCACACTCCCAATGCTTTCTGTCTGGCAGGGTAATGGTGAAGTCAGTAGACCCAAGCAGTGGCACTAGACACAGGGCCAGTGGCCCAGAAGGCATGCAGAATTTTTGCTGCGTGTGCTTAAAAATGCAGAGTGATGCTGACCGTTTAGATGTCGGTCTAGTCACTGAACACTGATGCTCTAGTCACTGAACACATACAGGTCAATAAAGCTCCTAAAACACTCTGGCCAATTCATAGAGCTCATGGCTGGATTAACCCAAACGTAAGCTCCCCCCAAACTGTTTCAAAGTCAGAAGAGGGGGTTGCATAGAAGGAAAAGATTGCCTAGATGAAAATGAAGAGATAAAAACTTATGACAAGGGAACAAATTGAGCATAAAACAAATTCAGGAAAAAAAGTTTTGTAAACGTAGTAGAAAAGAACTGAACTAATTAGAAGGCTCCTGTGTACACTCATCACATCTGCAAAGTGAATGTGGGAATCTACTCCAAAGAGTACTAGACAGTCATGGAGCCCAGAGAGAAAGAATGGTCCAGGCCAGGATGTAGACAAGGGAGAAAGACGCTTATCCCTGTTACTGAAGCAACCTGGGGTCTGATACATTCAACAGGAGAAGGCAGAGAAGGCTGCAAATTCTCTGGAAGCCAAAGCCACGGCCTTTGGTTGTGATAAAGACCACAACCAAGAGAAAGAAAAGAAAAGGGATGGATTCTGGAAATGCTGGCAAAGGAGAAGTGGCGACTGCTGGCGAGAGCCGGGATGTGGGGAGCCAGACAGCGGTGAGACGAAAGTACAAGGTTCGTAGCTGGGATATCCTTGGTAGGGTGGTATTTCCCACTGTGATGGAAAAATGAGGCAGATTGGGAAAATGAGTACTTTTATGCTATGTTATTTAATTTGCCAAAGCCGATGTCAGTAAGTTTTAAGGTATTTTGTGGGGAAGATGGTTTGAGGCCCTAAAACATGGCTAAAGTTTTGCTGGCCAGTGCCTTGACTTAATAGAGGTCAGTGGTCTAGCTTGGGAGCGGAAGCTGGCGGCTGCCTGGTGTGGAGGAATCTGAAGGGCAGTGGAGAGCGGGATGTGCACAGAATGTCATAATAGGTGAGGGAGAAGCAGAGGGGTTGTTACTGGGGGGTGCGTGTAGAAAAAAACGGAATGTTAGTACTTCAAGCATGGAACAGGATAAAATGCGTAAGAAAAGACTTGGGAATAGGTTCTACTCTTTGCCGCGGGTTTTGGCTCTTTCTGAAGGGACAATAACACATTGATTCCACAGTTTATATTCAAAACAAAGAATTTTTTTTTAAAGAATTAGGACCTAGGGTTGGGCATGGTAGCGTACACCTTTGATCCCTGTGTTTGGGAGGCAGAGGCAGGAAGTTTTGTGTGAATCTGAAGTCAGCCTGGTCTACTTAGTGAGTTCCAGGATAGCCAGGGGGATTATATAGAGAGACCCTGTCTCCAAGGGGGTTGAATGTCTGTAGTGGTTGGACATTCAGATAGATGGGAAGGGCTTGCATAGCATGCTTGAGGGCCTGGGTTTTAAGCTCTAGGCCCAGGAAAAACATCTTCCTTCCTTCCTTCCTTCCTTCCTTCCTTCCTTCCTTCCTTCCTTCCTTCCTTCCTTCCTTCCTCCCTTCCTCCCTTCCTCCCTTCCTCCCTCTTTCTTCCTTTCTTCCTTTCTTCCTTTCTTCCTTTCTTCCTTTCTTCCTTTCTTCCTTCCTTCCTTCCTTCCTTCCTTCCTTCCTTCCTTCCTTTCTTTCTTTCTTTCTTTCTTTCTTTCTTTCTTTCTTTCTTTCTTTCTTTCTTTCTTTCTTTCTTTCTTTCTTTTTGCTGTAAAAATTCCTGAAATGTTTCACCCACTTTCCCCATGTACTGTCTCTAGAACTGCAGGGTAAATACCCATGTAGAAATAAGGTTCTCCCCAATGCTCTGTCTAGGGCTCACCCATGTTTACAACCAAGCAGACTTGTAAGCAGCCAGGGCTGGGTCGCGGTGAGCAGAAGGCCTAGCCCATGGGAAGGAGGGTATTATTTCAGCTGGGAGAAGAGCAGGGCCCTGGGATGAGGCTGATTGATTCAGACCAGATGGGTGGCCACACAAAGGTGTGACAAAAATAGAAACACATTGCAGACATTCCAGGCACTGTCCTCCCTGGCCAGGAGGCGGTCACAGTGTTGTTCCCCTATCTACCTCCTAATGCGAACTCCAATCTAAGAATGTTAATGCTGCTGACTCTGCCTCTCCTGTTAGCAGCCTGGTTCTCCTGTTAGCATCAGCCTTGAGGTTCCTCTTAAAAAGGCAGAGTGGCCATTATTGAGGGTACCCTCTGAGTAAAACTGAAGCAAAGCACTGCGTTACTCCCTAAATATGTTATTAATTTAATTTCCTCATCCGCACGAAGACATGGATGTCAAAACTGGTTTCTGTCTCTTAGGAGACAAGGGCAGATTTCTGAGTGGTGGCAGAACTGTAACCACAGCTTAGAAGTTAACTCATAGAGATTACAAGTCATATAGTAACTGAGAACTCTCATAAGGGTCCCAGTAGGTACTTTAGCCATAGTTTCCCAACCTCCGATATCTCACTAGGCAGTAAGGCCCTGTATTAGATAGTCATAACCATTCAGTACTCTGTGCCACTGTCATTTGAGGTTTAAGATTTCTCTTAGATTATTTTAGTTTTCACGTTTAAAATGTAGTAAAATTTAAATTTGTACCCTAAGGTAATGATTAGCTTGACAAGGAGAAAGAAATACAATAATTTTCGTTGTTATAAGAAGCCATTTCTTTGTTGAAGGGAAATTCAACAGGCATGGGGAATTTATGATCATTCAAAGCTAAAGCATAGAAATTGTGCACAAGTTTGAATATTGATCAAAATTAGAGGAAACTCCAAAGGCCTTCTGAAAAATAATGCAAAACCCACAGCATTTAATACCAGCTGAGGCCCGTGCTTCAACGACGTAAAGAGAGGCCTGGTCATAGCAAGAATGAGGTTTTTCTTACTTAGTACCTCAAGTATCCTGACCTGTTTGTCCCCGCATGAAGTTTTAGTTCGTTTGTACACACAAAGGCCTGAAACTATTACCTACTTGATATAAAGGGTCTCAGATTTCACTGCTGTTGGTTAACTGTGGGCCCTGATTGACATCCCTGTCCCCCCCCCCCCCAAACATCACTATGAAGTCCACAAGTAACTACCTGAAGGGCAAGGTAGCAGACTGTTCGAACTTTGATGTCTATGTATGACTAAGAGGCCAGTCTTCTGATGTAATTAGAGCCAATTATGCATTGAGGGGATTACTAGTCAAGTTAAAGAGCCATATCTATGTTATTTTTCTTTCCATAACACTGTTGGCCCATTGGTCTCATGACAGCCATCTGGAATTAAGATTCCACAATAAGGGTGAGGATACAGCTCGAGTGCCCTGGGCTCAATCCTCTACAACAAAACTAAACAAACAAAACAAAAACAAAAAAAAACCCAAACAAAAAAGAATGAAAGAAAAGAGTGCACATAGACCTCTCCCATGTAAGTATTTATTCATTTCTTGTGTCATAATTCCTAAAAGTAATGTACTACTGATAGCTCTTGAATTTTTCCTGCCAGTAGGCTGGCTTAAAAAAAAAGTATTTCTGTGCAGGTGGAGATTAGCATATGAAAAATGCTTTTAATTTGTCCACTCTGAGACTTAGCTATCTGTCAACCCCATCCATGTGACAACAGTTGGGTCTAACTTATCTCTCCCACCTCAACGGCAGGTTTGAAACAGTCTCTAGGCTGTTAGTTATTGGTGAGCTAAACACATCTAACTCCCTTTGTCAAAATAAAACTCAATAAAGCACAAAGACCCAAAACAATGGGTTCTGTCTCTGAATAGAAGAAATAAAGATGATCATGTCCTAGAGTCTGGCTTCCTTTTGACACGAAATAAAGCAGCCACTGTAGAGCATTTTTGGCAATTGCTCTGTGAGCGCCTGTGTTTCTTGCAGCACCACATTGGTTTACATAGTGTCCTCTGTAGCTGTGCTTTTCACTAATAATTTCGTTCTATTGCTGATCTTTTATGTTGAGAGCTAGCCTGCCTGACTTCACAGTTTTGATATGTGCCACTAGGGTTGTGTAAACCACAGCTTCACAGACCTCACAGGATAAGGGTAAATGAGATGTCTCAATGTTGGTATGACTGTGAATCTTCACAGGTTGACAAATGACAAGGTTTCCCATGTGGCAGTACCTGTCATGAGGTAGGCCTAAAGGGGCTAATGTGGGATGATCTGCAAGCAGATCTGTAGCTCAGCACATCCACTCCCTTGTAAAGAATGCACACTGAGCACACTTTTACAAGTTCTATATCAGCTAAAGAATACAGGTATATGCAAAATAAAGGGTCCGTCTCATTTTTCTTTTTTTTTTTTTTTTTTTTTGGTTTTTCGAGACAGGGTTTCTCTGAGTAGTCCTGGCTGTCCTGGAACTCACTCTGTAGACCAGGCTGGCCTCGAACTTAGAAATCCGCTTGCCTCTGCCTCTCAAGTGCTGGGATTACAGGCATGCCCGTCTCATCTTTCTAACTTGTAGAATGAAGAACACTGGGCACCTTGCCCTCTAGAGGGGAAAAGCTGGGGGAAGTGCTGGGAATGACGTTGTCCCCGAGGCTAGAACGGGATGTGAGTTCTCACAGAAAAATAAACTAGCTTGGCCTTCACCCAACTAGCTCAGTTCTCCACATTTTACTAACTTGCTTATCCAGTTGCTGTTCTCAAAATTCAGGAATTTCATGTTCTGAAAATATAAATTCTTCACTAAGTTCACCAAATACCTCAATGCATGTGTAGACCTCAGGGATTCGATATTTGATGTATTGCTTATAGATTTTTTTTTAAAAAAAGATTTACTTATTTTTATATAAGTGAATACACTTTGGCTGTCTTCAGAGTATACTGTCTTCAGTCGCACCGGAAGAAGGTATTAGATTCCCATTACAGATGTGAGCTACCATGTAGTTGCTGGGAATTGAACTCAGGACTTCTGGAAGAACAGTCAGTCCTCTTAACCACTGAACCATCTCTCTAGCCCCCTTGCTTATAGATTTTTATACTACGATTACATAGTCACAATTTTCCTGTTTGGAGCCCTAAGAAGTAAATAGACGGCAGCTAAATGTGATGTTCAAACTTGATCTACCCAGATCATGTCAAGCATTCAAAGAGGCCAGGAAGCAAAAATAGACATTATCTATCACCTTTGGTAAACATTAGTCTTGATAATAAGTTCTCCAGTAGATGTGTGGAATCTGTTCATGCCCTATTGATGTTTTACTGGCCATAAGGGCTAAGAGAAGTACTTTAAATTTAAGTCTACAAAAATGGGCAGTCCTGAAGAAAACGCTAGCACAATTCTAGATAAAATATACTGTTGCGGGGCTGAAAAGTGCATGCAAAGCAAGCTGCATTATTAGAATGTTTAAATATTAATTATACCGCTGTGTAGTAAAGATGATCAAGTATGAGTGTCAACTAATTTCCTAAAAGCTGCAACGTTTACTTTCATCTAAACTTCCTTTGTTAAGCTAAACTACAAGGCCAGCAAGTTTAGTCTACTTGAGTGTGTTTATTTTTATTGGTTTCTGCATAATTTTTTTCTACCATAAACCAACTTTAACCCCTTTTCTGTAATCTCTGCCAGTATAACTCCAATAGCACATCATAAAATTCCTATAATTCTTCAAAGCCACGGAGTTGGAAAGGAAAAGCTTGGGCACTTTGTAACAAGCGCCAGCTACAAGCTTCAGCCAATTACATTTAACTCTTGCAACCCCTTTTTATTTGTGAGTGAGCAGATAAACTTACAGGTTCATGTTTTTTTGTTTGTTTGTTTGTTTGTTTGTTTTTGTGGCCACTTTGCTTCGGATTGTAAGCACTCTCGCAGTTGCTTTCAAGTCAGAAGCCAGTTACATTTCAGGAGGAGCTCCTCCGAAGTGGAGGCTATACCTAGTGATGGTAGCTCAGGAGGCTGGGCTGACAGATGGGGAGGCAGATGTCCTGAGCCATAGAAAATCAAAGGCTTCGTATCTTAGAACCTTTGCTGATGGAGAGGAGATAACTGATATGTGGACATAGCTCACAAAGTCTGGACATGGGAGAGTTCAGGAGTCTCTGCCACTCTTCTCCTCACTCCCCTCCCTAGAATCTATTGCTGTTCTCTCTCTCATTCCAAAACAGCTACTAGAATCGAGCGGGAGATTCTTAAAAGACAAAGGAAGAACATGTGTGGAGGGAGACACTCGGGTTTTCTCCCGTCACCCATGGATGCCCAGCCAGGGTTTCCCACCTGAGACAGATTGCAACTCATGTTCAGCTCACTCATGCACAAGAAGCAATACAGAAGCTCAGTGTAAAGCCACTTTAAAAGCTCATCGGGTGCATACTTTACTTGTACAAAATACCTTATTCATGACGGAGCAGTGAGGGCCTAGGTAATTACTGGAATCAAGGTGGCCTCAGAAGTGTTTAAATCTGCAAGGACACTTAGAGCATGAATAATGCAAAATAATTTGCATCTAAATTTTTTAAGTGTTCTTTATTCAAAACTAAAATGCAGTTCCGATTAAAGTTTGATGACTGAGAGCTGAGCGCTCCTACCCACTGTGAGCCGTCTCCTGTATGTGGAAATGATTTCAGACAGTAGTGAGGGAGAAAGGAGTTTACTTGGTGCTCTTTTAGGTTGTGATTAAGTTGCACTTTCCAGCTGAACTTTCTTTACATGTCTTGGTGACTACCAAGTCGCTCTTGAGCTGGCCTGCGAGGCCCAAGTCCAGATTTTGATCTAGCCCTTTAGGAAACGAAACGGAGCCATTTTTCTCTCTTCAACGCAGCAATTTGCCAAACAAAATAACATGTGGGTCCAAAGCTAATACAACATGACTTTCTTTTTCTCTCATCTAAGATTTTTGTTCTATGTTCTTCCTTTTCTGTCATTAGACAACAAAATACCTTAGATTTCTTTTATTAAAAACACCTAGGATATCCCATTTTCTTGTAATAGTATTTATGTTTCTGTGAAAATACAGTATTTAATATGTCACTATCAAAACTTGATGAAAAACTGAGCACTGTTAATGAGTGAGCCTAAACTTTTTTGGGGGAGTATATAAGATTGAGGAGCTAAAAATCAAGTTGAAGAAGTCAAAGATAACTTTGTTAGAACAGCCTAAGCACTTATTCTTTTTTTTTCTAATTTTTATTAAGTTTTTACTTCATATACATTTCAAATGCTATCCCGAAAGTCCCCTATACCCTCCCCCACCAAGCACTTATTTTAACTGTAGAATAGTTTTCTTCATCTACTTCTTGAAAGTTGAACAGTTTGAAGATGATTTTAAAGGAAGGATATAGCCAGATCAAATTACATTCCCATTTTATAATTTTTTTCTACTAGTAGTTAAAAGAAGGAAAGTGAGCTAGAATTTAAAAGAATTTTTTTTTTAACTTTTTAGTTGGCTATACCACTAGAGTCTATTATTACTCGGGCTGCGTGGCCAGCCAACCATTCCCAGAATTTCACAATGCTTGCATTTCGTTTGATTTTTGCCAGCATCTGGAGAAAACACAATTTAAGAGACTGCCATTATCCCTTAAATTATTTTGCTGTAAGACAGGGGACTTCAGTGGCCTGCGTGCCCCACCTGAGACAGAAGGGACTCTCCCTGAGAAGGCAGTGTCCTTTTGCTTGCTGTGTTCCCTTTGCTGGAGTTGGCCTGGCTGGCTGGCAGCAGCCATGACCTTCCAGGTAAAATTTCAAGGTAGGCCACTCTGCAGTGCACAGGACCTAAACTTTAAAGACTCTTGCAGGCGAAATGATTTTTCTGCTATAAACCCTTATAAACTGTAAAGACTTCCAATTTATTGAATACTCCAAAGCAGGCTTCCACTTTATTGGAATTTTAGATGAGTGTGTTTGCCACTCTCGGTGTGTATGTTGCTTTTTTTTCTTTCTTTTTCTTTCTTTTTCCTTTCTGGGTTTTGAACAATGAAAACATTTTAAAACTCAATGAACAAAGATTTTCCCAGCAACAGACCCCCTGCCCAGCAGGTCACCTATCTTTGCGACAGTTTTTCTTTTCCCACGCTAACCCCAGGGCTCATTTGCATAAGGTCTCTGTTGTGACAAT
Organism: Mus minutoides; assembly: GCA_902729485.2. Classification (NCBI taxonomy): domain Eukaryota; kingdom Metazoa; phylum Chordata; class Mammalia; order Rodentia; family Muridae; genus Mus; species Mus minutoides. The sequence goes on along the minus strand of LR749804.1, from coordinate 369,537 downwards.
TAGTTTCAGGTGAGCTGATTTCTATGCAGCCTGCCCAAGACGATGCACAGGCCCCAGGCCTCCCTGATCCTGGTCCTAATTGCGACTGACTGGCACCAGACACAATCATCCTCTTGATTCAGCAAATTGTCCGGCTAGGAGCTTGTTGCGACCTTGCAAAGCACAAATCATATCATGTCAGCCCAGCCTATAAACAACAAATAAAATATACTCTGAATGAGCACAATAATGTATTTTCCATATTTTATGTCTAGTTGACTGAATTCAAATGATAGCAACAGGGTTTTTAACTTTTCTCTTAGCAGAATGGCACTGTGTGTAACTCCCCCATAAAAACACAGGAATGTCCCTGCGTTTATATTCCCTGGCTCTACACCCCTGTCACCTGGGACAAAGTCTCTCAGGTAAAATAAATGGTTGCTTTCAAAACTTCTGTTAGCTTTGTTGTTGTGGAAGTAAGTCATATGTTCTTTCATCATCTACAGTGTGCATCAATACGCACATCAGCAGCATTCCCAATGGCTACCACTGACAGGAAGGAGTACAGAGCCAGTGGAATTTCATATCTTAGTGTAACAGCACAAGTCAGGAAAGAACTTTTCTTAATTGTAGGAAGTCCAGGGCAAGAAGTGAGGGACTTAGCATGAAGCATGAGCAGAATGTTTAAGGACAGTAGCTGTTTTTGCCGTACTGCCTGCCCCCTCACTGCCTTACTCTGAACTTAGCAGTATTATATTCCATGAGGTAGCTCCCTTTAAAACTCTCTGTGCCTTGATAGTCTGGAGTTCTGTCTGCCATCCTATTGTCTCACTTAGCTACTTCCCTGGTATTTTTACTTATTCCATATTCTAAAGGTTAAATGGAAAGAAGGAAGGAAGGAAGGAAGGAAGGAAGGAAGGAAGGAAGGAAGGAAGGAAGGACAAACTTAAAGAACCAAATTCAATTAATGTTCCAAGAAGCCATTTGGTTCCTTCTGCCTACTCATATAAAGTAAGTGTACTGGCATTTTTTAAAAAATGATTTAGTGTCCTGGCATTTTTATGGTATTTACTTCAGGTGGTCCTATATGAGCATGTGTTTTCACAGTGTGAAAGATTCATATGCTTTGAGCAACTAGAAAACTTTTCATGTAGACTCTACTGTTGAGAATTTTGTATCTTACTTCAAACTGATTTTCCCCAAAATGAAAAGGTTATATTTTTAGCATTCTAGCTCATTGATTTGTCCCCTGCCCCCCAGGAACAATGATTCTGAGTTGAGTATGCTAAAAGATCATCAGGGAAAGAAAGGAAATGAAGAGGGAAAGAAAATATTAAAAATCGGTTGTTTGGGGGTCTTATGAAAATGGTTTTATGTGTACCATGGGAAAGAGGTCCACCATCTTCAGGTACCTGAGTGTTGTACGTGGTCCTTACTGCCCGATACACAGTCCCTACCACTTAGAGAAGAGGATCCTGCAGCCTGTGGCTCAGGGAAAAAGTATACAACTCTAATCTTTTCCCATTTCTTGGGTCTTTATTACTTTGAGTAGGATTTTTTTTCCAACATGGACATGGAGACAATGTTGCCAAAGACTTCACACACTAATTCAATTGAAGGAAGAAAAGAAACCCAGAAGCAGTTGGGGAGGGGGAAGCTTCTCTTCTGGAATCCCATCAGGCAAGCTTCTAGAACAGTTAGATGCAGGAGGTGGCCATCCTAGGGAGGACTCGAAGTGTCAAGGGAAGAGCCATTGCAGGGGCCATGAAGAAAAGAAAAACCTGTTAATCAAACTCCTGGAAACTTGGAGCTCTGCAGCATATGAACTCAGGGATGTGAATTAACGTCAAGTATGTTTTGACATAAATGTTTGAACATAACTCCCATTCATATGAATCATGGATTTGCTGAAGGAGCAGCTGGAAAATGATGGTTAACTCTAGCCCCACTGCCACATGTCTTTGCAGTACTGTGCTCGAGGAAACACATTCAGTCTTGCCTTTGGAGAGAGCAGAAAAGACTAAGAACTCTTGTGCTTCTTTTCCATACGAGGGTGCCCGTATAGACTGATGGCACTCAGAGGTTCATGGGTAGGGTGTAGGACATGGATCAGAGCAGAATCCAACGTACAAATGGAGGATTCCTAGAGAGCACCTCATCCCTCCTTGAACACTCGCCTTCCATGGTCTTGGTTTGCTTTCTCTCTTCCTCTCCTCTTTTTGACAGTACTCTTCCTCACCTCATAGGGCTTCCACACTGGGACTCAGCCTGGCTTTCCTTTCCTTTGGCGTTTTCTTTTTCTTTACTTTACTTTACTTTTCTTTTCTTTTCTTTCTTTTTTCTTTTTTCTTTTCTTTTCTTTTTTTTTTTTTTTTTTTTTTTTTTTTTTTTTTTTTTTTTTTTTTTTTTTTTTTTTTTTTTTTTTTTTTTTTTTTTTTGAGTTGGGATCCCTGTCTACACAACCCATGCTGTTTGACCCTCACTTTCACCTCCCCCTCCCGCTGGCCCTCCTGTCAGGTTGCTTTCCACCCGTGCCCCTTTCTCTGCAGTATTGATTCTTTTCTACCTGTGACAGCCAAAAATTCTCTCATTAGCATTGGTTATTTCTCTCGTTTACCATGGTAATTTCTTTCCTCCCAAACCAATGTGTTGACCAAGTCTTTACAAAGTTTTATGTTGAAAACCCTTTCTCCTCTGAACTTCAGAATCTCCAGGCACACCTTCTCCTACATATCCTTGCTCCCTGAGTTTTGGTCACATTCTCTGCTTGGAGGTTTTAGCTCCATATTTCCTGGGTTTGGCTTCCTTGCTACAATTTCCATTCCTTTCCTGCCTTTATCCTAAAGTGCTTACTGCAAATTCTCCATTATCTTTCACATCTCCTAGCATATCTTGTGTATAGTCCCTCTTTTTTCCTCTCTTCTGAGATGGGGGTCTCACTATGTAGCCCTGACTGTCCTCGAGCTCACTATGTAGGCTGTTCTCGAACTCACAAAGATCTGAATTAAAGGCCTGTACCATCTGGTTTTATATCAGAGGTTTTCAACCTATGGCTCACCACCTTTTGGGGGTTGAACAAGTCTTTCACAGGGGCCGAATATCAGATATTTACATTATGATTTTATAGCAGCAGCAAAATTAAAGATATGAAGTAGCAACAAAAATAATTGTATGGTTGGTGACATCACAATATGAAAAACTGTATTAAAGGGTCGCAGCATTAGGAAGGTTGAGAACCACTGTTTTATAGTATCTTCTTTCAACCTTCTATCTCTTATTTTACAGATATGTTTCACTATATCTGCAGTATATGCCTCATATATATGCACATATATCTTTAATATATGTATATATGTGAAGACCTTGGAAACTCAATAAGACCTCTGACCTTCTCATTTTAAGAAAGTAGCAGTGAACCAATGTTCTAATAGCCATCCAATATTCCTAAGTCTTACACTTGCTTCGTGTTCAGTGTTTCTCTGTGTACCACCTGGAACTGCTATGAATCCCAACAATGATGTTTGGACCCATGTTCCTGGTACATTGAACATCTATTTCCAGTGATGAAAAAAAAAATGTTACCCTTTTGTGTTCCAAGTGAATATGTCTGGAAATATGGTTCATGAAAGTATAATTTTCTAGAATAAAGCAATATCTTGATTTAAAAAAAAATGACCAGATAGTTGTCTGAGTCAACATAATTTGTTTCCAATTATATGAATAGAAAACTTTGGTCAACTCAATATTCAAATAGAAGATTGCAGACATTAGTTCAGAGACAGACATAAAACAAGTGGTGTGAGATCACAAGGTCTATATCATTTACATTTTAAATAATTAATTTGGGGGTAATTTCTTTTATATAGGTTTTTGGATAGATGCTAGCCATTAGCCAAATTATTTTTCCTTAAGGCCATCTTTTTTGAACGGCCCCAAATCCCATTATCAAATGTCTACATGGACCAAGCAAGTGAAAAATAAAACTAATCCTTCTTGTAGGAAACCAGTATAAAATTCACTCCTTGCAGCTATGTGGGCCAGAGACAATCCAGAGGAACTGGACACTTGCAGTTTTTGAGAGACTGTTCAGATGTTAAAAGACAGCAACCAGTTCAAATGCTTTTTATGTTATTTTATAAGCCAAGCCAAGCATACCTGTACCGATCAACCTCAGTCCTGTCTGACCATTTTGCAGCTGGGTATAAGAGGCCCAGAGAGGGTGTGCACTGCTAAAGATGAGACAGAAAATGGTTGAATCTACCTGAATAAAAAACAGGGCTCTGCCTGTTATATTGTTGCGATTTCAGATGCCCTCAGTTCAATCTGCTCAGAGTAAGAGAGATTAGTAGAAGACACATGGCTAAATCAGACATGACTTCTACACTCTTTTACCTCAAAAATGCTCTCAAATAACCTAAGACTACTATTATTTTTAGGGACGAGGATAGTTGGCAGTAGAAACCAACAATCAAGGCAGTACGTACATACCTTTTATTTGCTTCCCAGAAACACTGCCATTCTCCCCAACATGACTCTTCTGCCACATCCCCCCCTAAGATAGCCAGGCAAAGATAGCCTTAATATCACACTGACAGTAAAAAGGAACCACACAATGTTACCCTGAAGATAACCAACAGATGAAATGCTTTCTTAACTCAAGTTATGCCTATAGAGCAACTATGGAAAGGAACCCAGTCCCCACAAAAAGGAACTGCTCAGTTTTCCTTAACTGTTAGAGCAATAAAACATCTTAGTCCTGAGTTCGGAACATGTGGCCACATAGTCCAAGGACTCACTGTTGCGGTGTGCAAATGAATTGACTTTGTTCTCCCAGGATTTTTCACGGTGGAATCTTTGTCTTTAGTATGGAGGTGCTAAGAGGCAGGAGGTCTTTAAGGCATGCAGCCTGAAGATGATTGGCCTGATGGGAGCCTCACTGACAGCTTGGAGTAAACACTCACTGGATCTCTAGTAGTTTCTGGAAGGAGGTTGCTCTAAAAGAGCAAAACAATGTTGCTCCCTCCCTGTCTTCTGGCTTGCTGCCTGGTCATGCATCCCCACTACTGTGGTGGTATCAGCTGTGGGCTCTTACCAGAGCTGCCCAGAGCCCAGCCTTACTCTGGAACCGAAGGGCTATGTGCTAAGTAAATCCATTTCTTTACAGAGTCCTCAGCCTCAAGAATGTTGTTATAGCAATAGAAAGTATCACTCGGGCACACTGGGTTTTCTGATTCTGGCCCCTATCTGTATTCTTGGCATGTACGCAAAATGATAACCTGACACTTCAGAGGAGAGAACATCTTATCTACTCTGGGGCACAATTTCGAGACAAAGGAATTAAGATGAAAACAGCATCTTGTTTTTTTGACTTGGAACCAGAAGGCTGAGGGTTGAATTCTGGCTCTACCTGCTCTGCCTCCTCAGTCTTTGCTTATTGGGAGAAGTCTAGGGACATGGGATCTGCTGGCTCCATTCCAGTCCCAAGATTACATGAAACATAAAAGGAACATAGTTTGAAAATGAAATGTAAATGCCAGATCATACAATGAGTCTTATAATAAGAAAAGATGGGCTGGGGCATAGATCAGTCACACAATGTTTTCCCAGCATGTACAAGGTTCTAGGTTCACTCTGCAGGACTTCAACAAACTAAAAGATGAGGGTACATATTAGTGATAATTAGTATTATCATTTAATATCAACTTAAATGTGAATAGAGGTATTTTTAATACAAAAGATCTTTGGTTAATTAACATTTAAGTTAATTAATTCATTGTATGTGTCTGGGCTTGAGTGCTGTCCTACAAGAGTGAAGGTCAGGGGACAACTTTCAGGAGCCCATTCTTTCGGGAGCCCTTCTACCCTGGGTCCTAGGGATGGGACTGATGTCATCAGATTTGATGGCAGTCACCTTTATCACCAAACTATTTTGATCGCCTAAATATTCCTTTTGAAATAAATGCATCCCTACTATATAATACATATATACATGCCTATGCTAAGGTTTGGGAGGCAGAAAAAAACTGAAATACTTTTAGAATTATACAGTCTTTTTTAAATGCCATAAACCATTTCAACAAGCCATATATGCACTGAAGAAGTGGATCAAAGGTTAAAGAGAAATGGCTTCTCTTGCTGAGGACACAGGTCTGATTCCCAGCACCTACACGGTGGCTCACAACTGTCTGGCACTCCAGATCCAAGGCATTCAGCACCCTCATTTGGCTTTGAAGAGCACTAGGTGTTCACGTGTTGCTCATACCTGCATGCAGGCAGAACAGTCTTGCAATACAATGAAAATAAATAAATATACACTTTAAAGGAAACAATGTCTTCTCTCTTCTTAATTTCAGAGGCAGGCACAGTGGCTGCATGTACCTAATCCTAGCACTCAGAATGCTGAGACAGGAGAACCACTTGTTAGAAAAAGTCTGGGCTATATAGTAAAGCTTTGTCAAAAAGAGAAGAAATGAAAAGAAAAAAATAAATAAATAAACAAAGCTAACAATTTAAACCCTCCTCTCCAAACAAGTGAAGGAAATATACTTTTGGAAAACAGCTCTACATTTTCTCCCTATCTCCTTCTTTCCCTTTCTTCTCCCCCATTCCCCCCATCCCTCTGACAGACCCTTGCCAGGCTGCCCGGCCTGGTCTTGAACTTGGATTCTCTTACTTCAGCATTCCACATCCTGTGATTACAGGTCTGTGCCACCAGCCCAGGCTGAAATTTGCTTTATACCAACAGAGAGATATACTTTGCTTTATGCCAACAGAGAGATATACTTTGCTTTATACCAACAGAGAGATATACTTTGCTTTATGCCAACAGAGAGATATACTTTTTACCTTAGACTGTTAGTGAGACTCTGGCTGAATTTAGATCTTTGATTGGGAGGTTTGAGGTATTCTACACAAGTCTACAAGACAAGTCCTTTTTGACTGAAAAGGACTCTGGCCAAAAATTTAATATTGAGAATAATATTTTGTTGTATTTGAAACTCTCTTTAAACTAAACCTTCTTTCTGTATTACACAAAATGCATTTTTATTCATTTTTTTTCACCACGTGGAAAAAAATAGGCAGTTCACTAATCATGGAAAAGGGATATCAAGATACTAAAATCTTCTTTTTTAAATGGGAAGAATACGACACAATTTCTCAATTGCATTTTATAAAACACGGGAATCGTCACTCAGTTGGAACTCAGCAATTAATGTATTTGCTCCTTATTTCCATATGTCTTCTTGCTAAAACTAAAACTACCTTGATCATGGTTTTGATTACAAATCCCAAAAACAATTATGGAAATGATCTGTAATATAATAATATATTTTACTGACTGTCTCAGGTTTTTCATTCCAACGACTGAAACAGAGACAATTCTTTGCATGTTGAAATGTATAATTATCGTGTATCCAAAAGGGAGGGTGTAATTTTCACATCTGATTACAAGGAAAGGGTGCGCTGCCTGGGTAAACTTACACTTGTTTACAAAGAGCAGTGCCTCTGATATTAAAAACTCAAAACATGCAAACCAGGGAAACTCAGAGTAGCATGCACAGAAATGAACAAAAACCTTAGGAGTTCTCTTGGCTTTACTACAAAAGCAGAGTCATTTCTTCCAAGTGAGTATTGACTTCTGATGAATTTAAGACTCAAACATTATTTTACTTTGAAGGTTCAGCGACATCTATATGTGTTAGGAAGCACAAACACTATTGAATGCTAAAGGCAAGCTCGGATTCGTTTTATGCTTATAAACTTACTTGATCAGCTTGAAATACAGTCTGATTTTCATCTCAACGAAACACACTTTTTCCTAAATGCAGTATCGTTGCTTACAAGATGTACTTTTTTTTAAATCTCTGTGCAATTAAAAAAAAAAACCCTCCTGATTTACCTTTGATAAGATCAGCTTCTGTTCATGTGAACTTACATTTTAGACAAGTGGAAGAGATGATATCAAGGGAAGCCCTTGCTGTTATGGTGACTGTCAGTCAGTGAGATTAGAGACACGAGACATGCAACAGCAGAGAGGAGAAGGTTCTGGAAAGGTAGGAGCCTCGGGAACACTTTTGGATGACACACACTGCAATAGCTGTGTCACTGTGGCAGACTCTTCAACTCTTGGAAAGTTTGACAGTGAGAGGTAAGTGTGCCATGCCCAGTGCACCTCGCAAAATGAGCAACAAAGGAAAATGAAGAGAAAAGAGAGGAGGAGAGGTCAGAATCGATTTAGGAATAAAAAGCAATCCTATTTATGCCGAAAGGAACCCACTAAAATGTATTTAGTTATCAATTTAGCTTCACAATTATATAGAAAGGAATGAATGCGTTAGGAAGCCATTAAGCTCTAGAGGTTCTTCAAGTGCAGGATTCAGGGCAAGCCTGATTTGGCTATACTTCAGAAATCAGGCTGATTTTTTTTTTTTTGTAACTTGCAAAATCCAACTTTAAAAATAAAGACTTCAATAAAGAACAAAAGCTAACCAAATGATTGAGATAGAAGAATAATCGCAAATAAATAAGGAGCTATTCCAGGGAAAACAACTGGAGTCCGCATTCGCTTGTTGCCTAAAGCATTTCAGCAAGGGTTGAAGCTGGACTTTCTAAAACAGCTAAAGCTGGTTCCCTTTTCTTTATAAGAGATTTCAGTGAGAGCCTTACAGTCTACTTGCCATTAAATCGAAAGGGAAAACACCTGATATAAATGCCTTTTCTTCTTAACAGGGAGCAGGCTGTGCTGGATACATACCATGGGTATGTCTGAAACCAGCAAGAAGTTCAAGAGGACTCTGGCAGTTTCTAGTACCTCAGAAGCTCCCCCTGCCCTCAGCACAGCAATCAATGGCCAGGGCCCAGCACATTCTTCACTGTGTTGTTAGAGTACATTTGCTTATATTTTGCACAATTTTAATTTAACTGTATTGATCAAACTGAACACTCGATAAGACCCTAGACACCGTAGGCTTATTTAAATTAGTCAACATGAAGCAAGCGAGCTAAGGAAGTAAGTGGAAACTGTTAGGAGATTTAAATACAGTGGCGCTCCCTTAAATAAATACCTGTTAATGAAAGAAATCTATTAAATGAATTTATTTTCTCAAAAATCAAATCAAAACACACAGAGTAACACTCTAGGGGATCTCTAAATGGATACCCCATAAGTGCATGAGCATCTTAGATGGATAGTTGCTCTGGAAAGGTAAACAGTATTTTCTTGTTCTTTAAGGTTACCAGAACAAGAAAAGTGGGTGCCTTTGCTTGGGATACATTGTCGTTCTTTGAGGTCAAGCAGCTAAAACTCCTTTTTAAAACATCATTTAAGCTCTGGGAACTCAGGGACAAAACCTCCACACAACAGAGTTTATCCATTCCTCAGGCAAGTTACCCATGTCTAGTTAAAGTAGAATAATATTTTAACTGTGTAGTTACATACACAAAGCAGAAATAGACTGGGTGCTTTTTACCGCGTTGGATCTTCAGTATACTGTTACTTCTCCAGCATGGCCTTAAGTAGATGTAAACGCACGGATTCTCTTACTCTCATTGGCACATTCACAGGACTCAAGATAACGTTTTTGAGACATGGAGTGCCTTTTGCTGTGAAGTCTCCCTTACTAACACAGGCAGTGCTGCTAACTACATTCATGGTATTGTGCAGCAGCTCTCTGAACTTCCACAGCTTTCTCCTGTGAGTGGTTGTGGGACCACATTTTTAACTGGTCAGCTCTCTCTCTTCAGAGGGCTGACCTATGTGTTAAGCTATGAAAGTGATGGGAAAGGAGAAACACACATTGAAATCTCAAAGAAAAAAAAATTCCTCTTCCAAATTCAGTGGGCACACAACCCACAGAGATTTTTTAGACCATTTTCATGTAGTGTTGCCTTTAGAGGGCTTTATTTATTTTTTCCCCTACCCTAATAAAAGATATTAGCTCTTTTCTCAAAGCAAGAAACAGTTCTATCATGAATCAGGCAACTAGTGGGAAACTGCTGGCCAGGTTTCACCCCACTAAAATTCTAATCTATACTTTGTCTTTGAGAATTAAGGAGAAAATGCATATCAGCAGAATCTCCTCTCTATTTCATTTATAAATTACGAGAATGATGCTATTATATATTATTAATTTCTGCTGTTCTCCAACTCTGCTACAGCAGTGAGCTGCGGATGTTGGAACGGTGTAATTATGTTCTAGTAGGGTAGCCATCCGTTTCCTTTCAAAAATTTACAGGATTCTTAATCACGCTGCTCATTTGGGTGCGCAGCAGCGAGGATGGAGAAACACAAACAGGGCACGTTCGTTTACATAGGAACACCTGCTTAGCATGACAGCAGATGTCAGTCAGTAAGCAGAACACAAAAGGAGAAAAAACATCAACAACAGCAAACTCACACCATTTTGACTGGATGCAAGAGAATCTTTGCAGAAGTGATGGCAGCAATGGACATTCCTTCTAAAAACACAAACAGGCTTTGAGATCTCAAGTCTGGTCCACAGTTCACGTGTCACCAGAAAGGGGCTTTGCTTTTTCTTGCATTCTGAAGTGGACTCTAATTCATTCTTTATTCACTGGTGAAATTACTAAAATTACCCTGCCTCACTTTTCTGACCAGTGAATACGCAGTGGGTCAGAAATTCTGAATGACTGTCCCCATCCCTTATGGTCAAGCAATGGAAATAGTAATGCCATGGCTTTCAGCCAACTTAGCTCAAATCCCACCTCTGTCACTTAATAGTCATATGATAACAACTTTACCAAGCCACAATTTTCTGACTTATAATATCTGTGCATAAGATTCAATGAGACTAGACCTGCCATGTGATACGATGTGCCTGTGGTTGTAAGATATTAGTATTGTCATCGGTATAGCCATGAGCATCACTCTGCTACTCATTGAGCTTTCTTTCCTATTCAACAAACCATTTATTAGACGTCTGGGGGAATTGACACCCCAGTGTGTCTCATGGATGGCCAACATATTCTATAGTATTTTGATGTGTACAGTTTGGTAAGGTTGTTATCACAGTACCTACTACTGCTACTTATAATGTCAGAGAGGCTCTTCGTTTTCACTCTATTTTCTCAGATCCATAACTAAGCCACACTTTTTCTGGGTTGCACCCTTCTTGAAGAAGAGTCCCAGTGAAAGGGATGTGCTTTCGGCAATTTGACATGATGAAATGAACCTGTGGAAGGGATGCTGCAAGCTCCTGCCTTGCCTTGCTATGTCCACTCCTCCCTTATAACTTGCACACCAATTTTTAAAGGACATTTTAGCCTACTTTGGTGGTTTCCTTCTTCTTCTTCCCCTTAATGCTTAAAATTCAAAATGGAAAACAGCTATCACACATGGGCGATGACTAATTTTCCTAAGGAATTTTAGTATTCGGAATGTGTCTGCTTGTGCAGGACTGTGCAATAAAGGCTCCCTGAGTATGCATTGACTTGATACCCAATAATGGCTGCTAAGGAGCCGTTATGTAGTGCTGCGTCAATGATCCGTGCATTGAGGACTCCCTGAGTACGCATTGACACGATAGACCGGAACGGCTCAGAAGAAGCTCTTATGGTCTATCATGCCAATGATGTGCAGATATTGGCAGGGCCTCTGGCCCTTCCGTGGAAATTATGTAGTCTCTGAAGGAACTGTGGTAGGTACCATGTGGATGCCATCAGCCAGCACACAGTAGCTCCATTTTCTCTTCTCCTTGGGTTTACTTCAAAAGAGTCAGCTGAGAATGGGTGTCCTCTAACTTCAGTGGTCCCAGATAATGTCAGCAAAGCAAATGCTTTCGGGTAGAAAGGATTTGCTTATTATTTAATGACTTAGAGAAAGAAACTTGTATTGTTAGTTGGAGAAGAAGGAGCAAAAATTAGGAGAACATTTTGGTCAAGTTTCAAAACTTTTCTCTTTTCTGCATTATAAACTCCTCCAGGTGGTACTTTACTTGGTGCTGGGCAGACTTTTTGTTATTGTGATGGAAGGAGTGTGTTTCTGAGATCAAAACATTCAAGACAACTTTTCCCCCTATGGTTTCAAGAGTTGAACAGGTACTCAAAACTCAACTTTTTTTTTTTTTTTAAGGTTCAGAAACCTTAGGAAGCAAAGGAAATACCCAAGAATAAAGTTTGGATTCATGTTTGCTATATCAACTTCAGGCAGTAATTAATTCACTTATGGCATTACGTGTCCCTCTTCAGATACTTACAAAGAACATGGGGATTTTAAATTCACTATTCAATGCAAGATTTCAAATGTTCTTCATTAGAATTTGAAGCTATACTCTAAATTGCTTTCCGTACTACCAACAGGGAGCCTCATTATGTAGGACTATATTTGACCACCTTCTTTACATTTTGGAACTGTAGATTTTGAATATTTCTGGTACGCTTAAGCAGAATCAAACAGAATGTTTTAATCAGCCCTATTAACTAGCCAATCTACAGAATTGCATGACCAACACATAGGCAAGAGACCCCTTTGCATCTTACATTCTGGTATCTCCCACCAGTCATAGGAAAAGAGAAATCCAAGATGCACAGGATGATGGCAAAGCTTGCAAAAAACACTCAAGTGCTTTGCTAAACAGGATGACTGGGACAAAGAAACAGTTAGATTAGGCAGAAAATAGCAAGGATGATTCTGCATGCTCATTTCCGTGAGAAGAAAAGAGTCCAACTTTCAAAATGACGTTTGGAAATAGAGGAAGATTCCTCACCCCAGCATGCCAACTAGCAGCCATTGGCTGACCAGGGACAGGAAAACTCAGAAAAGACAAGATGGCGTAGAAGCACGGAGGGAGCAGACATAAGGCGAAAACCACCTACTATACACTTGCCACCTGACCTGCGTCACTACTATTTCTTCACAGCCCTAGAACGAAGGTTTTACTGTGACAAATAGAGACACTGTCAGGTTGAGCAACTTGCCCCAGGTCACATGCTGGTATGAAAGCTGAAACCAAAATTGAGCTGAAACCAAATGTCCAAAGCCTCACAATTCTTGAATACCCATACTGCCTGTCAGCTTCCCTGACTCAAAGGTCTCAAAGGTGTCATTGAGACAGGCATGGGGGCTCAAGGGGGGAGAAAAAGGAAAACAGTGGGGGAAAAAAAAGAAAGAAAAAGAGAGGCAGCTAGTTGATTTAAATAAAAACCAAAACATTCCAAGTATTCCAGCAAAGCTAAGACAGAATAGAGTTTAAACTGGTGTTATTACAGGGGCAGAGTTTTCTAGCTAGTATAATATACCCTAATTTTTAAATGTACTTTCTGGCTTTAATCAAGTTACTTCTGTATGTCAGGTGCTAAACCATTCAGTGGTACTAAGAGGCAAGCAAAACTGTCTTCAAGGCACTGATACAGAGATGGAGAGACAAATAAGAACCAGATATTAAGTACTGTGATAAATGTTAGTAAGAATACATATTTGAGAAGTGGGTTGTTTTGTTTTGTTTTTTTTTTTTTTTTTTTTTTTGGTGTTTTGGTCGTGGGAGTGGTGTGGGAGGGTAGTAGTTCTAAAAGAGAAAATATTATGTATACTTCTTTGAAATGAAGAAACAAAAAGCCATATCCACCCATCACTCTTCCCTCCTGCTCTCTTCTCACCCTTCTTCTTCTCTTCCTTGTTCTCTCCTCCTTCTGCCCCCTCCCTTCTTTTTTCTTCTCATCCCAAATAAGTAAATAAACACCTCAGGTTAATGTCACTCCTTTCTCTTCTCAAGAGTGTTGTATCAGAACCCAGAAACTGACCTATATCAACCTTTGTAAGATTGCTGGCAGCCTGAGTAGTCACATCTTGAAATATAATTAGAATTGTTAGCATCTTCTAGCATTGGCTTTAGAATTTTTTTCTTCCATTTCAGTAGATCCTATAAATGAGTATTGTCTGCACATTCCCTTAAGTTTAAGAACTGGAGCAGAGAGAGGTTGAGAAACACACTTGAGGCCACATGGTAAATGAATGGATTAGAAGAAACATGTAGGTATGTGAGTTTTCTATTCTTTGCTTATGCTAAATGTTTCTTTCACTCCAGTGTAAGAGTGAGGGGCATGTAAGAACAGTGTAAGAACAAAGGAGAGGAGAACTGGATGTCACCAGTTATAAGTGAATGGATCAAGAGATGTTCTTACATCAGGGTCTGGTTGTAGAGATGAGAAGAGAGGCCAGTGATGCATCTCCTAGTGAAGAGTAAGAAAAAGGCTGGGTCCTCTGCGTGGGTACCAGGGAGCAGCTATAAATTCCACCTTGCAGAAGGCTGCACTGGGAATCTTAAAAAGCTATCTTGAATTCACACCCTTTTCATATTGCTTACAGGTATTGTTCAAACCCTACCATCTAGAAGTTTAATTTATAATAGTGTGGTCTTTTTGACCGGTCAAAGCTCTAGTAAAAAGAGGATGCTTTATATATGCACTGAGAAAATTCTGTAGGGGACAAAAACTCAGCTCAAACTGTGTCCTTACGTCAGCAGAGGTGGGGTCTAGGCAGAGCAGACAGTTCAAGTATGAACTGCAACAAATTATTGACTGGGAAACCTACTGGAGAGCCACAATTCTGCTTATTATCTGTATCTCTTAACAAACTTTAATTGTAATGACAATTTTTAACAGGGCTTAAAAAACTGACAAAATGCCAAATTATTGTTCTTTTCTACAATGTAAAATAATTTCTAAAAAGATAAAGATCGCTAAGCCCATTCCCTTAAATTCTAAGCCTTTTAAGGAAGGTAAACAGGGTAGAAATTGTATCTGCCATTTTTTAAGGGCTACTGTTCCTTTAATGCCCAGCTGGTTTTGAGATGTAATAAAATTGACATATTGATTCCTTTGAATTTACAAATGCCTGTTTCATAAACTCTATCTCCAAAGCCTAGGCATCTTTAGAGCACTGTCATTTTTTTTTTCCAAATGGATCAATTATGTGCCCACGTAATCCTGTTACCTGTGAAATCCATGCATACTTCTCCCATTTGCTAGAGTTCCCAGGCGGACAAACCTGCATTATGTACGCATAAACAAACAGCACATTTCCCTGATATTAGAGATTGTTTTCAAAGTGGAAGGCAATCTCTTGGGTCTTTTACTCAAAAGAGAGAAGAGGAGAGAAGAGAACAGAGAGAGAGGACAGAGGCTTGTGGACAGAGGGAGAAGACGGGGGGGGGGGGGGGGGGGGGGGGGGGGGGGGGGGGGGGGGGGGGGGGGGGGGGGGGGGGGGGGGGGGGGGGGGGGGGGGGGGGGAAGTAAATACAAATTGTGCCTGTTATTTCAAGGAACTTCAGCCTGTGTGCTTCCTCCCGTGTGTGTGTGTGTGTGTGTGTGTGTGTGTGTGTGTGTGTGTTATGTGTACATACAAGAACATGCATATGTATGTATTTATAGTTTAATTTCTAACAGTTTGTTTAAATTATATGGCTTTGCTGTGTTAAATCCCTTATCTGCTCCAAGAAAGCAAATTCTTCATTTGAGTCTAGGCAGGCTTATCACATTTTTTTCCTGTCTTTTTTAACTTTGCTGATAATTAGTTATTTAAGGGCAAATCATCCCCAAGATGCTTTAGAATAGTTGGAAAAAAAAAAAAGGAAACCCAAATGAATCAGGTTCTAAAGTTTGTAAGTGTCATGGAGGGGAAAAATAAAACCACTGTAAGACTTGAAACTGGCTCAGGGACTTTCTTTAAACACACAGTCCTTTATTGAAACAATTGTAGATTCTGCTCCACTACAGGAGGAGGGAAACGCCTCAGTGAACTAACAGGCCTTTCCTGTACCTTAAATCTGTAAGAGCAAACGCTCCTGCAGGGACATCTGCATATTCACGTGCCACCACACCCACCGGTACAAATTGCTTCAAGAAGGCTTATGTGCGAATATGCACACCAACTGTGGCCCTAGCATCTCCCTGCATAAAAACAACAAACAAATGTGCTTTTGTCTGTATGTGAACTCCCTGTGTGAGCAAAGTACTGTGTGTGTTCTGCACCAGAGATATGAATTCTTGCTTCATTCTTTCAGCCTGTGCTGAATCTGATTTTCTTCACTTCACTGGGCGCCCAGCAGTCCGGTTACACTGCACTTGCGCTCCACAATTTGTCTCTAAGAGATTCCCCAAATCACAAAACATCTTCTCTGCCATCCAGTGTGCTCCCCCATATGCAGAAAAGATGGTCTGCAAAATTGGGTTGTGCTCAGAGCCCTGTGGCCTGGCCCACCGCTGCCATTGTGTGCCAGTGATCTTAAAGATAAATGGATGTGTGTTAACCAGATTTGACATGCTGTAGAAAGGCAGGCACCTTTGGTCCTGTGACACAGCCAAACAGAAAACACAACAAGCAAGCTTGGCAAAAGATGTCCAACAGGAGCGAAAGCACAAAATCTATCACATCATTGTTACAAAACATTACCAGCTTTGGGGGTTGCCACAGGATGAGAGATAAGGCAGTGTAGAAGATCTGAAAGGTCGAGAATGGAGAGATCTTAGGTAATGAAAGAGTTAATTCAGAAAAGGGGGAAATGAACACCACAGAGGGATTATTTTTGTTTGTTTCTAAGGAGGAAGGTCTTATGTCATGAACTGAGCAGCAAGCCAGTGCTTTGGGGGTTGGTAAGCCCCGCTGGTTTGAATGGCTGTCTATTAGCCATCTTTCCAAACTCCCACAGATAGAAAGTATTCTAGGATCAGTTTCTCAAGGGTTCATGCTCATCTTTGCTTTCCTTTCCCAAAGTGGCTGGCCGATGAATGAGAAGAAGGCCTCTGAGGATGAAAAGCTCTTACAGCCCACTTAGTCTCATACTCATCCTGAAATAGAGAACCGAGCTGCCCCACTGTAACTCTGTCAGCTGCTTTGTTTCCTTTTCTGAATGTCCTCCCAGCCAGTGATCACTGCTGCCTGTAATTCTGGAAATTCCATGGCTACAGTAGTCGTTAACCACAGACTCTCTTCCTGGCTCTGGGCTTATGCCCTTCTAGGCTTTAATTTCCTCATCTGTAATAAGATCAGTAAAATAATAGTATCAATCTCAAAGAATCATTGGCAGAAAACATCGGAGAGATGTTTAGCACAATTTCAAAGCTCTACCGGTTCCCCTCCAGTGCTGGGTAGGACACTTTCTGAAGGTACCAGACACCTGTTATAAAATACAACCATGGTAATGTGACTGTCCTCCAAGGAATGCTTCACATCCTACTTACTGGAGAGACCCTAGAACTATAGGGTGGGAGACTGTATTCCAATTCACTTTCAAAGACTTGATCTAAGCTCCTCTCTTCCCATGTGCTCTGTATTCCAGACATCTTAG
Organism: Mus minutoides; assembly: GCA_902729485.2. Taxonomy (NCBI): domain Eukaryota; kingdom Metazoa; phylum Chordata; class Mammalia; order Rodentia; family Muridae; genus Mus; species Mus minutoides. Next base: position 352,255 of record LR749804.1, on the reverse strand, counting down.
GTGGCTGGCAATACTTGACAACATCCTCCCATGTTTGTTCATGGCATCCTCTTGGCTGGGACACCTTCCCTCACTCAACATTTAGCATGCATGTTGTATGACAATCTTTTCCACCACAGCCACCTTGCCAGGAGGTCTCCCCCCACTCCTGACTCCCAGATGCTGTTATGCTTTTTTTTTCTGTCCTCTTTCCTCCCAGGACATATAGCACTACCACATGTCCACCACTGGTCCAGTGCCTTCTTTGTCACTATAAGATGAGCTCTGTGGGCATCAGGCTCCATCTAGCACCCCCAAGAATAGTGCCTGTGGCCAGTGGGTATGCTAAGAGCAGAATGAATCAACTCCACAGATTCTCACGGAAAGACCTACGGAGGCCTAAACAGGATAGAGTGGCCTACTCTGTGATTGTTTCTACAAGAAGAAAAAACATTTACTTTCTAATAATGTGAAGTTCAGAAAAGCCCCCAGGAATAAAAGTAGCAGAAAGGGAGTGGGAAAATAACAGTGTAGGGGCTAAGGATGTAACTCAGTTGCCAAACGCTTGCCTAACATGAACAAGACCTTGTGCTTGGTTCCCAGCGTGGCACTGGAGCAAGCATGGTGCTTCTCACGTGTCACCCCAGTCTGGAGGAGGCCAACTCAGAAGGGACAGAAGTTCAAGGTCAACCTTAGCTACATAGCAAATTGGAGGCCAGCCTGGGATACATGAAACTTTGACTAAAAAAAAAAGGGTTTTCTTTTATGATTCTGACATCACCTTACATGGCAAACTTTGAAAAGAAAGACTTTAAGAAAGAACCAAGGAGCCTGAAATGCCAAGCGGCCCATGGCATTTCAGTTAAGAACAAGAAACTGGCCAGAAGAAGAAACTGGCCAGAAGGAGCTTGTGTGATATATGCTGCCACTCTTGATACAGTTAACACAGATGCATTCTCCTAGCCTGGTAGCTGTACAGGGCCCTGCTTGTTGGTAGACCATCAGAACAGACACAGATTTCTACTGCAGATTTTGCAAGACTGTGAGGGGCCTGGAACCCTGCTGACATCTGTGATTTGCCAAGCTTTGGAGCCTCTTGTGAACTCAGAAGCAGAACAGCCTGAAGCTCATCACAGTGCTTCTCCTACTCCACCAGTCCCCTAAAATCTGAGCCAAGGTCTCCAATTGTAGATCTTATCTTCACAGGTTCTGAAGGGAACCTGGGAAGTTAGTCTTTGAGATTTGCCCCCCTCCCCCGCTGAAGGTAGGCTGGAGTCGAATCTGGAGCCATGGTTATCACAATTAGTGGGAGGCAGGAACTGGTGACCAGGGCAGGATCATGGAGTGACTGTGACCTTGCAATATTAGGTGGGAAACAGATTTAAATATGGGAGAAGTGACGCTACTTGGAACCATCAGCTGACTTGCTACCTCCTCTAAAGTTCACATCTCATTTGTATCCTAAATATGACAAGGAGGGCCAAGAGGGAAGAAGTGGTACCAGATCTGGAATAGAAGAGAGGTTTCCTTGTCTTTCATACCTCCCTCCCTGCAATATGTCTGGCCTACCCAAAAGATAGCTTCAGCACTCTGAAATCATAGCCTTTCTGTGAAGAACCATTCCGAACTTTTGACATGAAAGGATCTAATGCTACCTGCTCGACAGCAGATAGCATATTCTCTTGATGAGTTTACCTGGATAGAGAGATCATTGTACAGAGTGCAAGATGAAAAAAGACGCTTAGGAAACCCACAGGCTCATGGTGTCAGAGCTGTCCAGAGAGCTCAGAATCATACCTGAGGCCCACCTTAAAAATCTTAGATTGCTATTATTTGGAGGGTCAGGGTAAGCAGATGAAAGCTGAATTCCGAACATTAGGAAGAGATTTTAAAGGCTGAATGTCCCTTACTTTAGCAGTGTAAGTAAAAGTAAAAGCTAGATGTATAAGTATAAATAACTTAAAATAGCATCTAGATGATAAATTTACTCATGCGCCAAAGACAATCCTCGAGCTATATTGTTGGTATTGTTAGAAAGTGGCATCTTAGCTGAAAGAAGGGAGATATTCACAAATGGAATTCATGTCTAAAAATTGTTTCTAGTGATAACTTTTAACCAGTCTCACAGGTTTATAGTGAGTCGTAATGATGAACATTATAAGAAAAATTGTGGCACTGTTAGAGGTTTCTGTTTCTTCCTTAAACTTTAAAAATAAGTTTCAAGTTGGATTATTAATTTGTTAATTTATTTATTTTTCAGACATACTACCTGCGCCATGAAGAGATGTTTCTGTTTTATGGATGGGAGGTCTTCACAGCCAACCAAATCCATATCCAGTGCACAGATCTGACCTCTGTAACAACATTAGACCTGAAATGTCTGCTGCTACCTCTCTTAACGTAGGTCTGAGATATGTGTCACACTGAAAGTAAAAATCTGATGGACCGAGCCATGGATGGCAACATTTATTCAGCCTTTGGTACAAATGGGAGGGGAAAAAAAAGATACAAAATGCATGGATTGATTTTCAAATTACCTCAATATTTTGAAAACATTTTCACCTGCATGCTGAGAATGCTAAGAAAGGCAAGAGAGGCAATTGTGCGTTTGCATAGCCTCCACTGCATTCATTTATAAATTACTTCATCACTGACTGAAATTAACACTGATTCTTACAGGCAATTTCTCAATTTCCAATGCTAATTACATTTTTTTTACTTTTAAATTCTGTACCACCTGTTTTGGGCAAGACATCTTAGGCAGCGCGACCGCATTTAATCACAATTTTAATTAACCGCCCTGTAGATGTGAAAAAGAAGCAATTATAATGTAGATGAATGATGATTTTTCTGCATTAAATTGTTTTGTTTCCCTGGTATGTTGATTGTAACACAGCACACAAATACAGTAACTGTACAATTTTTTTCTATTGTAATTTAGTAATTGTTTTTGGAAAACCAGTTTGGGAAAGAGTGACTTCATCTGTTTACAAATTGATTGATACTGTTCGCTCGCTGATTGCTGCGGCGTATATTTTGGTATTGCACAGCCTAGCATAAAATATAATTAGAGATGCACAGGCTGAGCAGCACCATTTTGGAATCTGAAAATCAACTGTAACTGAAGTGTGTTTTCCTTGAGCATCCTAGTATCAGTTGGGGCTGATGAAATGATAGTAGAAACAATGGGCTTCCCAGTTTTACTACTAGTAGAAATCCTCGCTTTCAATCTGATAGTCTAATATGGTAAGTTTATGAATTAGTCCGTACTAGGCCTGGGAGCTGGGGGCTGGCAAGTCTGAAGC
>LR749804.1:321471-343971 GCA_902729485.2 Mus minutoides | reverse complement strand
CTCTCAGTATTTAGTGTAGCTTAAAGATTTCCCTCTCTCTTTCTCCTAAACACTATAAACACTACTTTAAAGTATTATCTTTAGTTAGGACTCCAGAATGCTGGGTTCCCTTCCCTTCCCTTTTCTTTTCTTTTCTTTTCCCTTTCCTTTCCTTTCCTTTCCTTTCCCATAATAACTTGCAATCAATCTAGGATAATCTGTGTTAAGGTTGGCACTATTTAAGGAAAACAGCTTAAAAGCATAAAGCTAGTAATTTTTCCTATATAATACACTTAAGCTTAGATTATTAGATAGAAACATATTTAGTAAGAGTCAGGTAGCATAAAGAACACTTTTTTCTCCTGAAATCCAACTGCAGAAGTTTACATCAATTCTTCCTATCTATGCTTTTTGTTTAAATGGGTCTCATTTATGGGGTAGGTCTTCTTTAGAGTAAGGCTAAGGAGAAAAAGACCCAGAGTTAGGGTCCTAGTATGGATTGGTGTTTGGGTGTATACAAGTGTGCAGGATTGGTGTTTGGGTGTATACAAGTGTGCAGATGGGTTGGATTTAGTCTTCACATTTTTGTTAGCAGAGCAAAAGTGATGGGAAATCTTTAGGGGGCAACCATCTTGCTTCTAGATATTTCTTCCTTAATGGGACTTTTTGTAATGAAAACACAGCTGACTGAGTTCTTTCTATGTAAACCTCACCTCTTACAACTGAGAAATCTCATGATGTGAAACACTTCCATTGATGCGCTTGGGTGTTGAAAATAGAAACAGGTACTTCCAAGAATAGGCCAATTGCAAAGTTTCCTTGATTACAGTTACATGGATATACAAGAGAATATAAATACAATTTAAGCTAGCAAGGAGTGAAAGCTGTATGCTGAATTTGTGGATGACATGGGCACTGGCTGCTTGAAATATACTCACTTGTGTGTGAGGGGAACAAAATCTCAGATCTACATAGCATAATGTTTTAATTTGTTGATTTGTTACCGGTTACTTATCTGGAGGAGAGGGAGTGCCTACTTCCTTGTTAGAAACACTTTTTCTTCTTCTCTAGGATTAACTAAGAAACATGAAACAGTCTGTGAAGAACAAAACCCGATATTCTTTCATTTAAGCAATGTAGCTATTGCTGGTTTTTATGTGGAATGTGTCCTGTTGTCATGGCAAATCATTCTGGGTAATTACTTAGTCTCAAAAGAAAGAACTCACTTCACTGAAGATTTAGATTCATACCTTCCTTTAGGTTAAGTTGAGTAAACTGGCCAATTCTGTATTCGTTATATGACAGAAGGAATACTCTCATACAAATGAGATGTAAAAATTTAACTTCAAAGTATTCAAGTTAAGAATTTAACCTTTCCCAGTTTATACTAGAACAAAAGTAAAATGATTCCCGGATACACAAAGATGAAGAAGAAGTCCAAAATGGTAGCTACGCTAGAATGGATTCTTTGACCTATTGATTGGGAAGTTTTCTGAGTAGCAATTTTGTAGTTAAAATAGGAGAAGTAACTTGAATATGTTCAGTAATAGTCCTGTCTCCCCTTCTTTACCAGAATGACAGCTTCAAGTCTCAGTGTTTCAACCCAGCTCAGTAAGGGAAATAACTGAAAGTAATGGTGAATCATTCTGATGACTGCATCCCTCAGTAGAAAAATGAAAGCAAAGTTTCAGTCAGGTCCTTTTGGACAAGTTCTCACCTCCCTACCCTATATGTCAGAGCATTTGCTTTCCTGAGACTGGCTTCTGAAAGCCCACCATAATGTCTAAGCAAGTCTGCAGTGCCCTATGTTCCTGGGCATGGCTTTATCAGCGCTCAGACTTTCTTGGGTCACAAACACCACAGTTATCTGAGGAAACATGGGCCATCTTCCTTCTCCTTTCTCTGTTCAGCTCCTGTAACTTTCCTCTCAGAAGCCTTTAAAAAAATCTGCAGCTACTGTTGCTCAGAAGAGACAAAGTTTAACTTCTGGGTTGGCAATTGGAGAATAATTCATGAGCAGATTTCTAGCAAATGATATGATTTGCTAAATTTTGGTCTTTGATTTATATTTATGTACTCCTGCTACTGCTATAAGGTGGTGCCAGCCTCAATTAGATCATGAATGAGATCATTTTAATTCAGCCCCCAAACTGTGACCTGACCATGCTCCGAAAGTGTTCAAAAAGTAATTGTAAGCCTCCTTTTGCTTTGAAAAGGAATACTGCATGCTTGGTCGTTCATACAAATAACATAAAACTTAATTATTGGATGATTTGGCAGAGCATCTTCTTGCCAAACAACAGTCAATGCCAGCTACTGTGACTCTGGCGCTGGCCAGGCCCAAGCCCACAGCCCCCTTGTGTATGGCTGTTTGTTCATTGTGTCTTAGGGTAAGATATTTCAAATGGGATTCATGGATCTAGGACGCAGGGTGTACCGTATTTATAACTCCAGTTAAAAAATGCTGTCTCACCTAGAAGGGAAGTAGATCTGCGCTGTCAAATCACCAGGAGGCTGTGACAAAGGGAGCTTGCAGCCTGACACACGGTGTAACGACATAGCAAACACCTTTAATTCTGTCATGTCTCATACCCTTTACTTTCTCACACATTTATGGCTGCTGGAACGTTGACACCTACACGCTCTTTGAAACTAAAAAAGGCGATCTTATTTAAACCCAAATGCAACACCTGTAAAGTTATTCTTGTGCCCAACAAAAAAATAACCATTAACTCCTTCCTCATAAAAACCTCTCTGCTTGCTTTGGAAAGTCTCAAGCTGGTGCTCGAGGGCCTGACTCTGAGGTTCACATGACCTCTCTAGCTTCGGCAGATAGGCAAGACCTTCTCCCTCCCAAGCATGCTAGTACTGAGATCATGTCACTGTCCGATTGGCCTTGGCAGCTTTTCAAGTTGAAGCCCCTTCCTTCCTCACAAACTTCTGGTACCTCTCACAGTAAGAAGAGAGAGACCCTGTACTTTAGCAACCCAAGTCTAATATTTTAAAAGCTAGAAATGAAAATAGCTTTTCTAAAGATATTTCTTGGAATATTTAATGTGCTGCCTTGACTCTCCTTTCTCTATCTTTTTTTTTCCTTGCCAATTATAAACCACCATTTGGAGGGCTTATGAGCAATGTAAGACCACCTCATCTAATTAAACCACATTGTTTTAAAAGCTTGAACAGTTTTCATGTCTACAAGACTTGTCTGAATAATAAACTGCGAGAGCCAGAATTCTAAGTGTCTTTGGAGAGCCAGAATTTCATATGCTGACTGCAAAGGGCCAGGCGCTCAAAGAGTTAACCCACATTGCTGGGTAGGTTAATATCACAGCTGCCTGGTACCTCACTTAACAAAAGCCTCTTTCTGCAAACAGACTCCCACTCCCCCCAACAACCCCCAGTGTCCAAAGGTGTTTACTGAAGTAAATCTGCCTAAATCCTTCATTGCTTGAGTCATGGGGGTAGATAGGAGAGTGGATAGGAGGGGTGGAAAGTGTGGGGCTAATCTCTTTTTGTAAATTCTGTAAATCTTCTGGGAAAAGGGGTGTGGGGGTGAATTAGGAATCTGTGTCACATGTCATGTGCAATTCTTAATGTGTCCATTCCTGCTGCTCTCAGAAGTGACGTCTACCACATAGGTGTTGGAACAGCTACCCAATACCAAACAGTCTTCTCTTCTTTTGCAAAGCTTGTATGTCTAAAGTTGTGTGTGTGTGTGTGTGTGTGTGTGTGCAGACTGTATGTGATCTAATTGTTGAGGAAGAACTGTTAGTATCTTAAAAGTGGTTTTAGGAGGTGGGGGGTGGGGGGGAACAAGCCGGTTCTACAGCAAGATAATTTCCTGAAAAGTTGTCACGAGACGGACCAGCGATTGCTGTGGTCTTGTTCCGGTGTCTTCAACTGCATGTTACTTTTGCATGTTGAAAATGGAGGCAAATAACACAGGAAAACCTGACAGGTCCGCCTACGAGGGTTTAAACAATCCCCAGCAAGAAGGAGCCCTTTAGGCACAAACTTTCTCTGTCAAGAAAAAAACGTGAATACCACCAGCCCCTCCCTACAAATCCTGAAGCATCCAGTTTGAGATACAAAAAGGCTGTCATCTCACAAATGTTAAACATACTAAAAAAATCTGAAAAAAAAAGTAGGGAGAAGGTGTGAAAGCGTGGCACTTTACAGCCCTCAAAGCTTTTTAAAATAGAACAACTTTTCCCCCTAAAATTCTTTTCAGAGATTTTTTTTTTTTCCTTTTTGGCTCATTTGAGAGTTTCTTTCTTGGCTTTTTTCCCCTTTCATTTGAAAATATGAATTATCATAAAAAGTCAGGGTTTGGGGGGGGGGAATGGGAAAGTCTTTTCCAGTTTTCCTGAGGAGTTTTTTTTCATCTGTGTTCAGGCATCAGGTCCCTGCAGCCAGACCAGGGCTGGGTCTCCAAGCCCGCCCCCTTCCCGCCCACCCTCCAGTGCCCCCACCACCTAGGTCATATGGTGAACAATCATAGTTATTAAGGCCAAATTGTAAGTAGCGTTCAAGAGTGGGAAGTCTGCACACCTGACCCCAAATCTAACAGGCGTCTGGGCTAGAATTCAATCTTAGACTTTTTACCTCAAGTGGAGCGGTGGCCACGAATAGTACAGACATGCCATCTTGTAACACTATATGCCTGTCAGGAGGGACAGGCAGGGTTGAGCATCAACTATATAAGGCTGGTAACCAGGGAAGGCCCAACAAACAGCGACAAACACCTAAGTTACTTTACTCAGCCACTACCCTCTGAGCCTCTCTCTCTCTCTCTCTCTCTCTCTCTCTCTCTCTCTCTCTCTTTTCATCTTGGCTTTCTGTGGCAGAATGCAAATGGAGCCTGCCGGCGGTGAAGGGCTGAATTGTGATTAAGAAGAAGAAGAGCTCTTTCTTTGTTCTTCCCTCAGGGGATGTTTACTGGGAGAGACACAGCGGATCAGATATGAAAGGCATTCAGGTCAGCATTGATGTGAGCGAAAGTGAAATCATACCTAAGGCATTCAAAAGACCGCCGTGTCAGGGGTTCAGCTAACGGTGCAGCTTCTGTGTATCTTCCCAGAGAGGAAAAAAAAAGAAAAAAAAAAAAAGAAAAAGAAAAGAAGATTCCTCCCACTGACTGGCCATTTCTTTTTGCTCCTAATTTGCTACAAAATTATAAAAGCACCCCCCCCCATTTACTTCACACCACATGACACAACAGTTAGGATTTTTCTCTCCTCCAGGACCACACAGAAATTCAAATCAACTTCTAATCATGGTATTACATAAGTAAACCAGCAAGGCACTATTCGATCTGTGAAATATTCTTAAACAGGTGTACTCGTGTGGGTTACATAGATGTGTGATATACAGGGGAGAGTGGAAAAGAGAGAACTCCAGAAGACACATGCATGAATGACTTTTCAGCACCCTGACAGGAAACACAATGCAACATACATGCACACACACACACACACACACACACACACACACACACACAGAGAGAGAGAGAGAGAGAGAGAGAGAGAGAGAAGAACAGAACATCTTAAAATGAAATTATTTACTTTGTAATTACTGGTTACACTTTTCCTGAGAGCTTTAGCTCTGATACAACTGTCACCGGAGATAAAACTATCTAGCACACGGCTTATGAAGACAAGGCTTTCTCCAGCCTGATGATTATTATCGCCCTTCTCTAAAAACTGCCTGATGAAGAAATCCTTGGATCTTACTTTTAAAAGTTTACACTCCCTACAGCCCAAATAGTCATTCAATAGATTTTTTTCCCCAAGTGGTAAGCTGCTGATGCTGGCACAAACAGAGCTATATAAATATATACAAAATTCACAAATCACAGCAAAGACAATAACAACAAGGAGGTTCCTGGAGGTTCCAGGGCTCAAAAATTAAAAGAAAAATCACATTTCATCTTCCGGTTGCTTAAGAAGAAGGGGAACTGAAGATGTGGGGCTGCATTTCTTGGTCTCCAGTCATTCTTCCCTCTGCTCTGTGTTCTAGTCCTCAACATTCACATCTTGGTTAAAAAGCATATTTGGGCTTATGTTAACATCTGCTTTTGTACTGACATTTTGTATATTTTCAACTAGTGTTTCTGCATCACAGATTTTCCTCCTTTATCTCTTTGCTCTAAAAAGAGAAGCAAAGAGCAATCAGAAAGGTGTCTGACTTGGCCATTCAGACAATTGCCCCCTTGTGGGAATGCAGGGATGAATGGTACAGTGGACACCCAGGACCATTGACGTTATAAACATGTAAATGAAACACATTAGCCCAGACAATCAATTGTCTGTGAGCATTGCAAACCTGCACTCCCTCTCTCTGTGACAGGCACAAAATAGTGTCTACCTTGGGAAGCCAGAGTGCTGATGAAGAATAGGACAAAGAATCTCCTTTCACATAGAGAAAAAGCACCTTCAGAGCCTTGGAAGAACGCAGATGACAAAGAGAGTTGTAAGGAGAAGAACTCCCACCCCCTGAATAATTACGCCCCTGTTAGAAAGCTAACAGCAGCCTTCATTCCTACCTTCAAGGGAAGCACACACACACACACACACACACACACACACACACACACACACACACCATCCCAGGAAAATAAGGCATTAGAGTCTTGAACAACCTCTTGTAATTTTCTTTAAGCAAATTAAGAAGGAGAGAACGAAGGGAAGAATCCAGAATCTATGACAGAGCAGTTTGACAGGAACTGCAGGCTAGGTTTCCTCAACACTCGAAAACAAACGCTAAACGATATGAAATCATTTTTTTTTTACTTGACAACAGAGCAGCATTACAAAGTTTAAAACCTGAAGCCTACCCCTATCCCTGGTGGACCACCACAGCAAGGATGCCACCAGGCTGGCTGCTGGCTCTGCTGCGAAGCAAAGCACGTGTCTACCCCAATTGGCATCTTTTTTTCCCAAACCAAAATAAAACAAATAGATGGGTCTAGATACATAGCCCCCAGCCTTGTGTGTGCAGTATCTCCATGGAGAGAACAGGGTGGAGATGGATCTCTCTGGAGTATGGAGTACCCTCAGAGCTGGTACCTGCCGCACAGGCAGCCTGAGTGTCAAGCAGGCAAACAGCCTCCCTAAGACAAGCTCACCAACTTTAGGAAAGCAACTTTGCCAAAGATTTCCACAGTTGTAAAGACAGGTAAGTTGTGAGCAGTTACAACCTGAAGGACACCATCCTCTTCCGATGTGATTAGGGGGTCTGTCACTTCCTGCTGCCCATCCCAAGTTTGCCTCTGAGGGAGGAGAGTGGAAAGCCCAGGCAGAGAAGGGGTTGTTTGATTGCTTTCGAATCTCTTTCCATTTAAGCAACTCTTCAATGGAGCGGCTTCTCACTCCCCACTGCCCTTCAGTAGCACTAACAGAACCCCCACTCCTTTCAAAAGCGTGGAAAGGAGCGAAGGTTTCTTTCAAACAGGGACAATCATTTCTGCTCATCTGATTCCTTCTCCCTGAGTTATTCAACTTGAGTACTTTCCTTTACAAACTGAAAAAAAAAATCACAGAGCAAAGGTGTTTGGTGAAAGCAGCTCTGTCCACTACACCCCGTCCTAGGCAGCCCAGAGGACCCAAACATCTAGCAGAAACTTTAAGCAAAATCAAGCTAACTTTTCCTTCTTCTCCCTTCCTAATTCATTTTCTTTTTCCATTCAAAGAGAACTTCATCCCCTTCTCTGAGACAGTCAGACCAGCAGTTTCATTTTTTGTTAAAACTCGCATGTTGTCTGTGTGATTTTTCAGAGGCTGGTGGTGGAAGCTGGGAGCCTGGGCAGGCAGGCCTTTCTTCCCAGATAGTTACTAGTCAAGAAGGAAACTGGAGCATTCTAGGACCTGCTGCCTGAAATCAGGGGTGAAAGCAACAAACTTTGCAAGTTTCAAACCGGCTGCAAGTGGTAGCAGACTGTAGGCGAGCCTTTCCATTCTGGAGAGCTCTTTCCTGCTTCCAAGGCTGTGTGGAGATAGTGGGGTATAATCAGAGGACTATAAAGGGGGGGGGGTGGCTCTCCCCCTCCTCTCTAGCCTTAGTGAAAGTGTTACAAAGTGAGTCAGGCGGCTGAGGATCATCTGACTGAACTTTCTTGAAACCTACACTCATTCCTGTCTGCTGGCTATTTGCTTTTTGCCTCTTTCCCTAATCCCACCTCCCCTTTCCTCCCTGCACATCTGATTTTCTAGGAAAAGGTTTCCTACTTTCCCTGTGGGCGAAAGGAGAGGAACTACTAGCCATTCTTAACTTGGTCCTGGCACTGTCTTTACTAGACATCTTGCTGGCCTGAAAAATATTGGTGCTTGGAGTTTTTAGATTGTTCCTCTCTTTCTATATTTGTATCCCCTGATCTGCCTCTCTCGCCTTTGACCAGCCTTTCAAACACACAGACACTGCTCTGCCGGTTTCCCTGCCTTGCTCTCTCTCTCTCTCTCTCTCTCTCTCTCCACAACGCAACACACACACACACACACACACACACACACACACACACACACACCGGTGACTTCATTAAAATTATATAAAGTGCCATTCTAGGTCTTGGGTCTTTTTTTTCCCCCTTTGCAGCTTCTACGATTATTGTTGCTATTATTCCTTTTCAGGAATTTCTATATGATGTTGATAAGAATCATCATATTTAGTGTTATCAGAAAAGACACAAGCTCAAAAGTGACATCTTTTCCAGGAATCCGGGAAAGAAGAAAAATCCACTCAGTTCAGATAAATCCTGGCAATTCCCAAAGGAAAAGGCATTGGGTATGTATTTGATGAGAAAGAAAATGAAAAAGATGGTCCGAGCTCTTCTACCTGCTTCTTAAGACCTACACACTGCTAAGTCAGATTAAACCCAATGAAAACACTGGCAAGTAAGTCCCCAGCTTACAGCCGGTTTTCTCACAGGCTCTTTGGAAAAAGAGACAGGTAATAGTTTCAGTCAGAGAAGGTGTGGACAATCCACAGACCTGCTGGTGAATGTTTAGGGTCTGGGAGAAATGCCTAAAAAACATCAAAGTTCAACTTTATCCACTTCAGAGTGTGGAAGCTTGCCCCAAATTAATGGCTGATCATGAGAGAAATGGTTGGTCTCTCTGACTGCACCCCTCCCTGGGACACTGTATTACCTGTGAGGCCCCAGTAGCTTGTGCCACCAGAGTTCTCAGGAAGCCAGAATCTCTCCCAGTCCCCAAACTGGGCTGTGGCCTGACCTCACTGCTGGAGCCAAGTTGGTATTTCACAGCAAAATCATGAAGGGAGTGGAAGGAGGAAGAAACAGGAAGAAACAAACACTTCAAACAGTCTTTACTGCAAAAGAATACTTCTGGTAGCCTAGCTTTATATCTCATTCCTCTCTCTCTCTCTCTCTCTCAAAAAATAACTGTTTAACACGGGGAGGGGGCTGGAGAATCTTCATGACACAAAGCTTTTGTTATCCAGATGATCAGCACAGTGCTTTAGATTCTTGTGAGGGGGGAAGCCCCACAACAGACATTGATTTTAGAAAATCAATAACTAACATTTAATAAAGGGAACAGAGGAAACACGAGAGAGAGGAGAGGGGAACATTGGATGTAATTTTAGTGTCTACTAAATTACCCAGAGATGGAGAAGGGGAGGTCTCCTGTGTAAGAACCACCTTAAATAATGCCAGGCAGCAATGAAGAAAAAAATTAAATTAAAAGAAAGACACACGCACATACTTAAAAAGAGGCAGCCTGAACCGAATCTTGGGGACCAGCTTGGAATATATTATTGTCCTTGTTTTTTGTAATACTAAGCCAAGAAAACAGATCAAAGACAGCACAAAGAGGAAAGACAGGGCAACAAAACGAACAGTTTCTGACTAAAACTCCTCTATCACTCACCCATATGGCTCCCCACCTCCACCACAAAAAGCAAAACACACACACACACACACACACACACACACACACACACACACACTAAAAGAGGAGAGAGGGGCAGATTATTTGTCTCTAAAGAGAATCTTTTAGTCTTTGTGTTTTACTCCCTCCAGGACCCTAAACTCCCACAGTGCACTCCCCCCCCCCAACCCTCTGCATGCGGTGCAGCATTGGGGCAGGCTAGAGGAGCGCACAATTGCCCTCTCTGGTGGAAAGTTGTTCCAAGTGGGTCTGAGTAGCACCAGCCAGGAGCGGGCTTGGGGAACGATCCCCGGGTGTGTGCTACCACCTTAGTGCCCAGCTCGGAAGCGTCTAGACTGCCCGCGCCCGGTGAGCGGGGCTGAGAGCAAAAGGAGAATGAAGTTTCCTTTCCGATTCTGGGCTGGCGCGGCTGGATCGCTTGTTTGTTTTGAGGGGCTGCCCCCCCCGTTTCTTTTCATTTTTTCCTTTTAAAACTCAGTATCCTCCGTCAGCACCCACCCCTTGCACCCTCTGTCGTCCCCCAACTCTCTCCCCTCCCCCAGGCGCCTTCTGCGCACTTGCCAATCACTTTTCTCTTTTATTCCCACGATTTTGTTTGAGGGTAATACCTAGGGGGTCTCTCTCTCTCTCTCTCTCTCTCTCTCTCTCTCTCTCTCTCTCTCTCTCTCTCTCTCTCTCTCTCTCTCACACACACACACACACACACACACACACACACCACTTTTACACAGCCCCTTTCCAAAATGGACCTAAACTCTCACATACACACCCCTTTAATCTGCCACCTCTGGTCTGCGTGTTCCCTCGCACCCCCATCTCTTTCCTCCTTCCTGACTCAGCCTGGATAACGGGCTCCTCCCGGGCTCCTCCCGGCCGTGGAGGAGCAACTGCCGGGAAAAGTCTCTGTTCGACCCGCTCTCTGGCCCACAGCGGGCCCCGAGCCTGCTGCAGAGGAGCCGGGTCCCCAGTCCGCAGCTCCCGGCTCGTCCCTCCTGCCCACCCCCACCCCCCCGTTCCCCGCGTCTGGCCAGGGCCCCGCTGCCCCGCGAACCGTTACTTGGCGCACAGAGAGGCGGCCCAGCGACTCCAGCAAGAAACTTTGAGGCTGGCGGAGAGGCAGCCTCGGGTCCTCTCCCTTGCCCTCGCCGCCCTCCTGCCACCCTCGCCCGCCCGCGCCCCGAGGTCCAGCGCGCCCGAGCGCCGGAGCCCCCGCCCTGCCCTAGCCGGCCGCTCCTGCCGCGGGGCCCGGGACCTGCGGGCCGGGGAGCGGAGAGGGCGGAGGCAGCGGGGGTGCCGGGGCCGCGGAGTGGGGCGCAGGTCCGATCGGCAGCTCTCCGAGCCCCCCCGGCGCCCGGCGCTCACTTGGCCCCGCACTTGCTCAACTCCCTCCCGGTCCAGCGGCCGCGCGTGGGGCTCCGGCTCTGGCCGCCGAGGGAGGCTCGCCCGCGAGCCCCAGGCGCCGCCACCGGCTTCCTTCTCCCTGTCCCCCCCTTCCCCCTGGTCTCGGGCCGCCGAGTGGCCCGGAAAAGTTTGGTTCGGGCCTCTTCTTACCGTTTTTCCTCCTGGGATTGGCTTGTTTGCGCCTCTTGCACCGGGGGCCATCCGCCATGATCGGCTGCTTCATTGATAAGAGCGGATCAGATGGCAGTTCGCATGGACTCGGCGCCCTGCTTCGGCAGCACGCAGGCTCGATCTAGCAACCAAACACAGCGACAATGTGGGCATCGTCCGCGCCCATTGAAACGCGCGCGGGCCGCCCAGGGGATCCGGGCCAGGGCCCGGGTGAGCACCCATTCGCGCCCCCAGCGCCAAAGCGAAACTTCGGCGGCCCCCTCCCCGCCCCCCACCCCCAGCCTTGGCCCCGAGGCGCTTTGTGTTGTTACTGTTTGGTGTGTTGCACTCGCGAGGGGATCAGAGACAAGAATTACATCTTCAAAATGAGTCATAACTCCTGACCGTATGAGGGAATGCACACGGCGGTACAGTAAGACTGCTTGACTCAAGGTTAGGCGGACCCCTTCCTCCGAAAAGTCCTCAGCCGGGCTCGGGAACTTGGAGAGGGGGTCTTTCGCTCTCATCTTTTCTCATCCCTCCTCCGACCCCCCCATTCCCAAGAGGGGAAAAAAGTAACAAACAAGGCAAAACAGCCCTTGGATGAAGCACACTCGGGTAAATTGATAATAGTAATTACAGGAAGCCCACTCGCCCGGCGACCCCTCCCCTCCCCTTTGGAGTTTATCGAGGCACTGTCTCTTTCCCTACACCCTCCGCCCCCAAATTAAGATTTCCCATTTTACCCGGCAAAAGAAATATAATTATAAGCCTCTCTGGACATTGTTCCTCCCTCAACTTCACCACTTGGACAATATTTACTTAAGCCCCCCCCCCATACACACATGTTTCCCCACACTGATTTCCTTAAATTCTTCCAGTAGATTGTTTTGTGTTTTTCTTTTTTTCTCCCTCTCAAGAAAGGAAAGAGAAAGTCCGTGGCCACTATTTAAGTTGTTCTAAATGATCGTGTCCTTTTTGGCTTCGAAACTTTTGTACCTAAAAATCGAGGGAGGCGCTGCATTCTTTCAGCTCAAACTGTCAAAACTTGGAGAAGGGGAACCTCGGAGGCAGGCCGGAGAAGAGGAGAGCCCTGAAACTCCGCGGGGTGGGAAGACGCTGTGCCTCGAGGATTAGTTTAAACAGCGGGCTATAAAAGATGTAACAGATGCAAACTGTAACACAAGGGCCATTAACCCTTTCTCTGCCGCCCAGCACGCCCAGTCCCTACACCCTGCACCTATTGTCTCCGGTGCCACAAGCTTTGCGGAAAACCTGGAAAGTGAGTATCAGTTTCCGCACATTTGCTGAGCGGGGGTGAAGGGGGGCAGAGAGAAGGGGAAGTGGGTGTTGTAGGAAGCACTTTAAATTTACCTAGGCATACAGAGTAGACTTTCCAGTTTGACACTATATATATATATATATATATATATATATATATATATATATATATATATATATATATATAAATTTTTTGTCTGTCCTACTGACTTGAAATTGTTTGGGGGGGGTCCTGGAATAAAGAAATGGTCACATAAGCCTGTGGGATGAAATAGCTGTCTGTCTGTATTTCTGCTGAGACTTACACACCACTGCATATAAAATATATATTTAATAAAATAAGTTGCTAGTTTTATGAACCAGTACTTTGTGAGGGAAAGACATGACATTTGTGCTGTAAACTTTATTTGTGAATGTTAGTCTTAACTCTGGAGTAAGCGATCTTGCCCTCATCATTACAGGGTTAGCATGTGAAACATGTAGGTAGGTGGGGGATAAACACTTTTATGTTAGCTGAGTTCAGCACTGTGCCTGTGACTCTTGAACTCCGACTTTTCAGTCCCAAAGTCTGGAATGGTGTGGTGGGGTGTGGGGTGGGGTGGGGTGTGTGTGTGTGTGTCTGTGTGTGTGTGTGTGTGTGTGTGTGTGTGTGTGAGAGAGAGAGAGAGAGAGAGAGAGAGAGAGAGAGAGAGAGAGGAGTTCCATGAAAAATCCATGTGTATATTACTTGGTCATTTAAAATAAAATATCAAAAGTTACCCTAATTTTAACCCTATTATCCTGACAGCAGTTTTCTTCCCAGCTGTAGTGAGCCCCCCTCCCATACACTTTGGTAAACGACTCAAGTTCCAAGAGAACTTTCACTTCTTTATTTATAATCACAGAAGTGAGGTGTTACTTCACACACACACACACACACACACACACACACACACACACACACAAAGAATGAAATAAAGAAATGAAACTTGCCAGGCAGACAAAAACAGTCAAGTTTCTGCTTAGAAAACAACCTTCTCCGGTGGGAAAGGTTAGACTGCTAGGTCTAAAAGAAGGACTTGCTCCCGAATTTGGTAGGTCTTTCTCGAATAAGTTTTATAATTATTAACAGGTATTTGCCAAGTTTTAATTGCTGGATATAATGAATTGAAAGTCGGTGTGAGAACAAAGCAGTAGAAACTCTCCACTTGATGAGTTTTTTACCCCAGCCATTCAGTTCTCAACAAAACTTTTCCTAGACTATGTAGCAAAAAGCACCTTTGGTTACCTGAATAGACAGGTACAGGGCAAGTTACTGGGAGAAGTGGGGGAAAGGAAGAGGAAAGGAAAGAGAGACTAAGGGAAGGCATGAGAAAGCAAAGAAGCCACTCTTGGGAAAAGAAAGCCTGCCACCAAGGAGCTAAAACCACCTGAAATTCCTGTCCACAGACACCCGGCTCACTTCAGACTAACATTTCCACTCAAAATGAGAAAATTAGAGAGGGAGGGTGGGGGGCACGAGCACCAAAAAAAGGATAAAAAGAGGAGGAAAAGAAGGGGGGAGGGAAACCTACCTGTGAAGTCTTGTTTGTAGTTTTGGCCAGAAATGGTGAGAAGAAAAAGCATGAAGAAGCCGCGGAGTGTGGGGGAGAAAAAGGTGGAGGCGAAGAAACAGCTCCCGGAGCAAACTGAACAAAACCTCGCCAAGAGTGTCGGGAGGCAGGACCGTTATTCCTGCCGAGCAGGTTAGAACTGATCTCTTTTCGGCCACTCCAGGAAACACAAACCTGGGGACGGACTGACGTGTTACGCCTCTTCTAATGACATTTTTTTCTTTTTCTTTTCTGTAGGGGAGAGAAGAGAGACCCTGAAACACGCGCCACCTATCTTTGTGGGGAGGGATAATTGAAGCGCCCTGAGCGTGAGCATCATGTGAAAACGTGATCGCCAAGTTTCTCTCTGGGAAAGGATCTGGGATAGATTATACCTTGAAGTCTCCGCAAACGCTTTAGTGGAAGAAATGAAATTCCACCTCCCTCCCTTCCTCTCTCCCTCCCTCCCTTCTCCACGCCCCCCCCCCCCCCCCCCCCCCCCCCCCCCCCCCCCCCCCCCCCCCCCCCCCCCCCCCCCCCCCCCCCCCGTCAAGCCTTTGGCATCATTATCCTCATCACTAAATCCTGCAGAGTACTGGGCGGAAAACGGTGCACACCATTCACAGAACTGGAGAACTCCAAGGGGCGAAAGTTAAAGGGAAAGATCTCGGGTCTTCCATGCAGATCTTATACAGATATCTCAGGTGACTAGGCTTGAGGTGCATGTCAAGTTGTATGGATACCTCAAGCATCGTTTTTTGGAACTAAATGCTTGCCCTTTCTCTTATTACATTTTTTTTTAAAGATGCCAGAGCTAGGGGAGGAAAATGCTACTTGTAAACTGCATCTTAGGATCTCAGTGTGCAATGTGTGTGTGTGTGTGTGTGTGTGTGTGTGTGTGTGTGAGAGAGAGAGAGAGAGAGAGAGAGAGAGAGAGAGAGAGAGAGAAAGAGAGAGAGATTTTCTGGATTGGATCCCTATATTAAAAGTTTGGCATTTTAATAAAGGGTCTCTAGATTAACATAGAACTGCACTATGCTGGCCAATCTCTGGACCCCTCTACATCTCATGCAGACCACACTACAAAGTGAGGGGCCAGGAACAGGAGGAAGAAGGAGAAAGGCTAGAGGAGTTTAGGACGAAAGAAAGAAGAGGGTGACATTAAACTGTGTGGGGTCTAAGTTTTGAAGTGCATATTTTTTGATATTGCAATTAAAGTAAAATTAAAAAGAAAAGACTCCACCTTTGCTCTGAAGGGATTGGTTATGCAGATATGGAAGGGATTTCCTGGAGAATACAGCTTTCTACTGTATGGTTAATTAAATAATCACTCAAAAGCTTCCAACGTGACGCTTCTGTCGTAATCCAATCAGGTTACATAGGTCCTAAACAAGAAAGATATTTTCCACATCTGGAAGTCAGCAATTTAGCAAGTACTGCACATTATTAACCAATTCAGAGCCCACTTCCCAGGGGAATTTTTTTGAAGTTTAAGTGTTCTTAACCAATGCTCTGCTGTTTTGTTAATCAAAAAGCTGGTTTACACTGCACATAATTGGAACTAATATAGAAGTAAATAAAGACAGCCAAATTTGAGGATGCTCTGTATTTATAGGAAAAGAAAGAAACTGTTTTGCTTCGACAGTTAAGGCTTAATTTTTTAAAATACTAGGAGCCCCCCCCCCGATTATTTTAAATAGTGAAAGTATTTAAGAACCCGAGAGCACAGATAGATGCCCAGTCCCACAGCCTGTAGACTCAGTGTAAAGGAAAAAGTGGAGGTTTGAAGAGGGCCAAACAGCTGCCTCTTATCAGTTTTTCTGCTTTAATACTGTCAAATATGTCATAGTCCCCTGTTTTCAGTCTGAAGAAACCTGAAACAAATAATACCCTGATCCAACACTAGACTTTTACTCATATTAAGATAAACTGCTTTGAACTGTGCTTTGAATGTGTGCCTACAGCAAGACTTTGAATGCAAGAGTCACTGGCGATTGCACTCAAAGGAGGGAGAGCCACCACAGGGGCTGCTGCCACATCCACACTCCCAGAGCTACAGGGCTTTGTATTTTGCATGTTTATTTTTCAGTGGTGGTGGTGGGGGGAGGGTAATAGCCACCCAGCATGACCACAGCTAGATTTCATTCTAGGGTGCAAGAAAGCGGATTTTCACAGTTGGTTACACACTCTCCTCTTTCCTAATTTGAGCATTTACAATGAGAAGGATTGGATAAATTAATTTCTCCATTGCCCCATCACAGAGAGAGAAAGAGAGAGAGAGAGAGAGAGAGAGAGAGAGAGAGTACCTATAGATGATCTGTAGGTTGTAAGAATTTGCAGTCGAAAAATTATTAATAAAGAAAAAGATTTCAACATGGGTCAAACACATTCGTGCCATATTTTACGTTTCTCATACTATCTTGTAGCTGTACTAAATACATGTAAGACTTATCAAGTTTCCTCCTATAAGATTTATCACTACTGTTCATATCCTTTTTCCTTCCGCCTCTTTCCTTAAAAAAAAAAAATCAGAGACCAGCTTTCTTCCAAAGTGTTCCGTTAAGCCTCCCTTGGAGGAATAAGGAGCCTGTTTTACGGAGTGACTACTTGCAAACCCCTTCTGCAGGCACCCATGTAGCCATTGGACTTTTTTTTTTTTTTTTGCCCAGACGCATCAGTGCAAAGGCACAATGCGACTATATGTTGAACAAACCTCTGACCTTATCATAGATATAAAATATCTTCTTACTTCAGATCTGACAAAATAGACCATTAACTATTTCAATTAAAAACACCTAATTATCTGATTACCTTAGACTCAGTCATCGGTCCAGTGCCAAAAGGCGGCCCCCAATAGTTAGCACTGAGTTTCGACTTTCCCCATATATTGGCATGGAAAAAAAAAAACAGATCAAAATAAAACAAAACCAACTTCAATTTTCTAGGTTCACATGAAGGTGGACGTTGGGTGGTGGTACAGGAAAGATCGCGAGGGTTGAGAGAGGGGCTAGGTTGCCTACTGCCCTTGCTTGGCACGCCCCTCCCCAGGCTTCTGAGCGAGAGTGTTCCCACCATCGCAGAAGCAGTGGGATCAGAGGAAGCTGGAATATAAATTTGTTCGGAACACTCCCTCAGTCCCAGGGCCAGGTCAGGGACAATGGGGACCGTGGGATCCACATAATACAGGAGCGCAGGACTAAAAGTCCAGAGGGGACCAGGGACAGCTCTGAGGCTCCTCACGCAGCAAAACACGTCCAGCGAAGGAGGACTAGCTCCTTTTTGGACTGTTTTCCCGTTAATAATCCACTTCGAGATTAGCGCAGGCGAAGGGGATTAAAACAACAGATACATGCAAATGTGAAATAATATTGACATCGACATTGGAGGGGAAAATAATTCTTGAGGCTTTCCTTGGATAAAGCCAACTGCTCCCCTTAGGACTCCCCCTCAAGCCCCCCACCCCCGGCTGGGTGAGGAGGACACCCTTTTGTTTTCCAATTCCCGGCAGCGGGACCCGGAGCCTGTCCCCCCATTCACCTCTCAGTCTGTCAATTTCCTTAACTTTCACAGCCGCTCCCCACCCCCACTCCTGCTGGCCCAGAGGCCCGAAGAGGTACTTTTCTGCCCTTGAACACACAAGCCAGAGAAAGAATTCGAATTTGGCCACAGCTAATGATTTTTTTTTAAAGCAAATTGTGTTTATTTTGTACCATGTGGGGGGAAAAAGATTCTTTTCTGGTTTAGAAATGGAGCTGGTCTTTCATCTTAAGGAATTGTTTCAATCCTGTAGTGCTATGCAGGACGTGGCTAACTTCGTTTAGAGTTGCGAGCAAAGGCTGATACCCGGGACCCCTGGATTAGGTGTGTGAGGGCACGACGGGGTCTGGGTAAAGCCAAACGGTTTTCTCACGTGCAAACTCGCAATCCAATCCATTCGGAGTTGAGCCTGGGATAGGAGGGGAAAGCCTACTTAAAAAAAAAAAAAATCGGGAGCATCTCAGAGAAGCCCTTTTCAAACAAAACTAAAACAGGACGGGAGAGCCCGCGACCGTCCCTCTCCTCCCCGCTGCGAGGCCCGCGGGCTGTGGAATCTCGCACGTCACCTGGCCCCAGCGGGGCGGCCAGCTGAGGATTTTATTTTCCTATTTTATTTGAAGTAAAGGCTTCATCTCAGCTTTGAGGGGTGTTTGCCAACGTCTCTACTGACAGGAACCAGCAAACTTCAGGACCCAAATGAGCATCTTAATTTATTGATGCAAAGCAGGTCTGCTAGCAGATCCCCATCCCCGTCGCCCCCCCACCCCCCTCCACCCCCGCGAACTTCGCTCCCTCTGTGGGTCCCGGAGCACGTGGGGGGGGGGGAATCGGCGTCCCGCAACCCTCCTCCCTCTGCACACACCCGACCCCGCCCTGGCACCGCGCGACCCCCGCCCCGCTCCCGGTCAGCTGACCTGGCTCGCCGGCCTGCTCCCCGCCCGCCGCCCTGTTTCCGGTCCCCCGGGTCCGCGAGCCCCGCTCCGTGAGGAAGCCGCGGCGGCCGGGAGGTGATGCAGGGGGCTGATTATCATGAGAAAGGCTGTGCCTGGAAAAGCCTCCTCCACGCGACTGTCAGTCTCACAAAAGGGGGGTGGTGGTGGTGGTGGTGGAAGAAAAGGGGCTCTGGAGGAGTCACCAGAAAACTTGCAGCAAGTTAGATGCGACGCAGGCCCGAGGAGGTGGCTTTCGCCTTAACTTGGAAGGCTGGGCATTAAGGGTGCGGACGCCAACTGCCTCGCCTGGGGATTGGAAACCCAAATCTCCCTCCTCCCTTTCCTCTTGCTCTCCTTTCAGCCCTCCCTGCCCTTTATCCAGATTTTCTTGCCATTCTGTCGTAATTGCATTTTCTACATTCTCGTTTCTTTCTATATTTCTTTTGCAATCTCATTTCTCCCCAATTTACCTTCTTTGTAAAATTTTTTTTGGTGCCTACTTTATATGTCCAGATTTATCAGTTCGTTTTCAAAACAATGTTTAAAATGCAATTAATCTACCAGCAGGAGGTCAGGGACACCCTGACTAAAATAACTCCTGGGTCTTAAGAGACAAGTTCACCAGGTGTCAGGAAAAAGTAAAATAATAATGAAAATAAATGAGTATCTCAGTGACTATAACAGCTTATTACTCTCTATTATTATATCAGCTCTCACAGATTTTTTTAAAGATATAATCTTTCTGGAAAAAATACGAAAGTATTTGACAAGGAGAATCAGTATAATTAAGGCAATATGCAAATTGTTCGTACTCATAAATAAATTATTTTAATCATGCTTATCAGACTTTAGAAATTATAGTAGGTAAATTCAAGAAACAAACTGGTTTTTCTTCTCATGATTATTAGAAAGTGAAAAACAAAACAAAACAAAACCAAAACCTCCCAAAGCTGTCTGTCTGTCTGCCCCCCAACACCGACTGACCGGTCAGTTCAGGGAGAAGCAGCCTCTTGTGTATCTGTTTACTTGCTGAGCAGCCGACCCACACCTTGGGTTTGCCGCTTGCTTTCCTGGCCAGGTTGCTGTCCATTTCCTAGCAGGTGAGTGGACGTGAGGCATGCTATGTCACGGATTGGCTACACTTAGACTTTTCCTGATGATGATAATTACTGCTCTTTCCTACACTTTGAACACATTTGTAGCTCTCCTATTAAAAGTCAGAGCTTGCTCTTGTTTACAATTTGTTTACTTCATTGAATTTTTAAAACTTGTTACAAGTCAATTGAACATGTACATTAAGCTCTTTTTTTAGGCCAAGAAAAATAAAGATGCATTAGAAAGATGCCTTTTAAGCTTCATAATTATTAATTGACATTTTATGATGAATAATTAATCATCTGAATAATTTTGGTATCTCTGATCTGAACACATATTTGCATATCTAATGCTTGATTTTTTTAAATGTGTTTTTTAAGAGTCATTCTTTCAGGACAAAGAAATAAAGTGATATTTTAAAATGTAAGGTTTCTGCACTTGTAAAAGTTTGTTATGCTATTATATTCTTTCTAGAGATTCATAAAACTTCTTAACAATTTGTAAACCATTTATGTAGCAAGCACATTGAAACACATGGCAGCTGTACAATTAGGAAAACGATCTCTATGTGAAATCAAGTAACTGTTCTTCCTAAATTCAAATACGTGCACTAATTATGCACCATATATCCTTACTGAAATGTGGTCCTTGAACTTCTTGGTTGATTTACTATGGCATAAACAGACATATGAGGCATTTGACAAACAGCTCAAATTTGATATTTAGATAAGTTTTCATCTTTTAGTTATTAATACGTAGACTGGTTGAAGTTATTTAAAAATGATTAAGCAAGTCTGTCCATTCTATTTTTATGATGCTGAAGTTCGAATGTCTATGTAATTATTCTTTTCATGATCTCAAGCAGTCCACTCTAAACTTGTTTCTTTATCTCCAGTGGGTACACTAACGGCACCTATCCCCCAGGGTGTTCAGAATTAACTGAAGTAATGCCTGAAGCTTCGCTGTGTTGCAGTTTATTATAATGAACATTTGGACAAACAGTATTGAACATCCAGGCCAGATAAAGCTAGTACCAAGCAGTTTTGAATGTGGTAGGATTTATCGTTACTGATGATTTTTCTAGGACTGTCCAAAGGATGCCTAGCCACCAAAGTACAAATAAATGGAGCATTTTCTTTCTGCTAATTCAGCAGTTAATTTATTATATTCAATGTGGTCCTAATTTGGTTATAAATATCAGATTCCTTTGAAAAGGAATTTAGCCCAAATGTCTGAATGTGAAGTTTCCTGTGTTCTGTAATCACATACTGTCTTTGAGTTGAAAGGTTAAATGTGCAAAAGCCCAGAAGCGATCTTAAGTAAGAGTCCGGAATAAAAGGAGACAAACTCACAGATTTGGAGACAAGGAGTTTGGCTGTCACAGTGCTTTGCTTTGAGACCACTCAGAATGAGGTGAGCATTCCCTTCAGTTATTGTGGCCCAGGCTTTAGATTTGCTCCAGCATCTACAGTGGGGACGGAAGTCAGTTTATAAACTGGAAAATGAACTCCCCCACTCTCTTAAATGTCCACAGGCCAGGATTCCTTTTTGATGCAAAGCTGAAAAATCAGTGCAAATGCTGGATGGGAAGTCCTTCAATATTTAGTCAAAAGTCAGTGCAAATGCTGGATGGGAAGTCCTTCAATATTTAGTCAAAACACTGAAGGCTTTTCGTTGTCTTTTAAGACCTTTAGGAGCCTTTTCAATTATTTATAGTTCTTAAAGGGTTCTTTAATTGTCTCCTTTCTTAAAGGATCCATTCTATATTCCTTGCAAGGAGCCTCTGGAATTGGCTTAGGGGTCTGGAGTGACCCTTGCCTCTCTGTTCTTCACCTGCCAATGGGATTGCAAACAGCTTGAACCTACAAACTGTCTAACTTGTTTTATATTGCTCTGAGGTCTTCTCTAACCTTCCATCATTTGCCAAAATTTCAGAATTATAAACTTAGGACTGGAGGCTGAGAAGATGCTTGAGCCAAGGTCTGAAAGCCTGGGCTTCCCCGGCCCCCAAGACCCAATGGTGGCAGGTAGGACCTGACTCCTCCTCCACGTCGTCCTCTGACCCCCACGTGTGCACCGTGATGTGAGCACCCACACCAGAAACACAATAGCACAATTTAATAAATAAGTGTAATAAAATAATTTTAAACTTTGTGCTATATTTGGTTTTGATTTTACACCATTCTAAGGATTGGCGCAGGCCATGGTAATCTGCAGTGTAAAGAAAGCTGTTTCTCTGGAGTTGATACAAGGCTAAATCATCTCACATATCATTTAATTTGAGCAGAAGATCCAAAGTAGTTAACCTTACCCACCACATTATCAAGAAACTGTGGGCTTGGGAGAATCAATGACTTACCCAGAATTTAGGCATCTGGCTGTTCGTGGGCTTCTCAGGCTGCTAAGTCCACGGTCAGCGCCAAAGCTACACTCATGGGACAGCCAAGGTGGTCTTTTAAGGATTCCTTCTGACTCGTCTGCAATCAGCATTTATGCGCTCATCGTAACTCACCTGCAGTCTTCCTGCATGCCGCACTTGGTCCTTGGGTTTCGTGCTGTACTTTCCCTTCTAGACCAACATCGATGGTCACTTTTTATTTTCAGTTACAGTTCAAGTTCTTTTTTTTTTTTTTTTTTTTTTTTTTT
>LR749804.1:303158-321371 GCA_902729485.2 Mus minutoides | reverse complement strand
GTTCAAGTTCTTAAGTATGTTGTCTGACTTTAGTGCCTCAGGCTTTCAGGGTGTGTTTCCTGACCCAGCTCTCTTTGTCCCCTACTCAGGGGAGCTGAGAGCAATCCCCTGGACACAGGGGATTCCTCCCATAAGCACTGAGGTTATGTACACACTGACTGATGACAGAGACATCATCACCCACACATCACAGAATAACTTTGATTCTTTCTACAACTTCCTCCAGCATGCCTGGGTTGTGCTTGAGCATTCTTGTAGTGTATTCCACATTCGCTTATTTTAATTGTCCTTGGTCATAGCATGGTCATAGCTGGCTAGTTTTAGGTCAACATGACATAAGCTACAGTTATCTGAAAGGACAGAACTTCAATTGCAAGGATGCCTCTCTAAGATCTGGTTGTAAGACATTTTCTTAATTAATGATCAGTGTGGGAGAACCCAGCCCACTGTGGGCAGTGCCATCTTTGGTGGGTTGGTGGTCTTGGGTTCTCTACAAAAGTAGGCTGAGCAGCATTGCTGAGCAAGCCAGGAAAGCAACCGTCCATGGTCTCTGCATCAGCTCCTGCCTCCAGGTTCCTGTCCACTTTCAATTCCAATCCTGACTTCCTTCCATGAAGAACAATGATATGGAAGTGTAAGCGGAATAAACCCTTTCATCTACAAGTTGCTTGGTCATGGTGTTTCATCACAGCAATAGTAACCATAACTAAGGCACATAGCATAGTTTCAAATAGGCGTGTTTTGAAATTAGATAGACTAGATTTAATTCCTTGCTTTGTGAGAATTAATATCGTGTTGAGCAGATAATGTTTAACCCCTTGAACCTCAGTTTAGAAATGAATAAAGAATATGTAGATTCTAGCTGATTGTGGCAGGAAATTATGACAACATATGTAACGTTACATTAGGCAGTCACGCTCATGTACACTCCTGGTAGTGGGAAATCTGGAAAATGTATGGTTAAATTACAAAAAAGCGAGGGTGAGCATCATTTTAGGTGATGCTTGCTTGGTTTCCTTTTTTTGTAATGACTTCATCATTTTTATTTGTTTTACTGATTTTATTAGGAATTATTTAATTGGTTCTTGGATCCTAAAAAGATTAATGTTTACTGACAATAATGTCAAAGTATAATCGGCTTATAGGATTTTTAAACTCAGAAAGAGTGAGGTGCTCGTGGTTCTAAACACCATGATACTAACAGCAGTGGTGGTAGAAAACTATTTGTAAGCCATGCCTGCTAGCTTGGGCCTATAATCTCAGCATTCAGAAGGCTGAGGCAGGAGGACCACTTATTTAAGGCCTGTTTGGGCAACTTGGTGAGATTCCATTGCAAAATGAAAAGGAAAAGGGAGTTGGTGATGTAGGCCAGGGTTACAGCTCTCATTCAACATGCATGAAGTCCTGAGTTCAATCCCTAGTACCACAAAATAATACTTTTCAAAATGAAAACGAGACAAAAATGGTTGTTTTCCACGCTTCCACTTGCACGGAGCACGGTTGTAGCTAAGTCTTCATGGGTACCCCATCCTCAGGGGAAGCACCCTTCTGAACAGTGCTCACTGGTCAAAGAGTGCCAGCCAGCTCAAGGCAAGAAGAGGGTCACTTGGCAAAATCTCTACAGCTGGATGGAATTGGGAGAGGCCCAGGGACAGACTAGATGGGAGATAGCCAGGCTGTATGGTCTTTTCCTCCAGGTTGAGAGTTGAAAAATCTGCTTTGAAAAAAAAAAAAAGTGAGACCACATGCGTAACAGTTTTTTAACAGCTTTTGCTTCTTTTTCCTGCTGCATATTTGAAGTCGGGTTGTGTCAGCGGGCCCTGGCAGGATCTACTGTGTATATGACTTTTCTACCCTATGCCCTAGAAAGAAGGGTGCCAAGGGAGGCCAGGCTGGGGACACAGGGAACATATTGTTGTAGTGAAAACCAGACTCCTTTCTCTGAAACTAACTTTGCTACACATGCAAAAATAATAAAAAATAAAAAAATAAAAAATAAAATTAAAAAAGCCATCCTGATTAGTTTTTTTCCTGGCCCACCATAGAACCACAAGTAAGGCTTCTGTGGCAAAGGGGCAATTTCTTTGGGTTGAGGGAAACTGGCTTACCTATTGTTCTTGGCACAAAGATAGGGGCACTCTTCGAGACAAGGGAGACAGAACAAAGTAGAAAGTTCACAAAACGTATTTAGTCTTTTAAAACAAAGAAATAACATTTTTGTTTTCTTTAAAACTTTCATTATTTGTGTACTCTGAGGTTGGGATTTCAGTGTAGGGACATCATCACAGCCCTGAGCTGTCTTGTCACCTACTATCAGTGTGCATTTAATGCTGTGTTGAAAAGCTGGCCACAAGAGTTCTGCTGTGGCTACTCTGTAAGATGATCATCTTGAAGTTTTGCTTCTTCTACTGGGGAGGATTCTTGCATAGTTGAGGTAAGAGTGAGGGTTGTGGGAAATACACTAATAAATACCATTTGAAATCACAATGGATTTTTGAATTTGGGGCAAGGCAGTGCCATGCTTTCAAGCGAATACCTTTCACTTGGAAAAGTTGAAGCTTGTTTCAAGTTAGGGTCTCCAAGTCGTAATCTAGTTGGCAAGGGTAGGTGATCTCCAATGGCTGTGTTTCCCCCAGTTGCTCATTAGACACAAACATTAGAGAACACTTCATTCCTTCAGAAGCTTTGTAGAGACACAAACTAATAACCTTCTCCAATTACACTCTGAAGAAAGAATGGGTAGAGGCGAAGGCACTGGGCAGGGACTGTGCATTCTTAGACCTGAGCTTGCAAAGCTCTGAAGTCTAGCACACACTGTTTTAGGTTTTCTTGTGTGTCTCAGTTACTAGGCAGCCTGGAGAAATGGAGCAGGGGTGGAACGGAATACACACACTCCTTCTCCCTACAGCGCTGGTGAGCCTTTTTTTTGTGTGTGTGTGACTTACTTCTAATTGAATACACTAAAATTAACAAGTGTTTTTCTGGAAAAGGAAAAAAATCACTCTGAGAGAATAGAGCTGACTAGAAGAGGTAAGGTTTGCTTAGGAGGACACGGGTGGAATAATAATTTAGGACATGATCATCCCATTTCTAATTCTACACCAGGGCTGATAAAACAAGACAGAAAACAGGCAACCATTTTCTTTTCTTTCTGCTTTGTTTTCATTTTTCAAGTAAAATGACAGCCTAAAAACTAGCCAAAGCCCCAGGACGGTGATGCAGAGCTAAGACAACCTGATGCTCAAAGGTGTGATGGGGGTGGGGGTTGGGGTAGGGGATGGGGATCTGGGGGTGGAGGTGGGGTCCAGCTTGAGTTCTGCTTAAAGTGCTGTCTCCAATACACTCTCTTTCTTGTTTGTCTTCTGTGTCAGGCATGCTTCTCACTTCGCCTTACCTTGCTTTTGATCCTTTCTATTTAAAGGAAACACTTAGTGTTCAATGCTGGTCTTGTCTGTAGACCCGTAGACCTAGATCTTGAATAATATGACCGAAACATTTGACATTTCCACCACTGTGTTACTAAAAATGGCCCTGGTGCAAACAAGATATTGTCTGCAATGTGCTGTGAAGAACAACATTTTAATACTGTCGCCATGTGCTGAATGTGTAGGACGGAGTTCAGTGAGTAAAGTCTGGACCAACTGGTGAGTGTTCCCACCTATGGGCATCATAGGCTTCAGACCATCTATACTGTCTGTTCTATATGGCAAAGTTGATAGGTGTTAATGTAGGTGAGGAATCACCTGTGGGCTTGCACAGAATTCTGACATAATTTTTGAATTCTGGGTCTGAGGCTTTATTTCTAAAACGAAATACTAAATCATTTCCCAAGAAACAGGGATGTAACAGACCCTATTCACTCACTTGCAAAGGGAATTTTCAATACAAATAAAGTCATACATATTTATACTAGGGTAATTCAAAATAACTTCCTCACATAAGCACAGCTACATTCAAGTAAAATCTTGCCAGCACTTCTGAGTACATTGCTTTAAGGAAAAAAAATGCTCCGTGTAGCGTCCGAACTATTTAAAAATCTTGCCAGCTTCCTTAACATACACCAGCTATCTCTCTTTAAATCACTGACAAGGATTTAAAAACTGCTTCATCAGAACAACTGTTACCCTTTCTCCTACTCCAGCTAGAACCTGATCTTTTAAAAGGACCATATTTACAGCTTCTTTTGAAATCTTGAAACCATTTGGCTGATACATTTTTGCTACATTTTCTTTTCCTGATTTAATTACTGGGGATATTTGCATGAAAACAGGAGGATGGAGACATAGAATTTTTTTGTCTTATGAGCTCATGAGTTTTGGATGCCTAGTCCCCACCTGAGAACAGTGCCTGTTTGATTACAACTAGGAAGCCTAAAGCTACTTGAAATTGTACAACAGTAGTTAGTCCTCAAGTTCCCTAATGCCGCAACCCTTTCATACAGTTTCTCATGCTGTGGTGACCCCCGACTATAACATTATTTTCATTGCTTAGTTCATAACTGAAATTTTGCTGCTGTTATGAATCATAATGCAAATATCTGTGTTTTCCAGTAGTCTCAGACAACTCCTGTGACCCAGAAGCTGAGAATCAATGTTGGAAAAAGAACTAGTTGAAAGTGAAATAAAGTTCAGAAATAGGCACTCAGGAAATTAAGGGATCCATGAACCAAACAACAATAAATTTTCTCCTACGCCACTTTAAACCAGTATATATAGTAACGTGCACTGTTGCTACTGAAAGGGTCAGAGCACCAAGATCTAGGCAGAGCTTGTGAGTCAAACCTTCTCAAGAAAGCCACATTCGGGTAGTGACCGCTGTCCTGTGGGCGTTGATGTGTCAGCATGGATTTCAGAGAACAACGAAGAAAGCAATTCCAGATCAAGTATGAACTCTAGAGAAGGCTGCTGACAATTAAGAAGAAGACAGAAATAGATCCCTCCCACCCCTCAAATTCTAGCTACCTGGCTTCTTTCACTGGCGTTCACAATCAGATCAGAGAAGACCAGTCAGGATGAGCTCTGAGCATCTTACAGATCCAGTGATTTCTATGCTCAGTGATGGAGTCACGCTCTTCTCAGTGGTGGATCCTGAAGAGCATGTTCTATTCTACTTGAACAGTTTCAGCTCTCACCCAGTCCTCTAAGCCTGAACCCTTCCTTGGTTTGACTTTCTCTTCTCAATAACTATGTGTTCTTTTACATGTACTCTTGGCTTTCTTCTGATTCTCCTGCCCTGCCACATATTCTACCTGTGTGCACCACCACAACTGGCCTTACTTTTTTTTAAAATTACATTTATTTAATGTATGTGCACGTGTGTGTGCATGCCACAGTGGCGTGTGTGTGTGTGTGTGTGTGTGTGTGTGTGTGTGTGTGTGAGAGAGAGAGAGAGAGAGAGAGAGAGAGAGAGAGAGAGAGAGAGAGAAAGAGAGAAAACAGCTTACAGGAGTTCTCTCCTTCCCTCATGTGGGTTCCAGGAACTCACCTCAGGTCATCTGGCTTGGACATACAATACTAAAAGTATTCAAATACAACACCAGCACATTAAAAACAATCTGAAACAGTTTTTCACATAGAAATTTTCCTCTAATACCCACTTGTTCATGTGTGTATGTGTGTGTGTGTGTGTGTGTGTGTATACATTCTCCCTTCTTACCCCCAGAAACCAGTTAAAAAGTTTTTAAAAGAGTTTTATTATTTAAAAAAAAAATATATATATATACATATGGTCGGGAGGCATCATGTGGGTGATGGGAACTGAACCCAGATCTTCTGGAAGAGTAGCTGGTTCTCCTAACCTCTGAGTCATCTCTCCAACCCCAAAAGTTTTTAAAAATTGCATTTCTGTGTATATTTATTAAATACGTTAAGGTTAATGTAAGTGAAATGGATGATACATCAGAGTGGTCAGTTTATTAATAAATTCAAATATGTAATGGGGTACTGCATTTCCCAAGCTAATGGATTACTTGGTAAATCATATATATATATATATATATATATATATTATATTCACTCAAATATACATCCCATATTTACTCATTAATGAGTGCTAGTTAATTTCCTAGTATGTGATGAGAACTCCTAGGGGGAAAAAGATCAAGACAGACTGAATCTGTGCAGGTGACCAGAGAAGAGAGACTGAGTGAGGAATGTTACTGGGAGTATAGAAGGCACTCACATTTAGTCTAATAATAGCTACAAATAAAGTGAAGGCAGGAGTAGATCTTCTTAATGCACAGAAGGTCAGCTCTTTGAAATCCATCAACCACAAGTGAAAAGAGTTTAAATCACCTGTGACACATTATAACCCTTTGTGGCTGGATTAAAGGCTTGTCCTGAAACTGCGAAGAAGCTGTGAAAGAAAGGGGAATAAATTCTAGAGTCAGAATTACCAGGAGAAGGACAGTGTTCTAGTGACAAGGGCTTGGATGCGCAACGCTCTCCAAGGGCTGACCTTACCCAGTGCTCATTCTGGTGGTGTCTCTGTACTTGTGGAAGGCAGTCCCGATGGCTTCATATTGCTTTTGTTGTGGTTGCAATATAGTCTCAGTTAACTGCAGGAGTCTTAGGAACTGGATGGAGAAAGAACAGACCATCCGTGGAAGAGCTCCACAGCAGGTCAATGAGCCAGCAGTGTGGTCTGCTCCCTGGGGAGCCCATGGTGGTTGGGGCTCCTTAGGAATCTGTCTTATGCAGCAACCTCTTTCTTCTGTGTAAGTCCTTCTTCCTGTCACCACTGCTTTTTTATTCATTTGTTTAAATCCCAAGACTGTCTGTTATGCCCAAATATTGAATCAGGCTTCTGTTTGCAGCAAGAACTATTAATAGTTTTAGATGTGAATTTGGCTTTTGTTGAAGAATATTATTTTCAGTAATTGTCAGTTCATTAGAATATAAGTAAGGCTTGGAATTTTGCTGAAAAAAGTATGATACTTGAATAAAAATAAATATAAACAAAGAACTTCAATATTTTGATTTATTTATAGACTCCACTATTTGTATATTGAAAGCCAAAAATTAAAAAAAAAAGCTATAAGAAAGCAGAACTACTATACAGAACTACTTAACTTTTCACTTGGGCATCTTTCCTCTGCTTATGAAATAACTAAAGTGCATATGTACATATGCTGTTAGTACATAACGTGCTGAGGGTCTTAGAAATGGACCCCATGGCAGTAAGATTATTGTTGATTTTTTTGCTCAACTTTATTTTCTGTCTGTTTGAATATAAATTCACTCATATCTGTGTATGTTAATATATGTATATTATATTGTATATTAACTCACAGTGGTCTGCCAGCTTTTGCCTCCCAAGTGCTGGGATTAAAGGCATGTACCACCACATATTTGAACAAAGGCTTAGGTTTAAAAAAAATTGACAACTTCTGTTCTTGGACAATTTCAACATGCATACTCTCACCCCAACACCCTCACAAATCTCTTTCCAATCCCTATCATCTACCTCCCCAATCACCACCAGCTCTTTTCCAGGACTTAGAACTTTTTGTTTTCTTTTATGACCCATTTAGTCACACAGGGCCATCTGTGTGACTATTGAATAGGAACAATCCAATGGGGCCTGGTGAGGTCATCAGGGGGTACATATCTGAAGGCAAAAGCTCTCCCTCTCCTTGAATCTGTCTATAGCTCATGGCCCGTCATGAGAAGGGAACCTGGCTAGGCACTCCCTTTCCTTCATGCCTGACTGCTGCTGGGTTCATCCTTGTGCGGACCCAGTGCAGACAATCATAGCTGCAGTGAAACAATGATTGTGGTGACCTTGCTTTGCCTAGGAGATGATATGCTTTTAGCCCTTCCTCCTGTCTTCTGGCTCTTACATCCTTTCCATTCCTGCTATGATAATCCCTGAGCCTTAGAGAGGATGCAGCAACTGTTTCTTTTTCTTTAGGGCTAAGCACTTTCTCTATCACTTGTTCTTAGCATCCTACACAGCCATGAACCTCTCTCTCTCCTTTCATTACAATTCATGGTCAAGAGATGCTTCTCTGATTAAACATGAGAATAATGTATGTCTATAGCTATATATACAAATATCTAGCAGGTAGATTGACACTATGTCCATTTACTAAATGAAGGTATCATCAACCCCCACCACCCCATTTACTCCCCCAACATTTTTTTAAAACCAGGTTTACAGTATTAGGCATGGGTTGGCTCCTATGGTTCTCAAATCCAATTAGAGAGCAGTTGGTTACTCTCATAAAAGTGGTGCCATTATTGCACAGGTGGACCAGAAATTGGTCTAGTAAATTTTGTGATTCACAGCTGATAAGACTATTGATACTCTCTTCCCCAGACACATGTATAGCCCACCCCCAGAACTGTGAAAACAACCTGATAGGTAGGAAGCTTCCAGATCAGTTTTAACTTTATTTTTTTCAGATCATGT
Source organism: Mus minutoides (assembly GCA_902729485.2). Taxonomy (NCBI): domain Eukaryota; kingdom Metazoa; phylum Chordata; class Mammalia; order Rodentia; family Muridae; genus Mus; species Mus minutoides. Next base: position 312,959 of record LR749804.1, on the reverse strand, counting down.
AGCAAAGCTGTGTGGTATGTTCAACAATGGCGTCTTATTGTTTAATTATGATAGAGAATCAAGAGGGATGGTGTCTTAGTTTGGGTTATTATTGCTATGATGAAGCACTACGACAAAAATCAAGTGGGAGAGGAAAGGATTTATTTGGCTTATATTTTCATGTTGTGTTCCATCATTGGAGGAAGTCAGACAGGAACTGAAGCAGCACAGGAACCTGGGGCAGGAGCTGATGCAGAGAGCATGGGAGTGTGCCTGCTGTCTACTGGCTTCCTTCCCATGGCTTGCTCAGCCTGCCATCTATAGAGCTCAGGATCACCAGCCCAGGGGTGGCACCACCCAAAATGGGGTGGACTTTCTCCCAACAATCACTGATTAAGAAAATACCCTGCAGGCTTGCCTATAACCCAACGTATGGAAGCATTTTCTTTCTTTGCTTTCTCTCTCTCTCTTCTTCCTTCCTTCCTTCCTTCCTTCCTTCCTTCCTTCCTTCCTTCCTTCCTTCCTCCCTCCCTCCCTCCCTCCCTCCCTCCCTCCCTTCCTTCCTTCCTTCCTTCCTTCCTTCCTTCCTTCCTTCCTTCCCTCACCTCCCTTCCTCTCTTTCCTTTCCTTTTTCTTTCCCTTTCCCTTTCCCTTTCCCTTTCCCTTTCCCTTTCTTTCTTCCTTCCTTTCTTTCTTTCTTTCTTTCTTTCTTTCTTTCTTTCTTTCTTTCTTTCTTTCTTTCTTCCTTCCTTCCTTCCTTCCTTCCTTCCTTCCTTTCTTCCTTCCTTCCTTTCTTCCTTTCTTCCTTTCTTCCTTTCTCTCTTTCTCTCTTTCTCTCTTTCTCTCTTTCTCTCTTTCTCTCTTTCTTTCTCTTTTGTCCTTCTACTCAGAGTTTAGTTCTGGCTGACCAGGCTGACCTCAAACTCAAACTTAAACTCAAACTCATCTGCCTCTGACTCCTGAATTCTGGGGTTAAAGGCATTTGCTACTATATCTGGCTAGAAGCATTTTCTTAATTGAGTTTCCCTCCTCTTTGATGACACTAGTTTTTATCAAGTTGACATAAAAGTCCAAAACAAATGGTAACAGCTTATTCTTTTGGTGCCCCAAGAACCTCTCTGATTAAATCATTGTGAGGTATCTCACTTTGATACTTGGATTTTTGTTTAATAACACTTGCCTCTTGGAGCAGCTTTATTCAAAAGGCTGAATTTTTAACTCAACCATTTAACACTTGAAAAGTGATCTGGCCAAGTCACATAGTTTCTGTAGGCATCTGTTTCAGCATCTGAAAAAAAAAAAAAGATTGCAGCACTAGTCTAACTAGTCTAGTGAGACATTATTCAGAGCAGAAGAGACAGTGGAGATCCAGTTAACTGCGAAATGCTAACCCATATGTCTGGTGCTGTGTTCAGATTCCAATTATGGCCACATTGGATACATTAAAATGTGAATGTGTTCAAAACCATAATCACTTCCTGAGGCAAGAAATCTGAAATGACAACAACTGAAAGGGTCAAGGAAACCCTTGGCTTCTAAGCAACACTCTTCCAAATCGTTCCTAATGACGTTTTAAAAGATGCTGAAAGATAGAGTAACGAAGAGAGCTTCCCTGTCCTCCCAGCCTTAAAGCATTTTCTCTTTAAAAAAATCATCTATAAAATCTTGAGGCCTAACCCAGTACTAAAGGTGACCACTCACAGGACTGTTTAGAAGGACTGTTGTGTTTATGACAGTGAGGTGATATGAACATGTACTCGGATCAGACAGGGTGGACGTGATCAGAGCAAGCTTGCAAACAGGGCTCCTTTCTTGTCCTTGGCCATGAGTCATAACATTCTGTTTGGAGATGAAGGGCTTTTCTGAACAAAACTCCGGAATGTGAGTGCAAAGTGTGTGTGTGTGTGTGTGTGTGTGTGTGTGTGTGTGTGTGTACATGCATTTTTTACTTAATATGTAAAAAGGAATGACTTTTCTGTTGACTCTAGTGTTGGACGAAGTTTTAATACCACAGCTGTCCAGATATGAGACATGAATGAGAGCGTAAGAAATTCCTGAGTACAAAAGGGAGATGGCTGGCCTAAAGGCCCGTCTCCCCCAAATCTATTGCAACACCTCTCAGTGTTGCCAGCATATCTTCTGACCCCTTTTGCTCCATAAACATGTCCAGCTGTCCCATAAACCCGATTCTACTTTATGGTCCACTCAATGGAGTTATTTGGAAATTCACAGGCTTTCCCACATGACTATGGATCCAAGAGCGAACGAGTCTTACATTACCACTGTTTCTTAATTAAACAGAACCATTTGATTCGAAGATGTTTGTGCCAGGCATCATGGGACATTTGGAAGAAATCAACTGACAGGACGAATATATCTATGGTTATTTTAGAAAACAAGTTATTTTGCTAATTTACATTCTATTTTTCTTAATGATATAAAGAAAGACAGTAAATATAAAAATGTTCCTTCTGTTATATCACTCTCATTAGCATACCCTTTTGCAAAAGAACATACAAAGTTCAATATGGACAAAAGAGAAGTTTCTGAAGGCTTATTTAGATTAAGTGAGATTGGGCTTAAGTCATATTCCTGATGATATTTCTATTCCATGTATCCTATACATATCTCAGAATAATATAAAATTGGATTTCGCTTTACAAAAAATTGAATTAATTCTTTAATAAGATAGAAGTAATTTTTATTTATTAATAATTTTCCCAAATGTTGTGGGCTTGGGGTTGATGCTGAGGGAACCTCCTGGTTGGAAGATAAACTTGACAACTACCTACATGATTTGGAAGAACTGAATATTGCTAAAATGGAATCAATGGACACAACATAATTGAATGATTCTTCTTAAAAATTGTTTGAGCATATGTTTGTTGCTTTGGTGTGTATATTGAGAGTACATATTGCTTTTGATTTCTGAAAAACAAAACAAAATGAAACCAAAAATAGGGTGACATACTTGTCTTGCCCTCACCCTAGACAAGCTAAGTCCTGAAAATCACACGGAGTACTCCATCTACCTGCAGAGATGCTCTGTAAACACATAAGGAAAAGTACAAGCAGCTTGCCTCTAAGATGTGTTTGATTTTGGTCTGTATACTCTTTGGAGTCTAGACACTGGGAATCAAGCATCAAATGGGTGCTTCCTCAATATGAAAGATTTTGTGTGTTGGAATAGCAGCCTATGGTTGGGTGTCAGCACTTATGTGAGAGATGACCAGTAAGCTTTGTTTCCTTTTACTGTTGTGTTCTTGTTTACAAGCCAAAATGTGCGATGGTTTGTTAATGAAGAAAAGGAAAAAAATATTTGATAAGCCAAGCCATCCTTGATGCCCAGTTAGCTCTCTCTGTCTCTCTGCCTCCAACTTGGGGATCAGATGGAAGCTCTCAGCTATTGCTGCTGCAATATTCCCCATTATAAGGGTCATGGACTCTCTCACCCTCTCAAGGTTTATTTGGAACCTTGATCCCCAAATAAATATTTTCTTTCCTAAGTTGTCTTTATCATGGGATCTCTTCATAGCAGAAGAAAAGTACCCAAGACACGGTAGAACATACTTTGAATCCTGGCTCCTTGAGTGGCCCTCAAAAGTAAGTGACTTCTGTAGGTCTTTAGCTCATTTTACATTTGTGGACCGTGATCTCTGAACTCTCTCAAGAAGAAGGTCTCAATGAAAGGTTGCTTGTGTCCAGGCCTTCTGATTTTTACCTTCATGCAGTGTCATTTGGGATTGTTTTGTCCCCCAAACTGCTCTGCTATCCTCTGTGTAAAAATAGTACTTCTCATGGTGAGGTAATCCTTTGGATGATGGTCAAGCTGTCTGCAGTGGATAAAGATGCCAGCATCCACTCCCAGCATCCACTCCATCCGGCTCACTTCAGTTTTATATGCACAATGCGTCTCTGCAGTCACACCTTGAATTTGAGCATATGTGGTGTTGTTGGGGTGTATGTGCCAGCATGTACCTCTTACCTACAGAATGTTAAAAATTTCTTCCCTGGTCACTGTACTGCATGACTGATCCATTTCATGTGATCTATTTAGTATGGTTCATTGCCCACTGGTCTTATTATTTAACGATTTGCATTAAATTGAATTTTCTATTTACAGGTGTAAATGGAAATTTTGGCTTCTGAGAGGATATTATTTCCTGGCTAGAATGTTCTTGGGTGAATTAGATCTGCCATTATTAGACTGTACATACCTGGACTAAGCTGAGGCTATTTAATTAGAATATCATTGCTATTTTATTTTATTTTATTTTGTTTTAATTTTTATGGTTGAGCTTGAGTTTCTGAGGCCAGGCCATTTTCATCAATTTAAGAGACATTACTATTATTCTACAGAAATTAAACCCAAATCAACCCAACAAAACAAAACAAAACAAAACAAAACAAAACAAAACAAAACAAAACATGTATATGTCATGATGGAGTTGAATCAGTGTCCTGTGACAAACTTTTCCAAGGAAGACACAACATTTACATCTACCCATCCCAGGTAGGGATCCCATGACAGACCAAAGTATAAATACCACCAAAGACCAACTTAGCGAACCCATGAGGTTTAAAGGGGTTATTCATGACAGTAAGGGTGATAGATTTTTTGCAGGAACAAAAATGACTCAAAGACAGCTGCATTACCAAACCCCACCCTGGCATGGGCAGCAGCACATAAAGTCTGGTAACCTAAAGCAGATTCTACAGTTTTCAGGTAGCCCAAGAAGAGTGTCTTTTCTAGGTGCCTTAGTTGGTCTAAACCTCTTAGGCAGCTGGAGTGTATTCTGCTTCTTCCAGGGGGATTGGTTTAGTCTCCAAGTCTTCTTTGAGCTCAGTTTTCTTTCATCTGAGCAGGACTCTCAGCTTTTAATGCTTACTGTGGTAGGAAGGGCCTAGTGAATCTAGTCAGTTTCAGGGACTTCCTAAAGCTATTTTGAGTTGTTTAACTTCCTGCTTAAGAAGCTTCCCTGCAGGATGGAATGTTGTGATCTTATAGGAAACTGTTACACAAAAATTAGTGGCAATATTTATAAATTACTAAAATTTTATTATTTGATATAACATTGATAGCTGTACATATCTTATTTTCAACTCTATGCCTCACATAAGCTTGAAGAACTGGCATTTATTGGATGTAAACCAGAGGCCAAGCTTTGTAGCATTTGCCTTGCTTGTATTTCTTCATTAAATGTCTAAAATATCTTGTGGGCAAGGCATTGTGTTTGTTTCCACTTTACAGAGAATGGGTGCTAAAGAATGATTATATCATGTGCTTATGCACACACTCTTGGTTGACAGAGTTCCCCAGAGTCTTACATTCTAGGCCATTCCTATATTCTGGTGTCAATAGGATGGGTTTTATAAATATCTATCTAGCTGTTCTTCTTCTCTCCCAGGGACCAAATGTTTCAGAAGATGCAGTGGGACCTACAGTGCTGGGGCTTTGGGTACAGTTTTCCACTCTTGCTGGTTCTGCTTTGAACATTCCCAGTTTTGTTTTGTCTAGCCCTGGTAACTATAGTTGTTGCTAGTGGTCACTATTCACATTGGATTTGGCAGGAGTCTAGACAAGAATCTATGACACTGATTTTTTTTCTCTAAATTTTACTTATTTTTCCCTTAAATCAAAACAAAACAACATCCCAGCTTTATTGAGGTCTAACTCACATACAATGTAACTTCTCAGTTAAAGCCTTTAAGTCAGTGGCTTATTACATATTTTCAGGTGTAGTACATTCATAATTCCATTTTTCCATCACAAAGATAGACTTTATCCCTTTTTGATTCCCATCCCCAGCCCCATCCCAGTATCTCTCCTTGTTGCAATGAATCACTAACGCACGCCCATTTCTGTAGGTTGCCTACAGTAGACATTTTATGAAAAATGAAACTGAACATGTCTTTGTATTGTATATTTGGATTGCCTCCATTAATTGATATCTAATGTTTTAAAAATTAATTTCTTTCCTTCTTTTTAAAACATATATTAGTATTCTCTCTCTTTCTTTCCTCCTTTTCTTTCTCATTTCTTCCTCTTCCTATTCCTCTTCCTCTTCTTCATCTTCTCTCTCTCTCTCTTTGGTTCCTATTCTTGTTTGTTTTGAGACATGGTCTCTCTCTATGTAGTCCTGGCTGTCATGGTCCTTGCTTTGTAGACCAGGCTAGTCATGCTCTCACAGAGATGTACCTGCTGCTGCCTTTGAAGTGCTTGGATTAAAGGCATGAGCCACCAAGCCCAACCACATATTAGTATTCTATTATATGAGCATATACTTGTGTTCATCTACTTTTTACATAGACACACTTGGAGAATTCCTATTTTTTGGTATTTGTGAATCTTACTAATTTGAACGTGTGTGTGTGTGTGTGTGTGTGTGTGTGTAATAGCTAATCTTGGTTGTCAACTTGGTTACATCTTAAATTAACAAAAATCCAAGCAGCTGAATGATCTGTGGGGGGTTAGATTATTTGAAGTGCAAGACCAACATTACATCCATAACATTTATTATCACCCTAAATGTGGGACATACCTTTGGGTGGCAGGCCACATAAAAGGCCATGAAAGAAGGGAGCTTTTGCCTTCTGTCTGCCTTCTCTTGCTCTCTCTGGCAAGTTCATCTCTCTTGTTCTTGTCCTTTGCTGGTATTAAAAGCTATTTCTCTAAGATTCTAATGTAGACTGGCAACTGTCAGTGTTCTAGGACTTCCTTGGTACTTCAACACCATATTGAGACTGCTGAGACATTCTATGTCATAGACTGCACAATAACTGGATCCTTGGCCTTTATGACAGGAGACAGCCATAGCTGAGCTACTCAGACCACAGCCCATGAACCTCTTTAATAACCTCCATATGTATGTGTGTGCATATATGTTCTACTCATTCTATCAGTTCTGTTCTTTTACAAAACCCTGACTAATATACTAGTACATAAAGTTTTTGTTTGAATATCTGCTTCCCATTCTTTTGTGTATAGACCAAGGAGTGGAATTCTGAGTCTTAGTTCTTGAAAAGCTGTCTGTTGCTTTCCATAGCAGATATCCACTTTAAATTCCATCTGTAGTTTAGGAGGGTTCCAGATTTTCTGTGTCCTTGCCAATAGTTTCTTGGTATTTTTCTTTAGATTTGTTTTGTTAATAGCCATCCTAGTGGACCTAATTAATACTTAAGCTTGTTTGGGCAGGCTTGGTAGAGAGGCAGATGCAGGTACATCTCTGACTTTGAGGCCAGCTTGGTCTACAGAGCAAGTTTCAGAACAGCCAGGGCTACACAAAGAAACCTGTCTCAAAAACCCAAAATAAAATACAAACTGCTTTTTAAGTCTATATTTTAGGGCTGGAGGGATTGCTCAGTGGTTAAAAAACACTGTCTGCTCATCTAGAGGACTTGAATTAGACTGTCAGCCCCCACATAGTAGCTCATAACCACCTGTAACTCCAGTTCCAGGGGATATGATGCCCTTCTCCATTAGCATGAGGCATTCACAAGGTGCACAGACATATATGCAGGTGAAACCCCAATACACATTAAATAAATCAATGGAATAAAATGTTTAATCTCTTCTTCTTTTTCTTCTTCTTCTTCTTCTTCTTCTTCTTCTTCTTCTTCTTCTTCTTCTTCTTCTTCTTCTTCTTCTTCTCCTTCTCCTTCTCCTTCTCCTTCTCCTTCTCCTTCTCCTCCTCCTCTTTCTTCTCCTCCTCTTCTTCTTTCTCCTCCTTCTCCTTCTTTGTGTGTGTGTGTGTATGAGTGTGTGTTTATGTGTATATATGTGTGTGTGTGTGAGTTTGTATATATGTGTGTGTATGAGTGTGTGTGTGTGTGTGTGTGTGTGTGTGTGTGTGTGTGTGGTCTATGTATGTAATCTGCAAGTGGGGGTCACAGGACAACTTTCTGAAGCTGTTCTTCTTCCATCTTGGGCTTTGGGAAAGGAGAACTCATGTTACCAGGCTCATACAGAAAGCCCCTTTATCTGAAGAGCCATCTTGTGTGCCTTCTCTTACTATGCATTTTTGACAAGGCTCATATAGCCAAGCTGATTTCCTACAGCTGAGATGCCCTGAGCTTCTGCTCTCCCCTCTTCAGTGCTGGGGCCACAGGCAGATAGAGCTTTAGATAGTGGGGACCTAGCTCCTGGCTTCACGTGTGCTAGACAAGCACTCTACTGTCTGTGAGCTTAACTACCACCTGCTTGAAGACTTAAAGGAAGTTTTCCCTTTTCTTTCACATCCCCAGGCACTAATTTTCTCTCCCTTTTGGGTTCTTGTCTTTTCATGCTGTTTCTCCTCCTGACAGCTTTTTTACTGAGAAAAGAATGAAGGTTCTATTTCTCCTGGATTGCCATGTCACGGCCTTAATAAGTGAATTGATGAAGGGGTAAGGAGGATTTGCAGGGACAGGGAAAATTGTTAGTGCTGAGCACTTATGTGTATTACCTCATTTAATTTTTATAACAACATTAAGAACTAATTCATTCATTTGTAAATAAAAAAATGACATTCATTTTGTTAAAAAAAGAAAAAAAAAGGAAAAGAAAAAGAAAAAAAGAAATGAAAACTAGCCCATTGTTGGGTCATCCAAACACTGAACATAGAACTCTGAGACAGGTTTCTTCTTAGGCTCTCTGAATCAAATCATGGCGTTACCTTCACAGCATGCCATACTACCTGTGACTGTTGCCTTTTTAGAAGTTTCTTTCTGTTCCTTGCACTGTGTTAGCTGGAAACCAGTCAAATCATATGAAAACCTGGTAGCTCCAACATATTAGGTAATTATGAACAAATAATGATATTTTTTCTTTCCAGACAGTGACACAGACAATGAGGGTTTTTTTTGTTGTTGTTGTTGTTTGTTTGTTTTTCCTCTTTCTTTAATTAGATATTTTCTTTATTTACACTTCAAATGCTATCCCGAAAGTTCCCTATATCCTCACCATGCCCTGCTCCTCTACCCACCCACTCCCACTTCTTGGCCCTGGCATTCCCCTGAACTGGGGCATATAAAGTTTGTAAGACCAAGGGGCCTCTCTTCCCAATGATGGGCGACTAGGCCATCTTCTGCTACATATGCATCTAGAGACACGAGCTCTGGGGGTAATGGTTAGTTCGTATTGTTTTTCCACCTAAAGGGTTGTAGACCCCTTCAGATCCTTGAGTAATTTCTCTAGCTCCTCCATTGGGGGCCCTATGTTCCATCCTATGGATGACTATGAGCATCCCCTTCTGTATTTGCCAGGCACTGGCATAGTCTTACTCGAGATAGTTATATCAGGGTCTTTTCAGCAAAATCTTGCTGGCATATGCAATAGTGTCTGGGTTTGGTGGCTGATTATGGGAAGGATCCCCGGGTGGGGTAGTCTCTGGATGGTCTATCATTTCATCTTAGCTCCAATCTTTGTCTCTGTAACTCCTTTCATGGGTGTTTTGTTCTCTATTCTAAGAAGGAATGAAGTATGTTTTTTTTTTTTTTTTTTTAAGACAGGGTTTCTATGTGTAGCCCTGGCTGTCTTGGAACTCACTCTGTAGACCAGGCTGACTTCGAACTCAGAAATCCGCCTGCCTCTGCCTCCCAAGTGTTGGGATTAAAGACGTGTGCCACCACTGCCTGGCCAGCCAATGAGATGTTAAGTAGCAGTACAAGATCCCACAGTATCAATGAGCCCAGAATCAGTTCTGTCAATTTGTGTCTATGGATTTTCATCAGTACAGACCAATTTGCTGCAGTCTGAAGGGCGCTGCTCATCTGGCGGTGTGAAAGATCAGGGAGTGAGCCATCCTTCTGGGCTACCCAACACTCTTCCCAGATAGTTCTTTT
>LR749804.1:278158-300658 GCA_902729485.2 Mus minutoides | reverse complement strand
TGGATGCCTTGTGTACATCAGAATCTGTTTTTGTTTTTGTTTCCCCTTAGCCCAACACCCGGTTTTGTTTGTTTCTCTACCGCTTTGGTCCTAGCCTACTTCTCATTGCTATACAGGCTTGTTTCTGTCACAGTCCACTGGCTCATGCTGTTTAGACCTAGTGTCTAGGGGACAATGAGAGCAGTAAACTAATCTGTGCTAATGGGCAAGCGTGAGGAAATCAGGGTCAAGGGAAGCTGCACAGCACATCCTGTGCTCGGCTTCTCCTAGGTAGCATAAGTGCCACTTTGGAAATATTGTGTTGACTTCACTTTTCTCTAAGATACCAAGTCCTCCCGTGGTTGGTTGTGTGAAGTGGCTTTCTCAAAGGCATCCAGGACTCAGCGTATTGCCACAAAGGTAGATTCTGATGCTGCCTTGAACCAGCTTTGCAATGGTATTCCAATCACACTTAGATGCCTCTAACAGTGGAATGGAGGAATGGAGGTCAGGGTGCCTTCTTTCCTCTCTGCCTGCGGTGTTCTCTCTGGGTGTGCATATACCACTCAAGTACTCTCTCTACAAGTCAGCAAAGCACAATGGTTGTGTCAAGGGTGTGACTTCACTAGGACAAGCCAGTGTCTCTTCACTGTCAATTCCCAGAGCGCCACCTGACTTTTCAAAACTTTGTCCTAGCCGACGAAGACCAAGTTTAACATTTATAGAAAGAGCTGTGGCATTGTTTGAAATATTTTGCGGATTTCAAGTTCACAGTGGATCATTTTTCTTTTAGCCTAATCTTGTTATTCCCATTTATTTTATATGATCTTATTACATAAACATGAAGATTTCCTTTGACTGTCCAAGCAAGCAGCTTGCTTTAAAAGTCTCTGCATAACTGCTATTTATTTGTATTGCATTTTTGTTCTTCACTTCTTGGTTTGGTATTTAACTGTGATACATTTCAATTGAATCTCTTTAAAACGCAACTGCTCGTTCCTCTGCGTTAAGCACTTTACCTTTTATAAACTCAATCAGCATTCTTGCCGTTTGTATTATCTTAAATGGCAGCATTAGTACCTTGTCTTTCTCGTCCTGAGAGCATTTGCTGAAGCAGGTGGTTTCCGTAGCATCTGTTACTTGAATCACAGGCTTTATGTCTTAGGAGCTGCCTCTGGAGACCATTGGCCATTTAGGAAAGGAGAGAGAAGGCCATAATGCCCTTAGAAACAGGATACAAATTTATCATAGTTATTATCCTAATCAATATCTGAGAAATTAAGCTGCCTTTTTAATCAAATAAGTATTTTCTTATAGTGTATTGCCAGACTGTTTCCCCTGATTGTTTATATCTAAATTTGGGGGAATTTAATGCTAGTATCATACTTGGTTAATTTAAAACACCATTTTTTATTTTTATAGGTTAAAATATTTTAAAGTTTCCATGCATGTTTGTAACAAAACATGATCATCTCTAACCCCATTTTATTCTTCAAACTGCCCTTCTATCTTCCCCATTATTCCCCTAAACTTCATTTCTTAAAAAACAAAACAAAACAAAACAAAACAAAACAAAACAAAACAAAACAAAAACTGCACTAAGTTCGGGTATAGCTGCCCATATGTGCATGAGTGTTAAGCTATCCTCTGGAGCATGAGGGGCAGACCAGTGGGTTTTAACCTCAGCAAAGAATGATTTTTCCCCCCATTCACTATCTGCTCCTTCGTGTGGGATGGGGCCTGGAGGTGATCTACCCATTGATGTCTGGACTTTGGCTGCATTGATCTTGTCTAGGTCTTGTGTAGTTAACTACAGCTGCCGTGAGGTCATGACTGGACATCCATGCAATGCTGATCTTCCTTATGATCTGACTCTTGAGTATTTTCTTCCACCTCTTCTCTAATGGCACCCAAGCTTGGCGGTTTGGGGTTAGTATTGATGTCCCGTTTAGGGCGGAGAACTTGTTTCTTATTTTAAGCATTCTGACCATTAACACATCATTCCATTGACTGCTGCTCACTGTAGAGCGAAGCTTCCCTGACCAAGGCCGAGAACATCACAGGTCTATGAGTATAAGCATAAATAACAACGTAGAAGGCTGTGGCCTCCCCAGCTACGGGGCTTTCGCCACAATTACAGTAAGCCTGAAAGGCCCTGCTGGGGAGCAGGCCTCAAATCCAATCAGAAAACAGTTAGCTACTCCCTAACAATGGCGACACGACTGCACCAGTGGGTACACTTTGCCTGGCAGGTTACTATCACAGCATTCAGGGTCCAGCACTGGGCAAGACCAATGATGTTTTCATAGTATTTTCTGGTGCTGCGAAAGTTGGCCCGCAAGGAGGAAGTTTCCCAGCCGAGTTGTGAGACTGATTCCCTACGTCCTGCAGCCAAAACATGTTTACCGGGATCCTTTGGGTAGTTGCAATTGGCCGTAGCAATAGGTTTTTAAATTGAGGGTTTTTATGAGATATGTATGGAATCTAAAATGTGAATGGCAAACCAGAGAAATTAGTATGTCATCCCCTTTTACAGATGAGAAAATAGCTTTCAAGAAGGCAAATCATATTTTTTTTTCTTTCTTTCAGTCTCCCTACTGCTAAGCATGAAGCTAAAATCCAAACCAAAGTCTGTCTGGCTAAGAAACCTCCACTTCTAACCACTGTGTTATAGTACTTCCTGCTAACCCTGGAAAAGGTGTCTCTCATGTAAATCAACATTTTCACTGACAGCAGACTTCCTTCTTTCATACTGTAACATGCATCTATGAAAGCAGTAAATACTAGTTGCATGTAGCTTCCATTTTTCATTTGAAAATACCCTAAATATATATAAATATAGTCATAAAATTATACAAAGTAAGACTTTTTAGTCCTTCAAGATCATAGACACTTCGGCATGTGTGCTTTCTTTTTAGTTGTTGTTGAGATTTAAAATTCAAGCTATTATTATTTATTCAAGTGTACGTGTGTGTCGGATTGTGTTTATGTGTATATGTGTGTGGGTCCCCATGGAAGCCAGAAGAAGGCATAGGATCCCCTAGAGCTGGAGTTACAGCTAGTTGTGAGCTACCAAACAGGGATGTGAGAAACTGAACTTTGGTCCTCTGGAAGAGCAACGAGCACTCTTAACCAATGAACCATCTCTAAATATGTACTTACTTTAAAAGTTCTGACGCATACATAGTTAGCTGTAACTCTATAATCCTTTCATTTTTCAGCTTTTGAAGTTTTATCTTCAAATTTATTAGCAAAAAGTTTTATCACCATCTGTTATTCTAGGATATATACAATATACTTCTTTGGAAAATACTGCAAAGATCTTTCTTTCTTTTGTCTGCCCTTCCTTCCTTCCTTCCTTCCTTCCTTCCTTCCTTCCTTCCTTCCTTCCTTCCTTCGTTCCCTACACCCCCTCTCCCCTTCCTCCTTTCCCTTTCCCTCCCATCTCTTGCCCTCCCCTCCCTCCCATTCCCCTTCCCTCCCCTTCCCTTTCCTTCCCTTTCCTTCCCTTTCCTTCCCTTCCCTTCTCTTCCCTTCCTCTCCATTCCCTCCCCTTTCATCCTTTATCACCCATCTTACCTCCCTTACTCCCTGCTCTTCTGTGGTCGTTTGAAAGAAAATGTCTCCTGTAGGCCCATAGTGAGTGATGCTATTAGTAGGTATAGCCTTGTTGGAGTAGGTGTGGTCTGGGACGAAGTGTACCTCCTCTTCTGCTACCTTTGGATCAAGATGTAGATCTCTTAGCTGTCTCTCCAGTACTATGTCTGCCTATGTGCTGCCATGCTTCCTGTCATGATGATAATGGATTAAAATTCTGAACTGTAAGCCAGCCCTAATGAAATGTTTTCCTTTATATGATTTGCTGTGGTCAAGGTGTCTTTTCTCAGCAATAGAAATCCTAAGACAGAAATTGGTGAAAAAAAATGGCTACCATATGTCTATAGGAGGTGATACCATTAGGAGGTATGGACTTGTTGGAGTAGGTATGGCTTTGTTAGAGAAAATATCTCTCTCTCTCTCTCTCTCTCTCTCTCTCTCTCTCTCTCTCTCTCTCTCTCTCTCTCTCCCTGTCTCTCTCCTCCTCCTCCTTCTCTTCTCCTCCTCCTCCCCTAAGTCCTTCCAGATTCTTTCCCCCTTCTCCCACCCAACTTTCTCAGATAAAGCAAAGGCACAATATTGCAACAAAGTTCCCCAAACCAAGAAAACAAAATAAAATACTACCCCAAAAGGAGGGAAAACAAGCCATAAAATAAAGGACCACGGAACTATTACCAAATAAAAGCACATACAGAAAACATGGTGCATCTACACAATGAAATACTATTCAGCTATTAAAAGCAAAGACATCATGAAAATTTCAGGCAAATTTCACTTGGTAACCCAGACCCAGAAAGACACGAATGAAATGTTCTCATTTATAAGTGGTCATTAATCATAAAGTGCAGGATAACCACGCTATATTCCACAGACTCAAAGGAACAGGGTAATAAGGAATGCCTAAAGGAGAGTTCGTGAATCTCATTCTGAAGGAAAAAAAAATAAGAGAGAGGGAACTGGGTGGGAGAGGAACTGAGGAGGGAAAGGGGGACAGGGATCAGTGTGGGAAGAACGGGGGTGGAAGATAATTGACTCCTTTTAATCAAATAAGTTCTAACAAATTAATGCAGAACAGTTTTTCTTTATCCTTGTCTTTTTTGAGGGGTGGGGGATGGTGGTGGTGGGGATGTAGAGACAGACCTCTTATTGGAGACTGATCTGGCTTTGTGATGTAGCCTAAGCTGAACTTAAACATGTAATAATCCTACTGCTTTAGCCTCTTGGGTGCTAGGATTCTAGCCATGGCTCATTAAGCCCGGATTCATCATTATCTTAACTTGGGACATTTCTTTTCATCTTCTAGGTTCCAACAGAAGTCTATAAATCTGTTATATGACCATTATAGGGCACTGCTCCATCTTTATCTCTGTTGAAACACAATTTTTGAGAACTCTGTCTGAATCTCGGTGCCTAGTGTAAGATGAAGAAAAGTACATGCAAGGGACTGATGTTTGAAGCCCCTAAATGCTATGCAAATTTTCAATAAGATACTAACAAGAGTGTAAAAGATAGGATGTTCTAAAGGATGGACCATAGGCTTGGTTCAATTCTCTTCTGAATTGGCCTCTTACTGAGTTCTGAACTAGACTTCTCTCCACTATTCTACATATGAAAGGCATGTAATAATCACACATGTACATGCAGCTGTCAGTTACAGTGGGATATCCTCTGGCTAGCTTCAATCTTCAGACCTCCCAGACTATCTTCCCTTTATTATTACTTATGACATTTTTTAAGCCAGGGTCTTATGAAAGTTAAGTATGTGTTCTCCATCTCAACCAGACCCCTAGCACCTATGTTGACTTCAAGCTGATAGGAATAATAACCTGAATATTATTGTGATTAATGATAAGTTTTGTAGCCTTATCAATGCCAGACTTCACTTTGATATTGGTAATTTAGCAAAGGGAAAAAAAATAGACCAAGGTTTCTCCTGGAAATCAGCTTAGATTTGAGTAGAAAGAAATAAAGAATAAATTAATAAAATACCAACTATATTCAGTAATAGTAAATATGAGGGAAATTTATCAAATGGGAAAGAAGGATAGACAGTGAGAAGGAGCTGGAATCTGAGGTAGGGTATCTAGGGGAAGGTCCTCTGAGAACGCATGTGATGGTCCCCAGGAAAGTGACAAGCAGGTCCCAACAGCCTGTGGAAGAGCATTCGACCACAGCCATCTCATAGATTGTCTACCTCCAACCTTCCCTTACATATCTTTAAAGTAGAAGATAGGAAAGGGGCTTAGCATCACCAACATTTATACTTTTAGTTGAATTCCTGTGTTTTAAGTTGCCAAAGTCTTATCTAAGAAGTTAGGAACAGTATGGGTGGGAATGAGGGTTGGAGAATGCTAGTTGAAGGAGAGAGATATTCGTATGCTTATTAGATAAGGGTCTCTGTGAGTTATCTGGATATGAATCCACAATTGCTTTTAAGACAGTGGTTCTGTTTATCAGTCTCTGTGTGAAGAGAAAGAAGCAAACCCTCAACTGGCTTCTTATTTGTTCCTTTCCTTGGACAGGTTAACTCTGCTTCATCATCTTCTTCTACTTGCAGAGTGTTTGTTCTTGCTAAGTACCATGTTTCTAGACATTGCTATTATGTTTGAACCAATAGGGAATGCATGCAAAGGATTTATAGCTTTAACAGACATTTTCTATGGAACAGATAAGGTACAGATAGATCTTACCTTACAGGAGGACATTCTTTTCCGGTGAATCAGGCCCGTGGGCTCTTGGTCACTGCGTTTGAGAGTGCTCCTGAGTAAATGTAAATTCATTTCCACGAACTGCCCTGAGAATTCAAAAATTCTCCCATCAATGTCATCACATCCTTTCTGATTTTTGAAGTGCAAATTTGACACCGTTGTTCCTATTAACAGTTAAGCAAGTTTCGCCCCTCAAGTTTCCATTATAATGGATGCATTGTTGAAATTATAGTTACATTAAAATTCTTACTACGAATGAAGCCAGCTAAAAAATGTTTACTGACTTGAATTGAGCTCATCATGTTTTGTTTGCTGAATTGTGTTTTGTCATTTCACCAACAGAAGAGCTGGTCTCCAAACTATTCCCCAAAGAGGAGCTTTTACTCTTCAAGAAGTGCTTGCTTCAGTTTTCTTCTTGCTGCTCCAAACAAGATGTTGTTTATTACTTTGAAACACTATATGTAAACCCCAGGAATATGTTAAATATGATTGAAGTCTTGGCTGTCTTTAACAAATTGAAGTTTCCAGAAATTTAGCTATGTTTAAAAACCAAAGCCATGTTTTAAGGAAAGAGTTCTATTTCCAAATATGTGGTTGCCCAAACCTTTTATATTTTCATGTCAAATTCAGCTGCCAAATAACACACATTGTACCTTAGCTGTGTATATATATATATATATATATATATATATATATATATATATATATATATATATATAATGTGTATATATGTAACATCATATTATATATACATGTATATGTATATATAAGTTTATCCTAACACACAGGCTTCAGATTTTAAAAAGCCCTTAAAGAGCAGCTCTGTTCATATTTCCTGAACATATGCTGTTCAAATGCATATAATGATGTTTTAGAGAAAGGGCTGTAAAGCAGGGGTCATTTATCCTGGTAAAAATTGACCTGCACAGAGTGATTAGCACAGCAGAACAGTTTATCTAGGAAAACACAGGAATTCCTAGCCAGACCAAAATAGGCGGTCAAGGAAATTGTCTTCATAATCATAGTTGTTATATATTTATGATATGTTGACCATAGGTAATTATATACATTTCTAAACTGGCTTGTACATGCACAGAGTAAGAGAAAGCCCAGGTTTGTGATAAAAGGATTTTATTGTCCTTTCATTTCTTTCATATGTTTTATTTAATCATTTATAAAAGACAAATTAATAATGAGTAGCAATTTCATTTTTTTGTTGTTGTTCAGCATTCATTCCTACACATTTGGAATATCTATTAGTATGTATTCTTAATAGTTTTGGCACAAGTTCAATGCCAATGAATGAATGATAGACACATTTTATAGTCTTCTTAAGGGATAATAATGTGGCTCTATGACAGTGTGTCTTGATTTCTTTGGGGACAGGGCACTCAGCTATTTCACAGACGTAGAGAACAGTTAGTTATTTCCCCAGCTAATGCAGTGATAACATTTTTTTTTGTTCCATTATATTTATTTTCTTAGGATAGCAATATCAGGACTACATTGCAGATTAATGTCTAAGAAACTAACTGATCATATGAGTCATCTGTAGCTTTATTCTTCCATTGTGGTTGAGAATTCATATTCTATCTTTTCATATCAATGACAATGTGATGACATAGAAAAGAGTTTTACTGGCTTGTTTCATGCATCAAAAGTAATCTCTTAGCAGAGAAAGGTTTATTTTTTTAATAAGAGATTAGAACTTTGAGTACTTGAAGTTTCGGGTGGGCTATTTTGGAGAGGATAGTGATTGGCTGCTGTTTACCTACTCTGTTGGCAAAACAGGGAGTTATGGGATTGGATTTTAGTGAAACAGGCTTAAATTAGTCTTGCAAGTCTGTGCATAAAATACTGGGATGAATTGGCGACAGTTGTATTTTTTGTTTTCAGGGACTCAGTCTGTTCTACTCATAGAGTTCAGCACAGGGTCTGGCACAGATAAAGTGCTCACCCAGGGTAAACACATATAAACAATTGGTGAGATGTTACAAACATATAGCCCTCTGCTGCAGTGTAAGGTATGCTGGAGGTATATATAAGGTATAGACTGTAGTTGTTGTTTTAGAAGTCCAATGTTGTATGCAAAAAATCAGAATTGTAAGTAAATATTGGAAAAGACTTCATGGAATCTGAAGCAATGGTAATATGCCACAATTCTCTATACACTTTCCCAAACTTTCTTGGATATTTACATTTCTTATAGTCCAGGAGGAAGGCCATGAAATATGAAGTTGGCTGCTGTGGACTGGGAGATTTCTAGCTCACACAGTTCACTCCTGGGTAGGTTTTGGGGGTGGGGGTGGGGGAAACTTCTGCTATTAGCTGTAGCTATCACCTTTAAGGGCCTTCTGAGGTCTGACTGAGATGGTAAGATGTTTGCACTGTGTTTGTGTCTGTCTCAGGAGGCTTTCACTGAGAGCTTACTTTTTGAATGGGGAGGAAATGTGGTCAATTACACATTATTTCCCTAACATCAAACTAGAACCTCAAGGAAGATTTAATTTGAAAACTGTAAGAGAACACTTCAAATATGAAGCTCAACGTAGTCACTAGGCATTGAGAGAAAGCCTGCATGCGCAGAGGCCCAGCGAAGGCATTGCTTCTGTGTGCATGTGACATTCCTGGGAGACGGTGAGTCAACAGCAGCTTTGCCCTGAAGAATGCATTGTATCTCACAACACCTCTCTTGTATGCTGGACTTGTGATTGCTTAGTCTCCAGAGGCTTCTGGACCTGGTGTCTGGAGAAAGAGAGGATGTCTTCCTTTGCAGATGTGGGCAGGGGCATCTCATTAGGAACTAAAGACACACCAGAGTTTGTAAGTTTGAAAACTCTAGGAAAACATTAAGAGAAAAAATAGAAAAAATACGGAATTCAGATTAAGAAATTTAAACTGCAATTTTATAGCAGCTCATTTTTTTTTCTTGCAAAGAAAAAAAAAGTGATTGCTAGAAGTCTGAAAAGAAGTTTTTGGTTAAATATTCTCACCTTGAAACATTTATGGGCATGATGGATGATATTTTTGGAAACTATGGCTGATTTAAAGTTTGGTTTCTTACTAGGGAGTTCTCAATTTAAGGAGCAAACTATAATTTGTAAAAAAAAAAACAACAAACCCTTTATATGTGGAATATCGATATGTTTTAGTGTTTGCTACCACAAAGGAGGTGTTGTTTGTGTCTTACATGTGTCCATATGACAATAACGAAGTTTGCTGAGTATGTGTGGACTTAACTGAAGGGATGACGGACTGACGGATGCATGCAGTGTCTTTTAGCAGTGGTCTGCTATTTATAGCCGGTCCTCTCTGATGAATGTAAGGTCTGGAGATCCTGTCTGGTGGATTCAACAGGGGAATGTGGCCATTTGTTGACACTTGATTGAAGAAAGATCCTCTGTTACTAGGAGAGGTAGGAGCTTTTCTCCTTTGACAGACCTCACAGCTTCCCAGCTAAGGTTAGGGAGGAAGGATGACCACCACAGTGAGAGAGGATGGAGAGAACCGCCTAGCCAACCAGACTAGCTCAGTTAGCGCTGAGACACAGTGAGGTGACAGGTATGGCAATCAGAACCCCATTCAGACTCTCTACTGCTCCTTGGGAGCATGAGGCTTCTGTCTGATACTAGATAGTTAAAATGTTTAGGCACGCTGCTGTTGAACTGTTTCTTCTGGATTAGGTGGATTAAGTTCATATCATAATTCTAATCAGGACAGCCTGACATGAGGGTCTGGTAGCAGAAGCTACTGCTGGTCTGTTCTCCAAAAAAAAAAGTTCGGTAGGGCCTGATGCTTCAGACTACAAGGGGACTTGCAGCCCAGCAAGTCTATAAGATTTCTGACCCATGCATCCTTCCCACATCCCTCCCATCCAACATGGTCTTTTTTTTCTCTTTCTCAGCGACAACTAGTATAGTCTTCCCAATGAACTTCCACAGTTGAATTCTGACCAAGTGCACTGTGGCTGCTTTTTAGTAATGAACAGAGCCGTAAGTAGCCTGATGTAAAACATCACCCTGTGTACTGCTGTGATGATACCATGGAGGGAACTGTTCTGTTTTGTATCCTGACTTCTTAAGGAGGGTTATAGAGACACATTTCCCCACTGTCTCATAGCTAGGATTAATTGTTTCTCCTCTTGTTATTTGTTCTACAGACTTTGAGATGTATGTAATGATTCATGCTTTTCTACCCACATAGCCTGTCTGAACGCTAAGTTTAAATTTATGGTTTACTCCTGAAAAGTATGGGAGGCTTTTTCCAAAAGTTCCCTCTTGATTGGATTTCCCTGATACTTCCTTTAAATTTGAGTTATCATATTGCATGGATGCATTTTTTTTTTTTTTTTGGCAAGTCAACTTTGATCTTGTGGGAGAGAAGCATGGAATAAAAAAAAACAGAAGCACAGAGCAGTTTGTTAATGCAATCCCTTTGTTCTGGTTGTTGTCCTTCTGTGAGCCTTCACTTTATGTCTCCTCTTCATCTGATCTCATTGATAGCCCACCCTTGCCTAGTGTCATACTGCTTCCCAGATTTGGGACTTTGGGAGGATTTGCCCCATTACACCAAAAGCATGGTACTAATTAATAGCTACTATTTTTTAGCTGCTCGAATTTCATTAATTTTTTTTAATCTCTTTCATTTGGGAGGAGAGTAATTCTACTTATCACTTGTTGCAAGAATACATGGGGTTTAAAGGCTCCATGTCCTTTTGGGCTACATTTTTTTTTCCTCAGGTAACTTTGTGGTAGGGTGTAGCAAGTCAATATTCCAGTCTTAACTGTTATCCAACTCTGAGATAAGCCCAGAGAAGTTTCAGATCTGAGGTTTGGAAGTGCAGAGGGATGTTCTGTAGTCTTTACATTCTTTATTATATTAATTTTAGTATTTGTAATTGGTGTTGGTGTTTTCTGGAATACCCCAAACGGCTGGTGATTACAGTCCTGAATTCATGTGGCATTCAAAAGATATGCCAACATGGATGGTAATCTATATAGTAAATCATCTGTACCATGGTGCTTGTTGAACACATTCCATCAGAGTGAGTCACATGTTGGTGTTTGAAAGGAATCAGCAGAATAAAATGAGCTGCTATTGCTAAAACAACCATGTTTCCAATGACCATATTCTGTTCAATCATAGAGACAATCAAAACAAGTGTCTATAACCAAGATATGGCTTCTACTTAGGGACTGTTGAGAAATCTAATAGCTACAAGGCAAGAGGACTCTCGTTTCTGGAGATGATAAGGTTTATAAGAGAGCTAAAGTCACACAGCAGTGCAGCAAGATGCAGGAGCACTTTGTGGTTAAATACTCAAAAGATTCTAGCATATGGCTTTAGCCAAGTTACTTAGTTTCTGCAAACTTCTGACAGTTTGCTCCTGTCTCAGAGGGAAATGGGTATTTAACTAGCATTACTGTTTTCTAAAGACATGGTTTAAGTGCCTGAAATATGTTACTTGTAGGTAATTATTATTAATAAAAATGTTAGTATTGTTCAGAACTCCAAATTCATATCAGTTTTCAAGGGTTTTGCTATACTTTATCCAACAAGGTACACAGACGATGGGGTCAAGTTGGTAGTTCCAGGACAGCCAAGACTACATAGAGAGACCCAGTTTCAAACAAAGCAAAACAAATCAAAAGAATGCTTAAAGTATATATACAGAGGAAAAGTTTTCGTGAAGTTGTGAATTAATATACTATGTCCATTAGTTTTCACTGTGCTGTTTTAGCCTTCAAACTTACACAGATAGAGGCCATCTTCTTTAACCCTTGGTTGTTTCAGTCTGTGTAGGGGCTACAGGGAGGTGAACTAGTTTCTTCTATTACTCATACTCCCTACATTTCATTTAGTCCCCTGCTGAAACTCAGTCTCTTGCCTTTGTGTGAAACAGGTGTAAATTTGCTCAGTGCGTTTCAGAAAAGGACTATAACCACCACTCATGCAAAATAACTATTTTGTGACATAGTTTCCATAAAGGGTAGGAAATTAAGATGAAATGCTGAAAATAGTTTTAAATATTATTAACATTTATTATTATTATTATTATTATTATTATTATTATTATTATTATTATTTTACAAAATAATGGGTTTTTGAAATGACATTTCAGGCATGTATATAACATAACGAGTCCCCCATTACCATATACTAAGTCCCTCTCCCATTGTCCCCTTGCCACTTCTTCAAGCCCTCTTTATCCTTCCACGAGTCTTCACTGTTTCCTTTCCCACCCTTAATTATTGTTGTTACATGTATACATACATATATAAATACAACTTGATGAGAACACTTAGTCTTGCTTGTATGTATGATTTTAGCACCGACTAATTGGTACTGGATAACCAATATGGGGTTCATATTGGAGGAAGACCAATTCTTCCTCTCTCATCAGCCATTAATTGCCTGTAGCTAGCTCCTCATTGAGGGGTGGAACCTTGTGAGAATTTGCTTGTTCATATCGGCATTTCAGCTCATGCTATCTTTGTTCAGGTCTGCTCTAGGTTATAGTACAGTTGAGATTTCATGGATGCAGCTACCCTGGCCACACTATTCTGCAGCACAAGTGGTCTGGGTTCAAAGATGAAATCAAGAAAGAATTTTAAAAGTTTTGAAAGTAAAAATTAGTCAACTCCAAAGACAGTGAGTTTGGTAAGATATTGTTGATGTTCTGTTATGGAAATAAAGAAACCACTGAGAACTAGACTGGTTTGGGGTCAAGTATTTTTGTCTTAATGAGCCTCAAGTTTTTTCTTTTTTCTTTTTGGTTCACTGACTATTTAGTGAACTTGTAAGTTTATACCCAGTAGCAATGTGCGTTAGTTACAACCTTATGGTAGGGCACCTGGAAAGGGTGGTATTCTTGTAGTTTCACTGTTGAATGTCTCAGAGGAGAAGTGAAATTCTGCAGTCTGGGTCTCATGAGTTTCTTTGGTTTTCATCTATGTTTGCATGTTGAATCTTTTCCATGTCCGGTTATGTGTTAGCCCGTTTGGAATTGGAGTTTTTATCATTTCCAGGCAAGGCATTCACTGAGTGCTCAGCTCTAAGTAACCTACGGCTCAGGGAGAGGAGGTGAAGGAATGTATGAGCCAGAGAGGGAGAAAGGCTACCGAGTACTGTCTGCTGGGCACAATATGGGCATTATATAACCATTGCAAGCATGATCTCATAGTAGTCATGGATGCCTGGATTGGGCATATAGAATCCTGGGCTTATCTGTTAATAGTCTTATCATGAACTAGGGAGAGACCCATTGGATTATATATATCCCACCCTGATGAATTTCTGGCTAATGGTGGATTCTTGGGACAAAGAGTACTTATGCACCATCAAGTAATCCCATGGACCTCCAGTGGTAGGATTGAATACCTGTACCTACCATTGCAATGAACCGAACTGGAAGATTCATTCTGATGGTACCATTGAGTTACCTATAAGGCAGCTATCATTCACATTTGTTTTTCTTTGGTGATTTGGTGATGCAACTTTGGGTCATGTACACACTATGAACATGTTCCATGATTGGGCTCTGTTTCTACTACTAATTCATCCTCTAGAGTAATAAGGTTTACAATTATAATCAGAAACAGAAATGTGATAAGGCAGAAGACCATAATAATAGTGTAAGAAAACCATTAAAGTACACACACACACGCACACACACACAACTGAAAGATGTTATGAATTTTTCTTTGAGAGCTTTAAAAGACACGGTTAGGATTGGTGAGATGGCTAAGTGGCACCAATCTTCATGACCTGTCTCAGAGCCTCTGGACTTGCATGATAGCAGAATAAACTTCCTCAGGTTGTCCTTTGACTTCCGACCCCTATATGTGCAGTTATATGCCACAATAAATGTAATAAAATTTAAACACGGTTATAAAAGGCAAACCTTGACTTCAGTGTTATAGTTTTGAGTGACTACCAGAATGCCAGAGTTAGTTGAGAGTTCTTAGACCTTTCAAAGCTACGCTTAAGGACTTTAATGCCACTGTAGTACAAGGCAAAATTCACGCAGAATGAGTGCTGAAGTTGCGACTGTGAAATTACAGAGCTCTCATATCCTTTTTATTTGACTGACTATATTTAAGTGTGCTCAGTGTCCTGGCTGTGGTATAGTTCCAGAGAGAGGTGAGGTACTGAGAGCCTGGTGCACTTCTCTACTCAGTTAAAATGTCATGATGGGATGATCGAATGTTCTCCATCTGGCCACCCACTGTCAACATCTTAATAGCCGCTATGTACTGACATAGCAAGTGACGTATGGCCTATGAGTGGTGTTGCCATGGTGATGATCATGGGGAAAGTGGTCATCCAAACTCACGACTGATACATCCTTCTGTGTCATCTCTTGCATGTCTTGTCCCAAAATTTGGACACCTGCTTTGCTCTTATGGGGCCTAATTTATGTATTTTATGCCTTAGGACTACTCAATGGTTGGCATTAGTGTGTTTCATGTACATTTCATATTAAATAGGATTTTATATGCCAATCTGAGAATTTAATGATCAATTATAAACTTGTTTCCCCGCTAAAATATATTTAAGTCCAAATCAAATAAAGTAAAAAATTTGAGGAAATGGCCCTTTAAAGAAGGAAATTGTTTCAATTTGTACTTGTAACTTTACATCAGTATATAATAAAATATTTTAGTGTGTCTTTGGAATGAAGGCTGTAACTTAATTTTAATAATGAAGTAAAAAATTGGAGTAACAAAAACTAAGCAGTATAGCATATATGAAGTTTTTAAAATATATGTTGTTGAATTAATTAAAAAGAAAATAATTTCTATGTAGTCATTTGACTTTAAAATGTATGGCAAGAGTTTAAAATTTTCAATTGTATTTTATAACGATGTTTTTCTCACATTATTAACATGAAGTTTTACTTCTGTAAATATATGCTGTACCTACTCTAGGTTTGTGCTGAGTGGTGGAGACAGCTAACTTAAAATTTATAATGTTTCAAGTAATCTACAAATTAGTTGGCCCAAGCACAGATAATTAACTGCAGATGTTTAGATGGTAATGTTGGTCAAGTTGTGATTGGGTATAGACAAATGTGGAGAGGAGTGCAGAGTTACAGTGACCTGTTTAGCTAAATATAAACCTCTCCTGGAGAGGTTTTGTGTCTGTCTTTAAGGTCCTCTAATGGTGGGGAATAATAAGATAATTTTGTCATTAGTTGTGACCTATTGGTACACGAGGGAAAATAATGTGGACATTTCTCTCTGTGTCTCTTCTCACTCATTTGAATAGATAACCAAGTAGCCTCTAAACATAAGGTCTGTTTCTTTCTCTCTTTCCTACATGACCCCTACCCCTGTAAGCTTGGTTGAGAGGACTGCCTACTTGCTAGAGGAGTCTACTCTTAAGCTCTGCCCTCCTCAACAAGGACCAGAGCTAACTCAGTGAGTATCTACAGCTTGGTCTCTGGATAAGATGCTCAACAATGAATGAGTAAAGGGCCCAGGAAACAATCAAAGAAGTACTATCCGAGAACCCTACGATACTTGAAGATAGCTGCAAGAAAAGTACAGTAACTTCAACAATTACCAACAATACATGTTTTCTATAAAGCAAGCTATGAATCATCTTGTTTAATTCTCTTAGAGGTTCATAAGGTAAGCCTCCGAATTAAGCCGACTTTTTCCTAATAGGAAAATCCACAGGTTTTTCTAAGTTTTAAACCTGTTCTTTAAGCTTATGCAGGTAGTAAGAGAGACCTGAAATTCTCCCAAATATTATGAACATGAATATGTCAGTTATTGTGCTAGTACTTGCTACATATTGGTAATGGTTGTGCATTCTTGTTGTTCTTTGGGTGACCAATGTACTCAGTCTTGCCAATTAGTTACATGTGAATTAAAAGCAAGTTACTAAATTATTCCCTCACCTCCTCCCTCCCCCTCCATCGCCCTCCCCCTCCATTACCATATCTCTCTTAGATTAGAAGCAAAGGCCCTGGTTGGATTCATTAGCATGGACCAGGGAAGCCATGCTGATGGAATTCTGTCACATGCTCTACATTCTTTAGCCCAGCAGACAGGATATCACTGGTTAGAGAGCCTCACGGATACTTGAGAGGACTAACAAGTCGCTTTGTCATAGATAACTGTATTGTGTGTCTGAATGTACAAGTCTGTTTTTTTTTCTATTATTATGTGATATTTCATGTTGACTTGTCAAACTGAAAAATGCCCATATTGATTTTGCAGAAAGCCTCACGTGTGAAATAAATGCACTCAAAGACGCTTCACAAGTAGCACTTTGGAGCTTCAGATGTGAAATGGATCATTCCTCAGTCTGTAATAAACCCTTCTGTGAAGCTCTTCAATCAAACTTGAGAAGTCAAGGTGAAACTGAAGGGAGCCTGGGGTACTCTGTAAGGCGATGTGAGTGAACTAGCTGGCTGAGAAGGGAGCCTAGGCTGTTTGCCATATGCCCCTTTCTCCCTCCTTTATTATAGAAAAGCTGTCAACCACTGTATGACCTTATGTGCTCTATGTGTATGGTACCTGAGTACATAACAAGGTGTGGAGGGGGCGGGTGTCTTGTGCACCTTTGATCTCTTTCCATTTATCATTTTTCTGATAAGATTATTTTCAGGTTATTTTTAAGGTTTGCATTTGACATAGATTGTAAAATAATAAACAAATTAATAAACAGCTCTAGTGTCACAATGCTGAATTGACACATGTCTCTCTTAGAAAAAGCGAAATTAAACCTTTTTGAAAGTTAGTAACAGCAGACAGAATTGGCACAGTTTGTTAAGCAATGATCCAGGTAGATATAAATATGACTAAAGCAGTAAGGTGAAGCTATTCTAAGGAAAGGGAACCTCATTCTTCTGAAATCAGTTTTTATATTACACTTTAGATATTTTTAATTCATTTTTATTGATGTGCACATGTGTGTGCATCTGTGTTGTGTGGATATCACATCTATGTGAGGACAGTGGGTGCCTAGAAGAGGGTGTTGAAGCCCATGGAGCTGGAGTTAGCAGCCTGACATGCTGCTGAGATTTGAACTTGGGTCTTGTGGGAGAGCAGCCAGTGCTTCTAATCAGAGTCATCATCTGCCCAGCCCCCAACATTTTACATTTATTTGGTGCCACATTTCTAGCTGGAAGATTTGGGGTTAACTTAAAAAACAAAACAAACAGAAAACAAAACAAAACAAAAAACAAACAAACAAAAAAACCAAACCAAACCTAACCAAACCAAACCTCCAAAATTTTCAGTGGTCTATTTAACCTGGAGGAATAGAGAGAATCCTGACACTGAAGTAACGAAACTGCGCTTTGGAATTTCTGCTCAGGTACGGAGTGTGTTTGCCAATAGTTTCTGATGCTTAAGCTGCTATGAAATGATCGTTATCCCATAACTATGTCGTAGCTTTCCTGAGCCACAGAGACAGAGTTGTTTGTAAAGCTCCACTATTAGTATAATCTTAAGAGCGTATTAATTGCCCAGGAGGTTCATGTATTTGTTCTGTACATGTGATTAAAGATCACAGCAGCTTATGTGGCATCGTTGTAGAGAGGGAGAAAATGACTACTGTAACGCTCGCTCGCCACTCTCAAGTTTCCTCTACTGCAATGCCCTTACACCTTTCCTTCCCGGGCGTTTTGTAGCATCCTAAACAGAAGGATATTGCAGGGAGCTGATTCTGCTTTGATCCTTGTGCTTGTTGTCAAAGCGCTTGGGATTGAAGAGACTGTTGGCTACAATTGACTGTGACAATTAGGAGATGATCAGAGCCCTAGAGTGGAGCACTTAAAGGGTAATTTACATGTCAGTTTGTCGAATAAAAAAAAAGATATTCAGCTAAGATTTTTCTCCCCCCTCAGAGCCTTGTAAACTGCAATTTGTACGCTGGTAAGAAAAACCTGGCAGAGGAGTTAGGATGCCATTACCATTTGAAAAGAGGCAATCATAAGGCGCTTCTGAGCCCTTTGTCCACTGAAAATGCTGATTTGCAGGCTGTGAGTGAAAAAGTGGAACCGCCACCGAATAAAACCTTGAGCTAGGTAACTACCCTCTACCCCAACACTTGGTGGCCTTTTAGCATCAGTTAGAGGTGCACTGTAAAAAATTGTATCTTAAATCCTACATTTCCTATCATTACAACATTGTTATTGAGCACGAATGTTTCCTTTCCACCCCCTCAGAAGAATCAAAAGAGATATTGAGAGGTAAGTGGGACACAAGCCAAGCTGGTGGCAATCAGACCAAAGCCATCAGTTGCCCACATTTCCCTGTCCCATACAGCTTCCCGCTCTAGCCATTCGTTCAGTTCCATGTGTCCCCTGCACCGCATCAGTGTGATCTTAGGTTTTTCTGTTTTTATTTATTTCCCAGGCTTAACAATGAGAACCATTCTTCCAATGTCCTTGCAGCCAGCCTGATCATCTCTATGGCCCATCCCAGTCTATTAGCGCAGCTGTGCGTCTAAAGAAAGTTGAGTAGCCAGAAAGTTCACCAGTAAAATCACAATGTACTTACGGATACACTGTCCTGTGTAGAACTATGTAAATCTGGTGCACATGTTTAATACAGAGATATGTATTAACTTACCATTGCTGGTATGGCTTCCAATCCAGGATTTGTGTTCTGGGCCAGGGTGAAGGACATTCTTAGAAAAATAGCACACCTGGATACAGATGCTGTTGACTTTATGTACAATATCAAAGAGTGCTCCCAGCTTTCAAAAGCAGAGTTTCTGACCCTGAAAAGGACTCTGCCCATGACAACTCCACACCCTAGTACTGACATGGAGCTGGGTTTTAAAACATCCCCTTCTTTAGAGAATTTACCACCTTATACTTTGGAATGTGTGAGCTTTTATTTTTCTATGTTCGAATCCCAAAACTTTTTTTTTTTTTCAAAATAGGGTTGATTAAAGGAGTCACATTTTACTCTTGGGAGTTTCTGAAGAGACACAGTGAGTGTGGAGATGAGCAGAGGAAAGTTCTGGGCACATCCCTTGCCTCTGTGACTGTATTAAGCGAAGCCCTGCTTCATGATAAACATTTTAAACTGTTGGGTTTTCCTCGTGTACATGTGCACTTTGTAAACAATAGTGGACGAACAAGAAGTAAGGATGAACAAATGCATCAGTTACTAGGTGTGTAGAGAATAATGAGAAAGAGTCAGAGAAGGTCTAGGTTTCCTTAGCATGTGCCTTAGGAGCCAGCCGGGCTAAATCTGTATCAAGAGTCACGCACAGCGGGAGGCGTTCATCTCCCAGGTAATGGGGAAATGATGAGCAGATGAGCCACCCTCATATTGATTTAAGCATTTTGTTCCAGCCAGTCACAATTAACTTTGATTTGTTTTTACTTTCCTCTTATGGGTTTGCATTTAAAATGCTCTCAGAGCACTAATTATATAAAATTCTGGTGACTGTGCCTCTGCCGTTCAGAGGAACAGCAAGTGAATGAACGGAAAGGCAGGGTTACACAGCGTCCTGAGGACGAGACTGTGAGGACAACCCTACTTGACTGAGACTCGTTGGGAAGGTGAACTGTAATAATGCATGTCACAGTTACACGAGGGATGCTGCAGTGAGCCTCTTGGATGCTCCTCTTCTTCAAGGAACTCCTCAGAGCTGCTCTGTGACTTAGCAGCTGATTTTCATTTTATTTACAAGAGAATATTTAGGTGAGTAATATGAAAACACTGGAAACTATGCTTATTTGACACTTAAGTAAATGGGAACCCCTTGAAAGCTCATTTGGAAATATCTGAAATGACATTTTCCTTTCACTTTTATACTATACAAATTGCCATGTTGTGACAAAATAAATTACTGGAATGCTTTGGAAAGTTTGTAGAAACCTGCCTAAGGAAACAACGTGTACATTTTTATAGTTAATTCACATGTCAGTTTTCTGAAATTCTGCCTCTAGAGAAAAGTCCTAGGACTTTTGGCCAAATATTTACTCTCTTGTTTTTGAGAGCAGCTCTTTCTCTCTACTTTTTGAAAGCTACACTTGGGTTGCCAGATGTGATAGAAAATAAAATAATATGAAAATGATGCCACTCATTTGTACTTTTTATAATTAACAAGTAGTATTTCGGTTTGAGCATGTCTCAAGTACGTGCTAACATTTTTTATCCGTTGACCATAGGTGGCACTCTGATTGGATAGAAATTCTAGTCAAATGCATCACTCAACTCTTTATAAATATATTTGTAGATAGTTTTACTTTTTGTGGTCAAATCAAGTAAACCAACAAGCTTGCTTTCAACTAGAAACCAGAATCTGAGATGCCTCAGTGTTGAGCTTAATTCACCCATCAGGGTTTCCCAGGTTAGGTTGAGCATTGCTATTTCCCATACACAATGGTGTCTGCATAATCTTTACTAAAACGGAGACATCTGAGATGCTGGCTGAGCACCGTGGCTTACCTATGTGGTGGTTAGACTTTGACTAGAGTCATTAGCTACGGTGTAGAGAATGGAATGGCGTTATGGGCACTTAATGGATTTTTGAGCCTTGCTTTCTTAGTGTGGCAGGTCAGATGCTACATATTGTAGCCAAATTTGAAACCTGTGTGATTCTGATCCTGGCAAGGGAGAGAAGCTGTTTCCTGGCGTTTTATTTTGGTTTCATTAGTTCATTGCCCTTGACAGACTATCGTGCCACAATTCATGGAGAATCAAGTATCTCATTTGTCCTTTTGGGTCAGTATTCATTTTTACTGATCACATCTTCTTGGAGTTTTCCACAGCCTCACAGAAAGATCAAGTAAGTTTAGAGCTCATGTCCTTCCTCTGACCGCATTGCTCTACTGGATATATTCCTAGGAAGCCCAGGCTGGAGTTGGGCCTTCTCATCCCAGGAAAACTTTTTGAATCTCCATTTTCCTGCCCGATAGCTTTCCCTGAGCAGCAGAAGTTTACTCAACACTCCCACAGCCATGGCAATGTGGAGGGAGCGAATTCCCAACATGAACAGCGTGCAGCCACAGAGTGAGTGATAGGCGTCTGTGGATAAATATTCCAGCCAGGTGTCCTGTGCACAGGCAGTTCTGAGAGGCACCCACATACTTCTTAGAGGTCCTGTTTTTACCACCTGGGATTCTATGAATCCTTTTCTATCCCCGCCCCTGCCCCCGTCCCCCCATTCCTATATCTGGGGATAACATTCTTCCAAGCCCTGGCCTTACTTAGGCTTTGCTTTTAGGGGCACTCTTTCCCCATCCGGCAGGCTCTAAGCACCCCTCTCTCTCCAGCAAGGTAATTGGTTCTTTGGTCACCCAAGTATTTACTTCCTACTGGAAGGGGAGAGAGCTGCAGCTCGGCAGCGTATTACTAACCCCAAATCATACACCTTCTCTCTTGGGCACTCTTTGCCTCTCCTGAGATCTCTTTTGTCAAGAAAACCAACTATTAGATGTAACTCCATTCGAAGGCATAGACTTAAATAAGGAGAGAGGATAAAATCCCAAATAAATGTGTATTGATTGAAATGTTTTTTTTTTGTTGTTGTTGTTTTTGTTTTTGTTTTTGTTTTTGAGACAGGGTTTCTCTGTGTAGCCCTGGCTGTCCTGGAACTTTGTAGACCAGGCTGGCCTCGAACTCAGAAATCCACCTGCCTCTGCCTCCCGATTGCCGAGATTAAAGGTGTGCGCCACTGGTCTTACCAAGGACTGATTGATGCCTTATACCCACGAGAGTTCGAGGGCCTTTCCCCATGAGCTTCAAAGCAGCGCCAAAGCCTGTCTCTGCGCTGAGTATGAACGTTCACGGAGTATGTACAAACTATCATTCCCAGCTTCCTCCTCCGGGATGACGACACCCTTAGGATGCTTCCTGCAGAGATCTCCTATCAAGCTTAGCTAAACCCGCCTCCTTGTTCAACTGTATACCATAAACACATCTCATTATTCACTATATATAATAAACAGACCTCCTCGATACAGATGAGGTTCCAGGTTGCTGTTGAACTTGGTGCCCTGCCTCAGAGTCAGTGAAACCTACCTGACCCAGTTTTTTTGAACACATGTTGTTGTATCTGCCCTTTCTTCATTTCTTTGTAGTCCTCATTAGGTGTATCACTGAAGTCGTGTGCAGTGCATCGCTGAAGAACTCATGCGTGATACTTGAGATACTACCGGAAAGAAATATTAACAACCTGTACTGGCTAGGTTTGTGTCAACTTGACACAGCTGGAGTTATCACAGAGAAAGGAGCTG
>LR749804.1:249430-278058 GCA_902729485.2 Mus minutoides | reverse complement strand
CATCTCTGGGCTGGCAGTCTTGGGTTCTATAAGAGAGCAGGCTGAGCAAGCCAAGGGAAGCAAGCCAGTAAAGAACATCCCTCCATGGCCTCTGTATCAGCTCCTGCTTCCTGACCTGCTTGAGTTCCAGTCCTGACTTCCTTGGTGATGAACAGCTGTATGGAAGTGTAAGCCAAATAAACCCTTTCCTCCCCAACTTTCTTCTTGGTCATGATGTTTGTGCAGGAATAGAAACCTCAACTAAGACACAACCTATCTTGGAGATGAAGTAACACATCCAGGGAGAGTGTGCTTTCTTTCTTTCTTTCTTTCTTTCTTTCTTTCTTTCTTTCTTTCTTTCTTTCTTTCTTTCTTTCTTTCTTTCGACTGCAAAGTTAGCCCTATTGACTACATTATAGTCTACAATATAAAAATTTTAAAAAGTAAACACTATATCATGCAAAATGAATTTATAAAACAAAAAATTTAAAACCATATGTATATAACCTGTATATGTAACGAAGTCTAGAAGCACAGATTTAAAATGTAATTGAAAAATTTTCATCAAATGTCAAGAGAAATAGCCAACAAGACAACTGGGCAGCGTGTAAAGACAAGGAATCAGCTTTCATCAAAGTAGGCAAACATTTTCCTTTAAGGATTTTCAAGTCAATGCATAATTAAATAATGGTTGTAAAGTATTTGTCCAGCATGGGAGCTAGAGCTCCAAAAACCCATGCTCTCCCTGCCACCCTACAATGCTCCCCCTGCCACCCTACAATGCTCCCCCTGCCACCCTACAATGCTTCCCCCTGCCACCCTACAATGCTTCCCCCTGCTACCCTACCATGCTCCCCCTGCCACCCTACAATGCTTCCCCCTGCCACCCTACAATGCTTCCCCCTGCCACCCTATCTTTATACTTAACCATACTTCAATACACTCATAGAATTAGGTAATTGCAGATTGTGGAATATTGACTTCAGTAAAATAAAAATTTTCATGATCTACTTCACTCAAAAATTATTTAAGGCACATTTCGAGATGACTTGTTATCTGAAAAACTTAAAATCTTAATAGTGCTTTTTATAACTTATGCTATAGTACTTGGAATGTTAAGTTTTCAAACATGGTGATCTTTGTTAATTTAAAACTATAGGAGACCAAGGGTAGTAGACAGAGTCCATTCGATGCTGTTACTAATGGCGGGAAGTGTGATATGCAGAAGTATTGCTGCAATGTGTCCTTTTCAGGCAAAGAAAGAGGACCTGAACTCTCAAGGCCTATTTTCCTTTTAGGAAGGTGGAGCAGACACTGACCCATCTCTGCCACTTAGCTTGGAGGGAACTGAGAACCTATGACATTCTTCTCAGAGTCTCTCATCTTAAAAATTAACGCATTTGGAAAATATTACAATTTTGAACTCTTTAGGAACTGTCTGCAGTCTTGTCTTGGGATTGAGTTTTATAAATCTAGCATTTTCATCCCATTGCATTTTCAAAAGTAGAACTAGAGGTTTACTCAGGGAAGTCTTTCCTGACTTCATATTGGTAGAACTTATATTTTGTTCAAATTCCCATTGCCATTAGGACAGCGACTATATGACATTTTCTATAACTTTCCTGACGTTGTTAGTTTTGAACACTACATAAAGATGAGCAGCTGTAATTACTGGTTGGAGTTTCTTTTTTGATTTCTCATAGCAACTATAGTGACTGGAACTCCTCAAGAGTGAAAGAAGCTACATTTGTCTTATGCCATCACAACTGGAGGAAAAAAAAGTCAAAGTTAACAAACTCATATTGGGATCTTTCATGGTCACCTATGGGAGCTTGCAATGCTGGCAGCCTATAAAAGAAACACCTCATGGTTTCTCATATTGTACTTTTTATGGGCATATTTGACAGTGAGTTCAATACAAACTAAAAGACCTTCACAATGTGTATAAACAATTAAAGTCCTTCTCACATGATTTTTTGGTGCATTTTCAGTATTCAAGAGAGAGACATCTTTGCCTATAGATGACCTTATCTAGTTGGCTGAATACGGATGAAAACTTTAAAACGCAAACAATAAACAGAAATATGCTTATTGCATGTTTAGTTTTAGACCAATGCTTATACATGAACTCTAATTAGGATTAAGGTTTATAAATCAGTGTAATTACTAGGTAAGTAAATACAAACTAGACAAGTGACCCAGAAAAATAAGACATACCTATTTCAGTACAAAACCATTGTTAGCAGTAGAAGCAGAGCTCATCAGAGAGCGATTCTTAGACCAGAGACAGTGGTTCAGGGCAGCCATTTTATCCATCGGATTTTTATTAACACTTCCTAAATGTTAAGATTATTAAGATGCCTACCCCCCCCCCGCCACGTTCACTGAATTTCCAGCCTAGAGAAGGATAGATAGGCAATGAATAATCATACTAATGAATATTCATGTACAAACAGAGATGACAAGTCTGAAAGATCTACAGTTCCATAAAAAGCACACAGCAAAGGAATCAGCCCTTGGGAGGGAGTTAGAAAGGACTCCACGAAGGCAATTCTTCATATGAAGCCTTCAGGATGAGTTGACATTACCTAGGCAAAGAGTGAGGTGGGTGATAAACCTGTTCAAGTGGGATGTGTAAAAACCTCTAGTGGGGTGGAACACATGCATTCAAACTCTTAAGTAGGGAAAACTACTATGTAGGGGAGAGGGGGTAGAAGGAGAGGAGGAAGAAGGAGGAAGAGGAGGAGGAGGAGGAGAAGATGAAGAAGGAGAAAGAAGGAGAAGGAGGAGAAAGAGGAGGAGGAGGAGGAGGAGGAGGAGGAGGAGGAGGAGGAGGAGGAGGAGGAGGAGGAGGAGGAGGAGAAGAAGAAGAAGAAGAAGAAGAAGAAGAAGAAGAAGAAGAAGAAGAAGAAGAAGAAGAAGAAGAAGAAGTAGTAAAATGTCTTGATGATCTAGAGAACCATCTAGTTCCAGATCAGCATATGTCCCTGTGGTCCACGCTAAAGACCTGTTCAGTGAATCAGACCAATGATGTTCATCTATGAACTATTTGGTTTGTACTGGACATTTGGCAATGTCTAGAGAAAGTTTGAGTTGTCATTGATGAGGTTGAGGATGCTATTGACATTTCATAGGCAGAGGCATGTGAGTGGCTAACCTTCCTCCACTGGGAAGAACAGCTGTCTACAACAAGGAACTATCTGGCTCAAAGTACCACCAGTGGTGATGCTAAAAAATCTTGACAGACAATGAGATTTCTTCAAAGAATTTTAAGAAAATGAGAACAGATGATGGGACCAGAGTTGTAGTTAAACAGTTCATTGTAATTGTAGCAGAAATATTAGGACTGGCAGCCAGACATGAGTTAGTATGGTTTTCTAGCTGAGGAGGTGAGTGTTGATGTTGGCTTAGATGATGGTCATGGCAAAGAAAATGATTATTTTTATTGTGAGAAAAAGTTCATTCAAAACACACTCTTAGAACATAAAACCAAGGTCAAAAGATGTCTAGTAGCATGAGCTCTCATCATTTGGCACAGGCAAAATTGCAAGGTTGTCAACTAACACAGCATCATAGCAGAAATAGTTTAGTGTATTTATGATTTATTTACTTTCATATATTTATAATGACATGCATTACATTTTACAATAAAAACAGAGAAGTTTAATTTTCTATTCCAAATTCATCTTTCAAAAAAAATTCTAGATAAACACGAGGCTATACACACTTACCATATTCTCTGTCAAATATTTTTATAGTTCAGAGATTATAAAAATAGAAATCACAGGAAAATGTAGAAAGGGAAACCAGGACTTAAAGGAGAATATGCAATTATTAGTATTGATTACTATTCCCTCTTTTACATTGGTGGAAACATGGGACCTCTGGGTGTTTCTGTGTACTTTACTGATAACCAAATTCTCATTTTTTTTCTAAATTTCTATTTCTACTCATGTAGTGAGTGGTATGCCATCTAACTCTATGTTAAGGATTTTTTTTTTCTATAAGATAAATTGATGTTGGTTATTAAAGACTTGGGACAAAGACCCACCTAATTACAGCAGCATCTAAGTACATACTACATCCTGGGTAGTCAGTCGCTGAATTCTACAGACCAGAATTTCTTTGTTTTAGGTCACAACGTATACAAATGACAATTAGATTCTAACTCTTAAATATGTTTGGGTGGTAAACAATTTCACAGTGATGGTGTGGCTGAATAGCCAATAAGTTAGTAGCGGTATGGAATGATATAAATGACTCTCACACCATAAATCCCTTTATGTAAACCATACTTTGGTTAACAGCATTTATGCAAGTTATTTAACTTGTCCTTGTCACCAGGATCTGGTGACATCATCTCATAACTAATTTCTTAGTTAATGCTCTAAGGCTGAAGCAGGAAGTGTTAGTATTGCCTATCATCTTAGTATTTGAGAGAT
Organism: Mus minutoides; assembly: GCA_902729485.2. Lineage (NCBI taxonomy): Eukaryota > Metazoa > Chordata > Mammalia > Rodentia > Muridae > Mus > Mus minutoides. The sequence continues at coordinate 273,637 of LR749804.1, read as the reverse complement.
AAATCAGGCGATTATTATTCAAGGCCAGCCTGGGATATGAGGCCCTGAACCAAAAAACAGTGAACAACCCATTTCTCTAACTCTGACCCAAACCAGACCCTAAAATGGTCTAGTGACCTTTAAAAGGTGTCAACCTTTTACCCAGGCCATAATGTAGGTGTTGGTAGAATTTAGTTTATTAATCTTTATTTTATTATTCACTTACCCTCTGAGCACAGTGCTCTGTCAGGACTGCAGTGTGGAGAAGAGATACATTTCCTACAGAGTAAGTGGCTGACAGCATGGATCCAGTCTACCATAAACTGCCATTATAGAATATGCAAACCTAGAGGTCTGCTGGCGTTAAGCAAGCCTCAGAAAACACGATCTTCAGGAATGTTCCAGTTATGTGAACTTCTGTAGTTAATCTCACATCTTGAAGCTTCTCTCCTTAGTATTTTAGAGGATTCAAAATATAATATTTCTGAGTCTTTATATTTCATTGTTATGCTTTTATTGAAAGAGGTTTCACAACAATAATGAAAAGATACATTTTCACTTTTCTTAATCATTTTAATTTTAATAAATGTAAAGTTATAAGATTTTTCTATAAGATTCTGAGAAAACATGTTAGTTTTATATAGCTTCAAGATTTTTTTTTGTTGTGTGTGTGTTTTTTTTTTTTTTTTTTCCAGAAAGGGTTTCTCTGTGTATCCCTGGCTGTCCTGGAACTCACTTTGTAGACCAGGCTGGCCTCGAACTCAGAAATCCGCCTGCCTCTGTCTCCCAAGTGCTGGGATTAAAGGCGTGCGCCACCATGCCTGGCTAGCTTCAAGATTTTGATATGTAGTTTCAGGCTGTTCCACCATTTTCTGAGATTCATATTCTGTTACTAGTTATTTAACCTCAAACTATTTCTTAGAATGAAAATATTATTAACTAAAAGTTTGCTGTGGAATTCAGTAGGTTACGGAAACCTACAAATATCAGGAGATGTTAGACTGAGTTACCAATACTAAGGAAAAGTTAGTATAGTGTATATAATTTGGCAAAGTAAAATGATTCATTTATCTAATCTGAAAATGTGTGTGGAATATCCCACTTTTAAATATTGCTTTAAGTACTTTATAAACCAAGCTGTGTTAAAATTTCATATCTATCATATCATTCTTAAAAATAATTTGGTGATGAAGTTCCATCTGTGAAGTAGATTCATTCATCAGCAATTCACACCTGAAACACTGCTGTTACTGACATGGCAGTAAACTGGGATCTCATTATGCTGACATGCCTTAGAAGGTAAAGTCTGCAATTATTGTTATCCATAATATTCTTGGCCAGGGATGTGTTTTGGATGATCTTATAAGACATATCTTATATACGCGGTATACTTTTCTGCTGCCATAAATGATATTTAGAAGCACAATTTGTTGCTTAAGTTTGTTACCGATAAGATACAATTAATCCTATGGTAAATCTTTGCATCCTCCAGAAGTTTATATACTTAAGAGGTGACTGTTGTGCCAAAGGAAGAAATAAAGGAGATGTTCTAGATACTTGGAAGAAGACACTCAAAAATTGATTGAATATAAGACTTACAGAGAAAATATGCCAGTATGAAATGTATCTTTTAGGATTAAATTCAGCATTCGTTACTTAATAGCATTTGTCATCTTCCAAATTTTCATATGCAGCAAATTAATTTTAAGTCCTTTTGCTATTCCAAGTGTCTTTGTGTATTGTATTTCTTTTTCTTTTTTTTTTTTCATATTCTTTTGGATAACATTTGGGAAAAACTGAGACTACAACAGTCAATGATTACATTCAGGCCAGAAGACAGTTGTAAGATCAAGGGACAGGTGGGCTGTGTGTGATGGAGTAGCCACATTTTGTGCCACCATTTTGTAGTTGTTTAAAAAAAAAAAACAGCAAATGGTGGATATTGTTTCTTTACAAAAAATGGTTCTGTACTGGATCCATCTGCGAAGTATAAACATGTCATCAGCACTCATTCTCCATCTCCAAAAAACATTCCCCATGTCCATATTTGATTTTCAAGTGCATCTGTGCGCCGATGGAAACCCTCCCAACAGGCTGCCACACAATTGCAAAAACCCACACATTTCTGTCTTTGAATAAAACTTTCACAAGAGTCTGGCCTCCCGTGGGTATAAGCTTGTTTTCAAGTTGCCAAGGTCCACTGGGTGATACCAATAAAAGAGCCTCAATGTCCATGGTAAGGATAGGTCTTTTTATTTTTGTTTTTTTTTTGAGGCAATATTATCCATAAATTTTGCTACTTTATTTAAAATATTTTTTCTCTCTCTCTGTGTGTATGTCTGTTTGTGTGCTAGGAGTTTTCTTTAGATCATATTGTATTTATCTGATTATCACACTTGAACTCTTGAGTTTCTCAATGACTAAGCTCCCATTTGAGAAAGAATGTGAAGGTCTCACTATTAGTTTGGGTGTCCAGGAAGCATAAGAAGAAAAAGCAGGGCAGAGAAAGCCTCTCAGAGAGTAACAGATGAGCACTGGGCTGTCGGAGCCCCTGACATTATTGATGGTCACAAAACCAGAAAGAACTGAAAACATCATTGAAGACCTTCTTCTCTTCATGAAGCCACATTCAGAAGTAAACCTCTCGGCCCAGAAAGATTTTATTTTACCTCATTATTTCTCTTGCGCAGTGTGAGGGTTACCTTCACTACAGAGCAAGGAGTAAGCCTTGCTTGTCGTTTTTAATCAGGTTGTTTTAGGTAATTTTTGTTATGCCCCTCATTACTGAATTGTTTATCAATAGGTGCAGCAAGTGTCACTAGCTTTTCTCATCAAACCAGGTCCTGACAAAGCAGAGTATGCATGGGAAAGAGGCAGCTAGGTGAAACTAATGCCATAGATGTTTGATTCATTAGGAGCTTATTGTTAACGGGGTTGTCTGATTGTAAAGGTTCAGTCAAGCAAAAGAGTGCAGAGTAATCAGTCGGATTTATAGTTTGCAGGGCTCAGAAAAAAAAAATCAACATAAACCTTTGGATAGAGCAGAGACAGAAAAATCCCCTTTGGGCAGGCCTAACCTGGAACCAGCCAAATAAGGTCATGCTACATGAAGGTTTCCTGTTAGGTGATGGGAGATAGAGGCGGATTAGAGCCATATGGCATGGCCTATCATACCTTCTGACTTACGATAACAAAGCCAAGCTTTGTGCTTAGCTGGTTTTGACTGACATCATCAATTTTATTTTATGTTGGTCACCTCCGGTAACAGGAAAAAATGGGCTAGGGTTGATAACACATGCTTTCCCCGCCCCCCCCTTCTTTTTCTTTTAGTATTAAGATGCCTAGAAGCCAGTTTTGTGCTGTTAAAAATTTCAAAGAATTAGTAGCTTCCCTTTCTATCACCCATCCTCCAGCAACTGTCAGCCCCCCCTGCCCCCCGCCCTTGTTTTCAGTTTGTACCTTGCAAATGAGAGGCAGCCGTATTCAGAACCAGATGCGAGGCTCCTAGAGAATGAACATAAGCTGGTGTACTTTAAGCCTAATGGGAAGTTTTATATGCAAGGGCCTTGAACTGATTAGTATAATTCCCTCTTTAATACAGCTGTCCCTCCAGATTAAGGTAAACCAAATGTTGCAATCAGAGATTAGTGTACCTTGCCAGTTATTAACATCCCTGGGTGCTCAGCAAGCACGTCAGCCGCTAATGCTGTGTATTTATTTGCTACCTCCCCACTGTAACTTGAACTTCTGCACCTGTCAAAGCATTCCAGGAAAGAGTGGGGCATTATTGGAAAGCAAAAAAAAAAAAAAAAAAAAAAAAGTTTTATACCTGTACACCTGTTTTGTTTTGTCACAGCTAAGATTTTCTTTTGGTGTGCCAAGACTGCCAGGTGCCTTAAGCTGCTATTCTTTTGGTTTTGTAAAGAAAGACTTTGTGTGTTACATTGCACTTGTTACATTCGTCTGCTTGCTTTTGTGCAGCTGGGAGCTGCTCACCTAAACTTCTGCTTGTATTTTCTTTTACAAGGAACCATCTATGAGGGGAGAGGGTTTTTTTTTTTTTGTTTTGTTTTTTGTTTTTTTGTTTTTGTTTTTGTTTTTTGTTTTTTGGGTTTTTTTGCCTAGAGAACCCACATCTATGTCCCTGGAGTCCTTTAGCCTAAGCCGTGTCTTTGTCACAAGGTGGGTCTCACAACTGTAAAATATTTGGCAGGATATCCTGCTTCGTGCAACTCAGATGTCAAGAAAGACAGAGTCCTGGCTATCTCGGAGAGATCTGTCTCTGTTTCTTTCCCTCCTCAGCCTCCACCCAGGACCCACTTGGTCTAGAGGTCCAAGCCAGTGCAGTGAGCCTACTGGAGATGTCAAGTAGCTTAGCTTGCTTGGTTGTCTCAGAGCCTGCTGTAAGCTGACACACGAGTCCCAGAATCCATCACTGTGGAAGATGTGCCAGCCACAAAGGAAAAACAGTGGAAAGTTTGAGGTAGAGACTTCATATTTGTAGATTGAAATAGTCTTCGATTTCTTTTTTTTTTTTTTTATCAACATCACTTATTACTCAGAGATGGAAAATAAACAAAACAAAGCAAAAACAAAACAAAACACCTTCTGAAGAAAATGCCGTGTTTGCTAAGGAACCACAAGAGTCATACCAGGATCTTCTTTTTTTCTGGTGTAGGTTTAAACTTGAAAGCATGTATCTGGGGCTTGCAGAGATCCATCAGACGCCAGCAGTGGTGGGGGCTGCTGTGGCCTTTCCTCCACGGGGCTGGAAGGAGACTGATGCAGTAGGCGCGCATTGCTAGAGGGCCATCTTTTCTTGTCCACCTTGCCCAGCTCCATCGTGGTATTTGCACATTGATTGCCTGGTGCAATTTCTACATATTATATCTTAATTGCAGATTTTTTTTGAAAAGACAAAAATATGTTCATATCTTAGGAATTATGTCTTGCAGCCTACTAAATATGCTAATGCAGCACTAAGCGGGGATAAAGTTCTTGCCATACCCCCCCAACAGTTGTGTGGGATCTTGCTGCCAAGTGATTGTTAATTGTGAGGCACAAGCAGGCTTTGCAATCCATCTTAATTGTCATACTTACTTCAGGTTTCGTGATAAGGCTCGATGTTCTGTTTAAAGCGACAATGTTGACAAGAGGAAAGGGTGTGGGGCCTGGGCCTGTGGTTCTGAAGGGGCTGTGCGCTCTGACCTGCCAAAGGTTGATATGGACGGTCTGTGAGGGGATTTTAGTTGTCATGGGGTCCCCAGGCAGTTGAATGGAGAGACTGTCGGTCCTGCTTTTTCCTGTTAGGACCTTGACACGTGGAGCACTGGTGGACTCAGCACAACGTTGAATGGGAGCGTTTTGGCAGCTGAGACACTGGGGCTAAGCTGCAGGTCAGAGATAAACCAGTGCGGCTCTCCTCCTGCACACAGCTCCTAGCGTGCTTTCTTCCCTCCTGAGTGCAGGAAATGGCTCACGCTAAACACATTCACTTTTCAGTGTTCCTTTCTTCTAAAATGGAGCTTGACAGATTGGACTTTTCAGCTCCCCACTTTTCTTTTTTTTTCCCCCACCACCTCTGCCTTCCACCTTAAAAAAAATCCTCTTAAGGAAGCTAGAGTTCATCTTGGTGAGGAAGCAATAGGCTATTGCTTGACTTTCAGGGAAAGCGGAAGGGCTATGGCTGCCTGGTTGCTGAATATAAACTTTATAGCTGCCCACCTCGGAGGCTTTTTCTTTAGCATTCCCTTAGCATCTCTTCAATACATCCGTGATGAGGGGCAGAGTCCATTGTCCAGATGTATGCAGGCCAACACCATCAAACAGGAGGCCACGATCTCGAAGCGAAAGATCAGATTTGGGAGGTCACGTGGTCCTCTACCCACAGGGTGCAGAGGCTGCCCCCTCCAAAATGTCGGCTTTGTTTTACATACAGTTGGGTTTTGCAGGCTTCTGAGAGGTGGAGAACGAAGAGAAACTTCCAGCAAAGAGTAAATCTGAAATCTTTTTCGGACATCCGGTGTAGAAAGAGTTTCATCTAGTCCTTGTATCTGCCCTACACTTGGTCCGTCATAGGTTTATTTGAAAAGAGCATTCAAACACATCCTGATGCGGTCTTCCTTCTTGACTGTGAAAAACCACTCTCAAGTCAAGTCAAGTTTTGAGTCAGAGGATATATGCTGTGCCTGGCTTTTGCAGGCTAGGGATCTTGCCTTTTTTCTAAGTTGAGTTTGTAATGCCCTTTGAAGACAAAAAAAAAAGTGTGTGTGTGTGTGTGTGTGTGTGTGTGTGTGTGTGTGTGTGTGTGTGAATACCATTGTAGGTAATGGGGACAGGATGGGGAGAAAGAGAGAGAGAAATAAAAGGCTGTGGGTGGAATTGAGAGTAACAGGGCTAACACCTGGGAACAAGTAGGGTGAGTTTGCCCTTTGATCTCTGTCACTTCTCACCCACATGGTACAGGCTTTTTGTCTCATGGGGAAAGGAAAGAAAGGAGGAAAGAGGGAGGGAGGGAGGGAGGGAGAGGGGGGTGTGAATATGAGAGATTGCACCAATATATTGATCAGGAATGATTCAATGTTTGGAATTTGCTCTGCAACAAGACAGAGATGCTGGGACCTCCACAGCAAAGCAGGCCTTCCAGGGTCCTCCTGCACTCAGACCAGGTTCTCTTCATCCTCTCTGACTGGATGAAACTCTGGACTTAGTATGCATACTCTCTGGCACCATGGAAGGAGGGTTTCTACTGTCTTTCAGCTTTGCTTGAATGCCACTCCCAGGGCAGTAGTGGGAACCCAGAGAAATAGAAGCAGATGTAACGGGTGGTGTTCAGCGGTCAGCACCCAGCAGGCACTGTATTCTCATGTTTCTTGTTGAAGAATGATGCTTGCCTTACCTCGTGTTGAATGCACCCTTTGGCTGTGCTTATTAGCCATGATATTGCAGAAGGCAGTGGTAGAACGTGCCAGAAGCTCCTACCCTGAATGGAAGAGGGGAGTGCTTGTTTTCTATCAGTGTAAAAGTATGACTCCAAATATTCTAATCCCAGATATGCATCTGAATGTCACTGTCATGAGATTTAAGAGAATCAGAGTCCTGTACTATGCGATTTGAAGAACCTAAAACTTCTTTCCTGGATCAACCCTGACATGTGCTAAACACCCCAAATTTCTACTTGTAGAGCAATTCCCTGAAGCAAAACCATGTTTTCCTGATATTCCTTTTGTGTTGCCATTATGATATCTGACAGGGACCATATCTTAGACTGTGGATAATGTCGATTTGTTATTTACTAACCAGAAAGAGGGAAACTATTTGTGTCACCTAAATTGGACCTTTGTGAGCTTTTTGACCATAGAATGGGTTAGAAAAGTTATTAGGTTAAGGTTCATGTTCTCCCAGATAATTTGAACCTGCCAAGATGTGCAGATGTCAGAGAAGTTTCTAGTCAGCCTTGTGGAATAAACAGAGCTTAAGATTTCTTTTTAATAATATGCGTAAATTCTGGTTACTCTACCCTCACCTGCAAACAACATACATTTTTAAGTCAAGGGGGAAAAAGAGACAATGGGGTGGAAAGATGGTTCAGCAGTTACTTTTTGATTGTGAACCATCTTGCTGTCCTCGGCTTAATTAGTCATTCTTAAATATTCTTTTACCCTAGACCTTCCTGCTTCCCTCCTCCCTAAGCTCTCCCCCCCACCTCCCCTCTAGCTTTGACTTTCACACTGTTGCTAAGGGCAATATTGAACACTTCAGCTCAAGTGATCCTCCTTATTCAGTCTTCTGAAAGCCAAGACAATAAGTGTGTACCCTCAAACTTGGCTCCACTAAACATGGATGCTTGTTGTTTGGGAAGACATGTTCGTCTCACCTAGATTGTGTTTTCCATTTTAATTTATGACCACCATGTAAGTGTTGTTGCTTGAAACAATAGTCTGAGCATCTGAGTGTTTGTTCCCATAGTGTTTGCATGAGCCTCGTACTTGCTGTTGTGTGTAAGACTCCCTGTGTGTGTGTTTATAGCTATATATGTGTGTGTATGAATATATGCATTTGAAATGTGAAACAAATCCGTTGTGTGTTTACAGGACATTTCTGTAAATGGTTATTAGAGTCTTATATCTGTGCTCCTATAATTTTTAATCCTTTATTTTTGCTTCATCTAACCCATGGCTTTCTTCCTTTTTTTTCATTCACTTTTCTTTTCTTTTCCTTTCTTTTTTTTTCTTTCTTTTTTTTTTTGTATATGTACTTTGCCTGTGAATGTGCCATGTATATGACTGCTGTGTGTAGGGAGAGGCCAGAATAGGGCATCAGATCTGGAGTCACAGATGGCTGAGAGTTGTCACAGAGGTGCTCGTGACTGAGCTGCGACCTCTGTAATATCAGCAAGTGCTGTTAACTGCTGAACCATCTTTCCACCCCATTGTATCTTTTTTCCCCTTGACTTAAAAATGTATATTGTTTTCTTTATGACTCCTCCAGTGTAAATTTTGCTTTTCTTTCTTCATATAGAAGAATGAGATGAGAGCTGTACCCAAGCTATGTGAATACACAGCTTGGGCTGAGCCCTGAGTGTTTCTTTCTCAGTTCTAGCTATCTCTAGGCCTAAATCTGGGAGCATCTAGCCTCCATAATCTAACCTTCCAAGCTGATTGATTCAATCTGGTTTCTCTTGGCTTCTCACTGAATTGTTCTGCTTGGCCTCACACTAACTTTGACAATGTGTTCTAATCTTCTGGCTCCTCATTCTTGGGCTTGTTCTATCTTCACTTATGTTTCTCTTGTTTTCTCTACCACTTGTTTTTGTAAAACTGTTTTGCTAAAACTGCCACACACACACACACACACACACACACACATTCTCTCCTTACACTGCTCTCAAGTAGCCTTTTCTTTCTGTGCTGTTCTCTAGAGAGTTGGGTGTATCCTATCTCTGACTCATTCTGACAAATTTTTCTGATTTGAAATGCCTTTTGTCTGCTCCTCAATTTGAAGCTACTTTAGAAGATGCTGCATCCTTACAAAGTAACCTTACCTTCATTGTTAGGGATTAGAGATGTGTACTAAGGGCATGTCTGAGTTCTATCCCATAGACCCAGATGGTTTTTAGATGTGATCCCATGATGCTGGATTAAAATTCCTCTACACTCCAGTTTTACATATGTGCTGTGGAATATTTGGGAATACAGAAAATATGGGCAAGAGTAAGGAAGTTACCTATAATGTCACCATTGAGAGTTAAGCATATTTTGACTATTTCTTTTAAATCTTCTGGTTTATTGTTTTATGTACTAAAAATGCATGTATTGCTTTATAATTAAATTTTTTCTCTTACTGTCTTCAATTTCTATTCACTTCTTTCTTTCTTTCTTTCTTTCTTTCTTTCTTTCTTTCTTTCTTTCTTTCTTTTGACACATTCATTTACATTTATGTGTAAATGTATGTTCCTGAGTTTATGGACATGAACCATGTACATGCAGATGTCCACAGAGGTTAGAAGATGTATCATATTCTCTGGAACTATACTGACAGATAGTTCTTAACTACCATATAAGAGCTGGGAATCTTTAAACTTCCTACTCGATTTTCTACTTTAAGAGTGAATTGCACTAAACCCCAATTCAGAATCAGGTTTGAGTCATGTATGGAAACGTTCATCATTACAGAATTATTCTGATATCTCTCTTTTCAAAGACCTCTCTCACCCATTAATTTCCCCAGTCCCAATTTTCAGTAGGCAAGATGGCAAACAAAAGCAGTGGGCCAGACCAGTTTTGATGAATGAAAAAGAAATACCTTGATTGTAACACATATATTATTTCTCACAGCAGACAGTAAGATGTCAGAAGACATAAGCACTTATATGTTCTTTTGACCTTGTTCAAGAGAAAATGAGGGGAGCAGAGTTGCAAGAGACGTTTTCTTTTAAATAGAGTTGAACGGTCTTTTGCTTGAGGTCATGGGCTTTGCACTTGTGTGATCAGTAATAGAGAAGTAGGTATGAATGGCTAAGTAGAGAGATATAAAGAGGAAGACAAAGGCCAAAAGGCCAAACACATACTGAATTCATACATGGGGTCGAAGAGGTTCTAGATATGAGGACCTGAAGGGTAGTGGAGCATGGAGAAATTCAGAAACAGGATTTCATGGTTGTCTTGGTGGTTTCCTCGTCCACTTCTTTCAGACTGAGTATGCTGCTTTAGGTAGTTTCTCAATCAGACAGCAGGAGAGATGAACTTTCTGCATGGAGTCTAACATCTTTTCCCCAATTAAATCAGAGCTCAAGGTATTTCACATTGTGACATAGAAACACCTAGAATTTAAATGGACACCACATCAGAAACGAGCCTGAATTTTGTGCTGCGGGGTCAGAACGAAGTCTCTGTTAGTCTCTTCGGAAGTTGATGAAAAGAGTCTGTGCTGTAAATGAACTTAAAAGAGATGAATGAGTGGATGGGACAGGAACCCCTGTGGTTAAATGGCTCAATCTGGGGACCGGAGTGTAGCTGCTGACTAGGGTCTGAAGGCGCAGCCAGTCAACTGAGAGAGACCACCAAGTTATTTGCAAACTGTAAAGCACTCAGAAGAGTAAAGGGAAATGGAAGGATGTGAAGGTAGATTCAGAAGAGAGAATGCAGATGAACAGAGATAGCTGTAATGAATTATAGTTGCGATAATTGTTCTGGAGTTTTACTAGTACTTCATTACGAGTGAAGAGTGCTATTCTTTAAGTAGGATGGAATAAATTACATTTATAATCAGTCTGGTTTGTGATTACCTAGGAACAAGGGATATAATAAAATCGTGTTTATAGAGATGATAGAAAATCCTATTTAGCATAGGTGATGCTTTGTGTACAAAGATGTCCAGGCTGCAGGCCAGTTTCCATTACTCTGGCTTGTGCTGGGATCACATGCACTCTGTCACACGTCTGCCTTCTAATCTACTTAGTATCCCCATTTGGCATTTGATGCTTAATTTTGAAACAGGTAAACTATGATCACTGTCAACTTGGTTTCAGGTACGTATACTTCACCATCATTTTCACCACATAATGTTGTCGCTATGATAGCTCAAAGTTATCAAACACATGTGATAAAATTCTACACTGTTCATAACCCTGGAGCACCATCATTGTTTATTATTTACTGTGGTTATGAGCAATATATACATATAGAAACAGAGTCTTACTATGTAGCCCTGGCTGCCTGGAGTCACTATATAGATCAGGCTGGCCTTGAAATCACAGAGCTCCTCCTGCCTCCTCTGCTTCCCTAGTCCTTAGATTAAAGGTATAAGCAACTATATCTTGCAAGAATACTATCTTGACTCTCATAGGAGAAAGCATAGGTAAGATCTTTATGTTTAAAGTATATGCACAAATTGCTCTGTGTCGTGGTCTACATTCACACTATGTACAAGAAATATTAATCGATATTGATGAACACATGCCACCAACATAGTCTCCTGTCTTACTCTGGCCTTCAGAGTTTCCAGAATTTGTATGAGCTAGAATGAGTCCTGACTGCTATAATTCTTTATGTTAGAACAAATAAGGAGCTTTTTTTTTCCTCTTTTAAAATAGAAATGTCTCTGGTAACTTCAGAAAGACAATACATCACTTATATTGATTGCTTCAGAAAAAAAAAAAAAACTTTAAAATGAGCAATAGTTTATATACCGCATACACAACTACATATCTATGTAGCACATACATTTACATACACATATGTTTATACTATACAAAATGGAATTGTAAGGTAAGAAACAAAAATAGTTTATCTCTGTTTTCAGGGGATTCAACCTAGTTTGGTGGAAGAAATAAAAATATTTTAAAAAATTGATTGTTTTATGTTCAGTGTCTATTTTATCAACTAAAGTCAATAAAATATCTTCCAGATATAGAGATGAAAATGACTTCATTAAATCATCACAGGGATTTTTTATTTTTTATTCTCAATTGGGACATGAACATACAAAATGTATGTGCAAGGCACAGGAGTATCAGGACCCTCAGAGATTACAGACATGCTAGGGAGATGGCTGTCACTTTCACAAGCAAGACAAGAGACTGACAGATGACCTTATTTCACTCAAGACAATGGTGATTTTAGGTGTGTTGCCTTCCTGAATCCTGACCACTTTTAAAGGCAGCTGCTTCCTCTGGCCTGTTTCCCTAGCCCTGCAGGCTAAGGAAGAGAGAGTTTTATTAATTATCCCAGAGTATCACATGACTGCCACACAGCAGCCTGCCCTCCAGACTGCAGACTAAGACTCTTAAGAGAGGAGTGGTCAAAACAGTTTCCCTTAAAAATAGGACCCTTGATCTGAGTCTTAATGGATTGACAGGGCTGCGGAAGGCAGAGCTATGAGAAGGGATTCCAGTAGAGGATGAGGAGGAAATCTGATTGGACAGCTTTGTGTAGTGGCATCCCAGTATGTGATGGGGTGGGGAGCTGGGGGTTGGGGGGCACTTGGCAGGAGGAGACATAGGGGACCCAAAAAGTCTATAAGACTGGAATCCTATTTAAATCCAGGGAACATAGAGTATAAGATAGAATTCATGATAGCAAATGGAAAGAATGGGCATTAGTAACGGACATTATTCTGAAGAGAGCTCCTACCAGAGAAGACTAAGATGAATTGGTTCTTAAGATGGGGCATGGGGAATAGAGTTAAAAAATAGGCCAGTATCAGAATACTGTGACATAACTGGAGATAGGCAATTGCTACAGAGAACTATGAAATTACTTCCCTACGAGTCCAAGGCCTGCAGAGGGATAAGGTTACACAAGTGAATCGCTATCACATGAGACCTCCTAGTTCCTTCGAGTATCTGCATTATAGTTAATGGTCCACCATCCTCTCGAAGTGAAATTAAAGTTCGGACATCTTGTTTTCACACCCTTCTTTCTTTCTCAATTTAACATATCTCCCGACTCTGCTTTGCTGCCCTTCACCATTAAGTTTTTCAGGGAGCCAACACTGCATTCATGACAAAGCATGACCTTGTCTGACATCCTCTGTAAGCTCACCACTGCGTTTAGAATAAGTTGCAGCCCTCAAGGGCCTCAAACTCCTCCTTTGCTTACTTAATTCATTATCTTCTTTCCATGTTTCTTGGACTCACCTCAGGACATTTTTTGTCTTCCCCCTTTCCCTCTCCTTCTCGTCCTCGTCCTCGTCCTCCTCCTCCTTGTCCTCCAAGACAGCTCAAAATAGGGTTTCACTGTTTGGTCCTGACTGTGCTGGAAGTCACTCAGTAGACCAGGCTGTTCTTGATCTTCTTTTGTTTTCTTACTCCTGCTCTTTTCTTTTCCTGAGTGCCTCTCTAAATAAAGAGCTGAAGTGTCCACTTCTTTGTGGGGGCAACTAAACAGAAGTGACGTGTCATGACTACTTCATTTTCCCATGTGTGTGTGCAAGTGTTTCCATGCACATGTGCATGCCACACGTGTGTGGAGGTCAGAGGACAGCTTGTGCAAATTTATTCTCTTCCACTACTTGTAGGTCTAGGTCTCAGAGATTAAACTTAGGTTTTTGGTCTTGGCAGAAAAGTGCCTTTACCAGCTGAGCCATCTTGTCAGTCCCAACCTCCTTCTGTTATTTCATAAGAAACAGGACATTGTCTTCAGACAAAGTAAAATTTCCCCAAATCTATCTTTATTTCTTTTTCCCAAGTTGCAACTTCTTCAATAATGCTTTTGAAGTTTAGAATGTGAAGCATCTGTTTGTTTTATTTCTGGCTCCACATCATCATGAGAATTCGGGCTAGAGGAGGAGACTTCTTCCTTTGTCTTATCTGGTGCTACAAACCCTCTATGAACCAAGTGCTTTGAACACAGTAGGTGCTCAATAAGTATTTGCTAAATGAATAAGGATGGAAAGAAGAGTGAGTGGGAGTGTGGCGATTGGGAGAAGCTTGTATATTGTCAAGCAAATGGTATAGGGAATAAGATAAATGACGGAGCTGTTTCTCAGTTAGCTAAACTGCTTTCTTATTAAACTGGTGAGCAGATGAACTAAAAGCCTCTTGTTGGTCGCAGGCTTGTGTTTTTATGCAGAGGAAAGACTAGCCTGAGATTTAAAAGTGACAAAACAAAACAAACAACAAAAACAAAAACAAAACAAAACAAAACAAAACAAAACAAAACAAAACAAAACAAAACAACAAGGTCTTGGCTGATCCAGTGGGTGAGAGCGTACAGGCAGCATCCACTCTGGAATCCAGACAATTTAGTGACAGCAACACGGGGCACAAGTGTTGGAGAGGTCAGATGAGTTGAGTTTGTGACATGTGCAATCACTCTTGATGAATCTGATTTTTCTGCAGCATTTCACTGTGGCATTGCCTTTGAATGGGAATTACCTTCTCATTTCCAGTTTCTTCCTTCGTCGGTGTTAAGATTGATCCTTCAATGCACATTGGTATGCTCTGCGGGGTCTGATTCTCCAGCATCCTAACAGATGGAGTTTACAAGTTTATTTTCTAATAGAAATAGTAGCTTCAAGACAAGGAAGGGGTTGCAGGAGCTATTTATTTTCACTTTTTAAAAAGTAATACCTTCCTGGCGTGTATGCACGTAAATAAGCAGGCGACTCCACAGCTTTCTTGGAAGGCATCAGCCACCGTAGGTATGGGAGAGACTCTCTGGCCAGCCCCAGCTTTCTCGTGCTTTGCCTGCACTTGTGTTGGCACAGTTAGTGGGTTTATTATTAGCGGTGTGTCTTACAAGCCATTCATTCATGGAATATGGCCCCGGGAGAGGAATTTTAATGTGAAAATGAAATTGTCATTGTTTTTCAGGGGCTTGGGAACATGTCACACGATGGAAGAACATCCCTAAATAGGAAGGCCTCCATCCAGAAGAAAAGGTGGAGAGAAAGATGTTCTCAGTGGGCTCCTTCGATATGGAAAAGTAAAGGTTTTGTTGTGTGCGGTGCTAGTTGCCCAGCCTGTCTCAAGCTGGCACTGTGGGTTTGCTGTGCTGCTGTGTCTGAGCCGAGGAGAGCAGACAGCTGCCTGCCTGTGCTCCTCAGCCTCACAGTGCGTTGTCTGACTCCCCGCTTTAAAAATAAGGTGAATGATCTCAAAAGGAAATCGTTGCAGGGGATTTTATTTTTTGCCTTTTCTAATGGACAATTAAAAAGCAATCCTGGTACCATTCCAGGGATTTTCTCATTTCTGAGTACAACTGTAATTTAGGCACATTGAATAGGGTAATGTGCTATTAGATATTATCGAGTTTATTTTATTCATGAAAATATGCGACACACCTTATTTGCATTCTTTGAGGGGAAATGTCCTGGAATGGGTTTTGTCTTAGTTCCTTTTTGAGTGTGTCATAAGGTATGTGATACAATTGAACTTCCCAAGAACAAGAATAGAATTTCTTTCTTTTCTTCTTCTTTTAACTTTTGGAGTGCAGAGTGGGTTTCAAGCTTTGCAGAGATTCAATGGCTACTGTTGCTTATTTTCTCACAAAGTTCCAAGTCCTACTATGACACACTTCCTATCTCTAATGGCAGATTTTTATATTTCATATTAGAATACGTTATAATTCATTTTCTTCATTTTTGTGTGTGTGTGTGTGTGTGTGTGTGTGATTTTGTTTTTCACCACCTAGGAGGTATTTGAGGTACTCCAGGAAACTACAGAACCAACGTGGAAGATCACTGCCTTAGCCATTAGAACTCCATTAGTATTTTGTCAGCATCCCAAAATAGTAAAGCTATGATCTAGTGTCAAATTTCTGATGGACTTACATATCAGTATAATGTTTGTGTTAACAAGTGCTCACAGAGGAGGTTCTAGATCCCAAAAGATGGCTTTTGCAGAAGTCTTTTACCCAAATTAATTCAATGGGAAAGAAGGACACTTGTGTACTGGGGCATAAGGAATAGGGTAAAAGAATTAAATGGTAGAGAAATCTCCAGGAAAATAAAATGTCTTAATCCAACTCAGTCTTAAGAATAGCATTGTCATCATTGAAACCAGTAAACCCATCATAAAAGGACGATAACTTAAAAAGGGTTCTCTTGTTAGATATTTTTGCCTAATTAGCCTTGGACCAACTATTGAAACCAGATATTGCTTTAAGAACCATGAAGTTTTCTTCCCAGTGTCTAAATTGAATCTATGAGAAAGCTAAAAAAAAAAACAAAAACAAAAACAAAAAAAACAAAAAAACCCAAAAAAACCCCAGTAATTTGCAAATAAATTTACCTGCTGAATCTGTGCCTGGAGCCTCCTGTCTTTACCTAATTCATTTTTGGCTCTTGCTTAGCTCCAGCCATGGTGACACGTTGAGAAATTCATGCCAAGTCCTTGTGGGTTGCTGGAACAGCTTTGCACGAGGCCAGGGTATGCGAGTGAGGACAGAACAAGCCCCGCCCCCAGGTCTGGGTCCCACTCAGTAGGGGTTACTCAGATTTGGTCCGTGGCAGTTCGAGAAGAACCATTGTGTAGCTGGCTAATTGGTTCTGTTAGCCTGTTACCATTACAAGGATCCAGAAAGGCAAATTGGTCTCTCTCCACATCCAGAGCTGGGTTTTAGCACATTAGTAGTCCTGGATTGAGAGTACAGGATCCACTAATTTGATCCTAAAATGTGGATCTGCCTTGTGCCTTTTGAGGTAGATTTACAAATCTTTTTGTTGTGTCTAAAATTTTACAACTGTATGTAAAGTTTGAAGAGATTTGAGTAGGTAAAGCAGGTAGAAGGAGATGTCACACTGCTCAGAAAACATTACTGTTTTCTTGTCCAAATGTCTTTTGGCAGGCAGGTCTGTTTTGGGCTTCCTGCATTTTTTTTTTTTTGCCTGGTGATCTGCAGGGTAATTGCATTCCAAAAGATAGCCCAGGCTGCCTTATTTCTCAAGCTGGAGTTGTTCCTGTGTGATAGATACTGCTGTCCCCAGCCTCCTTGGGGGCAGTGGTAGTTGTCACTTATCAGGTGGTTTAACTCAGGGAGCATTCACTGTGAGTGAATTAATTTCCACTCTAGCTTTCCCTAAGAAACAAAGTACCCAGTTTCTTTAAAAGAGGATGTCCGACATTATTTGAAAACGGATCCTTTTTGACTGTTAGCCTTTCCTTACTTTTGCTGCGAGTGTGGAATCACTTTATATAGCAGGGTTGCTATGTGCCTGATGGGCTTAGCTTCTGAACACGTGGACCCCTCTCATTTGGTTCTTTAACAGGAAATGTTTCTTTGCCCATTTTTCCCCCTTCTTAGTTCTCTCTCTTACTTTTGAGTCCACGTACGTTTTTAGGATTTGCTAGAAGAACAAAATCAATTTTAAACAAAGGGGAGGTAGGCTGAAACCTAAGGAAGTTGTGAAAAGTAGTCCCGCTCTTTCCAAACTGATGTAGAAGGGCTGTGATTAGGTCCCGTGCTGCTGTAGGACTTAGGTTTTCTTTCATTCAGTGGCTCCAGTTCATTTGCACCCGATGTCACTGGTGCTGAGGTCGAGGGCTTGACTTCACAGTCGCTGCTGCACGGTTTCCCAAGAGTGTATGGAGGGCTAACATGGTCACTAGAGAATAATGCAGGTTCTCAAAGAGACTGGGGGCTACGCTCACATTCCAGCCCTACTTCCGTCATTCTTTACATCAGTACAGAAGGTGCCACTTAAAATGTGAGCTCTTCACTCGACCTCCCTGCACCTCTGTCTCCTCATCTGTTGAACAGAGATAAGATTTCCTCCTTTTCTACCTTACCAGGATCTGTGAAGATTAGATACTGGCTGTTAAAGTCCTTTCACAAAGGTACTGGCCTTATTCTAAACAAGATTAGTCAACAGATGGGGGTGGGGAGGTGAGACTCTCTCCCCGGTGGATTGCCTAATACCTTTGAACTGGCACCAGGAGTTAGCAGCCCATCTCTCCCACTTTGGTTGGTTGGGGAAAGTTAGGTGTGAGTGGTTGGCCTCTCTCTATATTTATAAAGTTAAAAATTGTTTGAGAGTGAAAGTTTGCATGAATAAAAATTAGAGTGTGCCTTGAATCTGAAACAGGTTTTATTTGAAAAGAAGGTGTAGGGGAGGTCTCTAGGAACATATGTGCCACTGAGGGCTATTTGCATATATTTGATCTGCAAGCATGCTCCAGTGATTTCCACAGTATACCTTGGAGTTTTAAGTTGTAGCAAAGAGCTGATGCAGTGGCACGGCAGGCAATACAGTCGCTCTCTCCAGCTTTATTGCGGCATACAGCGACAACTTCATTTTTAGCGTTAAAAAAAAAAATCCTCTTCACTTAATTCAGACAGTGACCTGCAGGCCTCATTCTGACTGAAGGAGCCATTCAGAATACTTGCAGACAAAAGCCGGGCTTTTTCCTAGCAACCAGATCAAAGCCAGATCTCCCAGAATAGCTCCCGCCCAGGTTTCCTTTGGCGCTTAGGTTCACAAGGATTCTGAAGCTCGTGGTATCCAGTTCAAACTGCTTTTTTCAAACTGAAATGGAAAGGAAAACTCCCGAGGAATTTTAGTAGCCTCGGAAAGCTGGCGAGTGTTGTCACACCACTTAATCTTGGGAGAATGTGGTGGTCGTTGGAAGCATCTCTAAGTTGGTTATCGCCTACATCTGCATGTACCTTCTGCCTGGCTTCTAGAGAATGGTCGCTCTGTTTCCTCTCTGCCGGTACCTAATATCAGCTATGCCCAGGAGCCGCCTGATGAAGACTTCCTGTTTGTTTTGAGTCATTCTTGGGGTGATAAATATACTTGAGCTTTCTGCTTAGAGAAGAAAGAAACCAGCTGCCCTGAGCTGAAGAGAAAAAAATGCAGAAATTCACTGAATGGCCCTGTTATCATAGACTTTCAAGGGCAGCCTAAAAATGAGAACTGTAAGACTGGACAAAGTAAATAATTTCCATACTAAAGCATCTCGCCACAGGCTTAGACCTAAGCTGTTTGTCTTTAATCATTTGGGCAAACCATACATTTTTCACTCTTCTAAGAGCAACAGCATTGTTTAGAAATTTTGTAAAATGTAAACTTACACTACGGAGTAATGGTGAGCTATATAAATAAGCAGTTACAGTTGTGGTTTTTTGATCTGACCACAAGCTTTTAATGCCATTTGTGTATGAACCTATAGTGCTTCTGGGTAAACAACAATGTTTACCCTGTTGGGTCATCCACTGCTGTAGTGATCTATTTGCATACATGATTGTTTGGATTTTAGACTAGCCCAAGAACAAAAGAATATTATAAAATTAATTCAAGCAAGAATGACAGGAAGTCCTTTATAGCTCAAATATCACTTCTTAAATAAAGCTGTGGAATTTTTGTCCTGTTTTAATCTCACTTTTGTTTCTGAATAGGTTTGAATTTGGTGACCAGAGTGTCCTAAGGGGGAAGTTTTTAACTATGGTCCTGAGACTTCAAGTTTTTTTTTTTTTTTTTTTAAATCCGAATGTCCTTTCCACCATCTTTTGATGTTTGTTTTAAGTTCAGCATGGATTGCTAAAAGTTGTGTGCTACAAATCAGACTCTGTCTTCCATGTGCTCAGAGTGAATCACATACTTCTTTCTAACAAGCCACAATCTCTGAATGCAATTTCAGTAGCAGAAAAGTTTACTCATAATCTATGCTTTGTTTTCCAGGCCAACAGAAAGGAAATGTTTAATTAGTACAATTCAAATTGAATTTACCATTCAGTCTCATGGTGTTAAGTGAATGATGCGGGTATCCAGGCAGGATAGTGTACTTGGTCTTGTGACTAGGTATATCAACCACAAAACTGCACTTGAATCGTTGAGTATGAAGGGCCCCCTAACCTGCTGGAGTTGCTGACGGAATGACTAGAACATAAACATAGTGTTTCTTGGAGGAGAGAATTACAATATTACAGGTTTGTTGGAGACAGGATTCAAAGTTCAAGATAGAAAAAAATGAAATGACATTGACCACTCATAAAAGATTGAGCATGTTGTATTTATATATTTACGAATATGCATATTAGATACATGTATCCCATGTATATATAACAAAAGCTAATGAAAACAGGGCCACAAATTTGAAAGAGAGGAAGGAGGGATATATGAGTTTGAAGGGAGGAAAGGAAAGGGGAAAATAATGTAATTATAATCTCAAAACATAAAAGAAATAATAAAAATGTTAGAAGAAGTAGATGGTAACTTGACTTGGGTGGAACCTGTCACTTAAGAAATGTAGAAAAAGTGTGAAATACACTCTAGTTTTCAGTGCTATTTAACCCCAAGCATTAAGGAGTGAAGTGAACCTCTCATGCTTCCATTGGCTCTACACATGCCAATCATGGTTGCCTTCTCAGCACCAGGACTGGCTTAGACCTGTCCAAATGAGCAGTGCCTGAGGTAGCACGATTGTGAGCTAACCTCAAGGGGATGAGCAAATTTAAGGGAGTTCACCCCACTTTCTAAGCAGCACACATGTCTTCATATTGGAATCAAAACCTAATAATCATATTTTACAGAAGTGTATGGCTCTACGAGTTACAAGATGTCTTCCCTGGTGACCCTTCCTGGGACCATTGAGTGTATCTAAGTGGGAAGAGCAGATGACATTCTGCCCTGCCCTGGTGACTATGCCTGAAGCAAGGCTGTTCCTTTGGAAGTAGAGATGATTCCACACACTGTGTAATAAAATTTCAAGAGAATTTCCTATGGCATACAGGTAGCAAGGTAATATTTCTGAGTGTGGTATCTTGTAGCGGCTGAAGATAGTAGGTCCCATTGCAACAAACTCAGAATCTTTTCAAACTTGTCATGACACCCAATTTCTGATCCCAAGAGTTCCCGAAAGTTCTTTTTTAATAGATGGGGAACTGGCGTGAGGTATTTTGGTTCATTTGCTGGTTGAGCAAAGGCTTTGAAGAAAAAAAATTATTTTATTAGAAGAAATAAGGGTGGGAGAGGGAGGGGTTTTCACACCCATCTTCACACCTTTTGAGGTGATGAGTCCAGCCCTCACAAAGTAAAATGGCAGGTTTCACACTAAACCCACCCAGACAAATTCTTGTAGTACCTACTCATTTAGCTCTTCAAGAATAAAAAGGCACCAAGTGAGCTACAGTGAGGGGCCTCCCTCTGCTTGGCTTTACCCCATTGTCCACTTGGGACTCCTTCAGCATGCCATCTATGTATGTTTTGTTCTGGCTCTAGAGTTAATTTTACCAACTGGGCTCCAAGCTTGTGCTTCTTAGATTCTCTAGGCTGCCTTTTTATTTTTATTTTTTTTTTCCTCATTCTAAGCTACTCATTGGTATGGATCTGATTTGTTTCCCACCATCTTACACCTTTTAGAATGGCTTATTTGGTCCCAGTTTGTAGATACAGAATGCTGTCAATGTATTCAGTCTCAGAGATTATGCAGGATCACACCTGAGAGCCAAATAATTCTAAAACATGACCATGGCCATTTTTTTTTCTCCGTGAGAGCAAACACCACCCTCAGCTACAGAGCTATTGAAAAGTGAAGCTCCTTTGGAATCACCCAGGAGACGTATTACTTTTACCACCTACCACTTAGTAAACCTTACCTTTCTGCTATCCTGAACCCATTCAGTTTGTTTGTTTGTTTCAGAATGAGACCACCATATCTTGATGTGGTGAAAGCAGGAAATGTGTCTCCTTTCTCGGCATACTGTAACATGTCCCTGGGTTAGTGTACTACCTATCAGCTCTGACTGCCTTTTTGGAATGGCTTCCTTTGCAGGATTCTGGTATTCCCACCCTTTACCGAGTCTCAGGAGAACCGAGCTGCTGTGGGCAGAGAACAATTTTGTTGAGTGAACAAATTCCCTCCTTTCCAAACTATAAATAGAGGACACAAAGAAGTTAATTTGTTAGGCCCTCAAGATTAGTAAGGCTACAGCTAGAATTTTGGCTTTTGACTAAGTCTAAAGCCTTCTACCATACTGCGTCGACTATTGTTAGACTATATGGTATGGACTGTAGGAGTGCAGGCTCCTAGCTCCTGGCTTGCACTGTAGGCTGTCTGGACAGTCGGCGTAACTAATTACAAGACCAGTAACTAGGCAGCTAAAGTCCAGGAAACATCCACAGCATCAAAGTCTACTCTTCATCAAAGTCTGAACAAGCTACCCAGGACTGCTTGAAAAGACTTACAAACTTTAACTTTCAAGGCCACACGGCTCAATCTCATAGCAGCCGTATTGTTATGTTTAATTATAAAATTATTTTATTTTTCTTTTAAACTGAAAATAATTTCTCCCATACTTTATATTCTGATCACAAATTCCCTCCCTCATCTTCTCACAGATCCCCCTGCTTCCTCTTTAGAAAATAAACAGGCAAATCAAAGAGAACGAAACAACAACAAAATAAGCCTGAGAAATGCATACACACACACACACACACACACACACACACATACACACACACACACACACACACACACACACACACTTGAAAGCCATAGTATACAAGCAAATGACATTTTTACCTTTAGAAAATGCCCAAAGAAAGTAAATTGGGGGAAAAAAAGTCTCCAAAATTATCATTGAGTTCATTTTGTGTTGGTGTTGGCCATTTATTGCTGGACATTGGGCCTGCTGTTAAGTGTGGTTTCCTAAAAATGGATTTTTTTCCCCTTTAAGTGCAGTTGTCAATTGGAGACAGTGTCTTGGTTAGGGGTGGGAGTTCCTGTCCAAACTCTCAACACGGGGATGCATGAACAGTCCCTGTGCATGCTGCCAGCACCTCTGTGAGTTCACATGAGTATCAGTCTTGTTGTGTCAGGAGGCCATGTTTCTTTGGGGTCTTCTATCCCCTCTGGCTTTTACCACCTTTCTGCCTCCTCTTAGGCATGGCTTCCTGAGCCCCGAGGGGAAAGGTTTGCTGAAGGCATCCCATTTAGAACTGACTGCTTCAAAGTCTCTCACCCTTTGCACATTGCCCAGTTTTGGATCTCTATATTAGTTACCAAATACCATAAGAGGAAACTTCTCTGATGATGGCTGAGCCATAAGTTCATCTATGGTTATGGCAGAATATCGTTGTAAGTCACTGTATAAAATTATTGAATTTTTAAATTCACCTTTCCTATTCTACTTGTGGAAAATATATTTTCACCTCTTACAGTTTGGGGATGTTCTTCTGACACTTGTGTTTTGAATACAGTTTCCCAGGTTTCTTTCTATGCTTTCATTTCCCCTCATATTTATCTCTGTGGTCTAGTGCATGGGCTATAGAAGCTATAGGACTCCACTGAGCCCTAGGCTTACCACTTGCTAGATTTAAAAGATATGTTATTATTGTTTTATGTGAATGAGTGTTCTACTTGCATGTATGTATATGTACCATGTGTGTGCAGAGCACTTGGAAGCTGTTAAGAGGGGGTAACAACCCCTGCAATGAGTTAAAGATGGTTGTGAGCCTCTGTGTGAGTGCTGGGAACTAAATCCAGGTCCTCTTCAAGAGTAGCAAATGATCTTTACAGTCGAGCCATCTCTCTAGCCCTGGCTTATTAGAATTTTTGAGAGTACATAAAATTGATTAATTTTTCTGAACCTTGATTTCTTTAAAATCAGCACAGGGACTAAGAAGGGCATTCATACAGATTACATAAGAAAATACGCATGAAGAACTTTCTGATATGTGAGGCTGGGATATAGCTCCACTGGAGACTGCTTACTTAAAATGTGCAAAGTGCTGGGTTTATTCTCTAACACTGGAAGCAATCAACACCAAATAAAAAATTTCTCATGTAAAATATATACTAGGGACAGATAATAAGTATTATTATAAAAAAATAGGTTTCCTTGTCTGGAAAAAAGCACCAACAAAACAAAGTATCTGTAAACTTCTCCACATAAATAATGGTTCTTTGACCATCAATTTTTCTTCTTGGGTAAAATGTAGTTTTAATTATTTTCTTTTATTTATTTTTAAAAATTCCATAATACTGTTGAATTGTATAGACCGGCCAAGTGTGCTATCCAGTGTCAAGGTTATACTCTTTCGAACTGTGGTCATTAGTGGGGTTTTCTGCATCTCATGAGCCTCTGTTGTCTGTGTTCTTCTCTTGTACGATGAATCCTAGTCTTTTAGGATAATGAGACAAAGGTCACTAAGGCAGCTTGATGGCCCAAGAGAATTGTGGTTTCCTCTTTCAGAAGTAAATGCACACAGTCCTGCAAATATACTTGGTAAAACTGAGACTCTGAATAAAGTAATTAGGTGGAGTTAGCATTTCAGCCGTGACCA